>ML685787.1:7690309-7810183 GCA_007922175.1 Pelusios castaneus
AAATTTATAACAGCAGCCAAGTAGACAGGGGGGCTATGCATGTGACCTCAGTCTACTACACCATGGAAATACAGAGAGTGGGAATATGCCGAAGGAGACATTTATAAAGTAACAAGGCAGGAGAGAAAGATGTTTTAGCTGAGAATATCAAAACATTTTTAGCCTTGTGCATTAACTATATATATATATGATAATGGGAGCCAGCACAAATCATGAGTCTTTAGTCTTTAACTGCTGCATTTTAATGATTTATTAAAGCACAGTTTGCAAAATTCTTAGACATGCAAGTGTCATTATTATGGATCATTCTCTACTGTATTGAACTTGGAAAGGTACAGGTAACAGGGGTCATTTCCCCTCATGCTCTGAAGACCTAATCTGTTTTATGTTAAATGATGGTCAGATTCTACAAGGAGGAACTAACTGTCCCGTCAGCTTCAGATAGGGTTTTCTCCTTGATACAGTGAATATTTCTGCTACTGATAGATCCTGGAAGGCAGGTGTCAAGTACGGATTCACACAGAACCCCGTGTTTTTTAAGTTACTTCTGCCAGCATACTCTTCAGGATATCATAAATGCATGCTACTTTCCATCCTCCTCCTTCAGTGCTGTAGGTGCTTCTCTCCCACGCATGCTCTTCATGATAGCAGGATCACAATTGGACCCAATGGGTGCGTCTACACTTGTAAATTAAGTCGACTTAAGCTTGCTTAAGTCGACTTAGTTTACTCTGCGTCTACATTACACTTTGCTTAAGTCGACTTAAGCAAGCTGCTTAAGTCGACTTAAGGAAAATAAAGTCGACTTAATGAAAATTAAGTTGACTTTATTAAACCTACTTTTAATTCGACTTTAGGCTTAAGTCGACTTCCTAAAGTTGACTTAAGCCAGTGTAGACCTGGAGTAGCCCTAAGTCGACTTAAAGTCAACTTAGGGCTCTTCAGGACTCCCCCACTGCCCTCCTTGCCACCGTGGACCTGCCCAAGGTCCCCCTAGGCATCCAGTGTGGATGCTCTAGGTCGACTTTGTAAATTCCCCCCTAAGTCGACTTTAAATTTAAGTGTGGACATGCTAAGTCGACTTAAATTTACAAGTGTAGACATAGCCAATGTGTTTAGAATAACATAATAGGCTCCTCTCCCGAGTTGTTTAGAACCTAGACTGCCAGTTTCTCTATTAGTACTAGGACCGCCATCACAGAAAAGCTGTAACCCTTTTATTCTTCATAACCCTATCCTGTTCCTGGGCTTTGTGTGTTTCTTGAAATTCTTTCCATTTGATAGAGAGGAAATGTGGGCCAGAACAGAGTATTGGGTCAGATTCCTGACTTTTCACTGAATTTGGAGAAGGACATGAAGGAAGTAAAGGTAAGGAGGTCAGGGATCATATGGCTCTACTTCCTGGTGTGAGAGAGGGGTCTGACTGCAGCAGTTTGGATCGCTTGAAGCTTAGGGAGTGAACATTTAGGATGAACATGAAAGAAGAAACAGCAGAAGACTAAATAGTGGTGGCTATTTCCAAATGAAGCTTGTCTTTTAATGAGAAAATGTTAAAAAACATTTTTAAAGCCTGATCAGTGTTGAATCTTAAAATATAAGCACCTTGTGCTGGATCCCATGCAGCAAGTTCCTGGGTTTGACCTCGCACAGACATCTTGGTCACCTCTGAATCCGAACACTTTAGATGCAGACATTTAATGCACAAATGGAAAATCAAGGGCGTGTGAGTGTGGCTCCCCACAACAGACCATCAGGCATATCATCAACTACAGCCCGATTTATCAATATGAAGGAGGCGTCACTGCAATAAATTCTGCCACTCCTGATGTAGTCATCTTGCTTTATCAAATTCAGGTGAAATTGTAGTTGTTGCTGTACACCAGTCATGTAAAGAAGAAGTGTTGTATTATCCCTGATCGAGGGTGCAATGGATGTGTTGAATTATATTTGCTACCTATATATCATCTTCAGAGGTCCTCAATATTTATGGAGTCAGTTTTCTAAATCCCTCTCCTTAAGGTAAGGTCCCTTATATTCAGAAGAGTCCTGAAGTCTCTTACAAAACTTTCATTTACAAAATAATCATTTAAAAGAATGTTTGAGAGTTACCATTTCATGACCCTTCAAGTCCCATCCCCTTGCTAATAATTGTTATACTATGATCCTGATCATTGGTCCATCTGATCTACTTTCAGATGACTTGCCAGAATGGGTAGATTTTATTATAGGTGGGGGGGTGGGGAAGAGCTATGCATCCCCAAAATCTTTCCCATAGGCCCCTCCACCCCCAAATCTTTCCCTGCCTCCTGGGAAAGCATTATGCATGGCCTGTGAAAGCATCTTTCCTTGCTCTCTCTGTGCTTGCAGCTTGCTGAAGAGGCAATAGCAAGGCTGCAAGCCTCAGTACTTTAGATCTTGAAAAAAACCAACCATTCAGTAGGTGGATGCAACAAGGCAAACTCCTTAGAATCTGTGCTTAATCACTGACCTTTTAAAAAGGCAGGAGCAAGGTCTCTGTGACACCAGAACAATAGCAGTCCATAGGTCTAAATTAGGTGATAAGTATCCTCACGGACAGCCCAGCCCAGCTTTGGAAGTTTCAGGTTACCAGTTAGGTCTACATAGGTTGTTACAAATATTGGGAATGGGGTTTTTACAAAATCCAGGGTTGCACTTTTCTAGGACCTGCTTTTTCCATTCTGAGGAGTTGCTATTCCTTTGAAATAATGCCTCCTCCCCATATCAAGTAGGCAGCTATGTCACTGTGTATATGCACCTAAATGTTTATATAGGATAGGAAGCAATCCAGACAATTATTTAGAATTGGTGTAACTTGGTTGGTGTAAACTTGTAATTAGAGGTGGGCAATAAAATTTGCAGGTGAACTGGTGGAGGTGACGAAGAGCCAGCCCTGGCCAGGGGCTGGGGGGAGGAGAGCTGGCGGGTGCAAGGTGGGGAATGGAGAGCGGGTGTAGTGCTGGAAATCATGTGCGGGAAGATTTTGTTACCTGCCAGAAACAAAGACAGTAACAAAATCTGCCTGCACAGTCTTTGGCACTACACCAGGGAGGGGGAGCCAGTAGGGGGTGGGGGGAGGGGCACAGAGCTGACTGGAGGGTGGAAGGGGGCGGTGCAACACTGCACTGGCTTCAGCCCCAGAGTGGCACAGCACCAGCCAGGGGGACAAAGGGAGTTGTGCAGCCCCAGCACCAGAGCAGTGCAGTGCCAGACGAGGGGGACGGGAGAGAGCAGGCCAGAGGAGGCAGATCGGATGCAACCTCAGGTGGGCTGCATTTTGCCCACTCCTGTTGTATATACATGTGGGATAATATTCAAAAGGCTATATATGCTTTAAAAGTTGCAGGGAATTAATCTGGTTTACAGCATTTATTTTTGTCCAAAAATAACTGATTTACAGTCTCAATGGAAACTGAGTAGTAGTGTATCTGTGATTGTGTGAGTGTACAATGTCCCCATGTTTTTCACATAATTCACAAGGGGACAGACAAACAGAGCTGTTTTCCTTCCTGTAGGCAGTGGAGCAGTGAGTAACAAAGAAATGTAAATGAAGCTCCCCATATCCATTCCCTGGAAAGGAGGGGCCAAGTCAGCAAGCGGGCAGGGGGGCAGGGGTGGTGGTGAAGAAAGAAGTACATACACTTAGAACTGTGATAGACAGTAAGTGCTGGGTGGGAGGATGCAGGAGATGCTGAGGGTGAAGGGGCATGGTTGGATGTTACAGGAAACTAGCTACCAATTATAGCTCAGGTCCTAAGGTTCGATGGGTTCGGCAGGCACAACAGTGGGAAATCAGATAAAAGGTATAAGCAAACAGTTTTATTAAAAATACAGACAAGAAAGAAAAGAAATAGGAAAGCATCAATGCTTACGCCCCTTTAGTAGATGGGAACCCCAGCTAAATGACTGCAGGCACAGAGCATGGGGAGCGATGATTTGTGGTGGCGAACATAGCCGTTGCCCCAATGACGAGGTTCCAAATTTCAGGGGCTACCTACAAACTATTTATACCTTTTGGGGTTACTAAGTGGGTAAATGGCATGCACATCTACTTTTTTTCCACACTTGTTTACAACATTTCTTTGCCCCAGTCTTATCTTGTTATTTTACAAAGCTTGCAAGTTATGGCTGCTACTTGGTGGGAGCAAGGTATGTCCTTGGCCAGTACCAGCTCTGTTTTGCTTGTACACAGGGTTAACTTTTGGTCAGGGCTGATTAATGGTGACACCACCTACTAACAGCTTATTGTGTCACAAAATCTTCCGTTGGGTACTACACAGGGGGTGTGGTGCATGGGGCAGAGCCGGGGTGGGGCCTGGGTCCCATGGAGCTGCCTTCTGCAAAGGAAGCCCCATAATCCACACATGCTTGCCAGTGCAACAGTTAGAAGTAGCTGAACATGAAAGGAATCCTCAAGGGGCATACAGTAAGCATAAATAGTTCTGTCCCCACAGAACCCATTGTATACACACATTCACACACACATGGGTGCACATATACTCCCTACCTTGAAGACCTTCCAGTCTAACAAATGGGTTTGAAATGGCTATGAATAAAGAACACGTGAAGAAAAGTTATAACACTTTTGCAGAGAGTGAGGTAATATCTTTTATTAGGCCAACTTCTGTTGGTGAGCAGGACAAACCTTCAAGTTACACAGAGTTTTTTTGCTGACCTGAAGAAGAGCTCTGTGTAGTTAGGTTTCTTTTTGTTACCAATAGAAGTTGGTCCAATAAAAGGTATTACTTCAAGCACCTTCATTCTCTAATATCTTGGGACTGACACGGCTACAGCAACACTACATACAATATATTCATAGGTAATTTGCAAAGTGAAAAAAGAGACTAAACTTATTAACTAAGATCTTTGCTGTAAACAGTTCACCCTGCTCTCCTTCTAAGGTAATTTAGTACCTCAGAAGAAAAGCTAGGCAACCCCATATCAGCTTTTGTTCCTCAGATTAACGTAATTTAAAATGTAGCAAGAATACAATCCTTCACATTCATGAGGAAGAAACACATAACACTGCTGTTTGCAGCAATGGTGCTGAAACGTTTAGATGGAACTGAATGTATTTCCAACTTGCCAACATTATTGTGTTGTAAGAGGATGAGATTTGACAATGAGGTGACTAAAAATAGAACTGCTGACTCCAAAATGTTCTTAGTTTACACTCTGGCTTTAATTCTAACTGCAGAACTATTTGCTGAGGTGCTAATGTAATAACCTTGCTGAATGTACTTAAACACTTAAGTCATGGTGCATCTGCATCAGAAATATAGGTTCTGGCTTCGGAACTGCATTTCCTGAGGAAAAATCATTACATTGAAGGGTTTATTCAAGGTATGTCCTCTTCTTAAATGATTTAATTTCAAAATGTAAAGAACACTATGTACATAAAACACATACAGTACCACATCTATATTAGAGGAAGTACGTGTGATTGAGCGCTCTTTAACAAGATGGAGTATAATGTTGTTCAACCTCATCCAAACTGTGCTGGCTGGTTGTGCAGGTTTGTTTTTTTTTTTTTTAATATACTCAGTGCTACATGCTGGGATCTTGCACTGGCTGGATTTAAATGTCCACAATAATAAATCGTATGCTGCTGGATACCTTAGGGCACAATCTATTACAATTCAGTTGGTTAAGCATTGCTAAATGCTGTGAGGGCCTCAGCTATGCAGCTGAGATGAGATTTCACCATCTGCTTCAGAACAATAAGAGCAGACACAATCTAATGTAGCTGACTTATATAATTCTCTCAAGGAGAAAAGAAGCCTTGGGCTGCTAAATGTCAAAACTGCTTCCTTCTCATCTGCTCCAAATGCAGAGTCAGCTGTGTAGTTTGAAGATGAATGAGCCAACGAGTCTAGATCCGACCTCCCTGGCAAATCACAACAAGATTTGTGAAAGAAGCGTATTCTAATTTATCTTACTGTTTTCTTTATCAAATTCATACACTGTCTACAGCATAATAGCTTTGTTTCTAATTTAGCAGCACAAGGAACAAAGGACAATTGTAAACTGTCAACAAGCTCTGAACTGCCCTTCGTTTTCCCAAAAATGTATTACCGTACTGATGTGAAAAGAACCAAAAATGGCAGCTGTTCTCTGTAAAATTCTTGTCAATATGCTAGGCAAATAGAAAGTATAATTTCTTTTAATGTCTTTTATTTTTACCATGTTCTCTCAAGCTTAAGTCGACTTAATAAGAACCATCCATTAGATCGACTTAAGCCTTAAGTCGACTTAAAGATGATTAGGTTGACTTAACAAAGTGGACTAAGTTGACTTAACTTTAGGTCAACTTAGTCCACTTTGTTAAGTCGACTTAAAGTCAACCTTATTAAGTCAACTTAACAAAGTCGAACTAACGTTTTCTAGTATAGACATAGCCCATAACACTGGAGATTGAAGGAGGTTCTGATGTATTTTGACCACATGGCTTTCAGATTTTCTGCATTTTTACCTATAAATCTATTACTGAATTTTCAGCTCCTTTCACACTCCTTCCCATCCCAGGAGTTAAACAAGCACATAGGGAAGCAGGTCATTTTGCAAGATTCTATTTATTTGAGGTTTGATAATTGTATGGGAACAATTTTAAATAATCTTTTCTAATGATCTCATAAAATCATGCAATTTCTTTTCAGTTTCTAGCAAATGATTTTTGGAGACATTTATGTGTATCTGTATTATAGCATTCTGAGTAGGAGATGTTGTGTGTAGAGATGCTCAACTTTCATTAAAGCATTATGTTCACTTGCTTATTATATATTTAATATATATGTTTGGGGTCTGAAATTTCACACACAATCATAGAACCACAGGGTTAGAAGGGACTAACACCCTGCCAAGATACAGGATTTGTTGTATCTAAACCATCCAAGAGAGATAGCTTTCCCCTCTTTTTGAAAACCTCCAGTGAAGGAACTTCTATGACTTTCCAAGTCAGTCTGTTCCATTGTCCTACTGTTCTTACAATTAGGAAGCTTTTCCTGAGATTTAATCTAAATCTGCTATGCTGTAGTTTGTACCTGTTGCCTCTTTTCCTGCCCTCTGTGGCAAGAGAAAAACAATTTTTCACAATCTTTTTCTTTTTTTTTGTCAGCAGTTCAAGTATTTGAAAACTTCTATGCTCTCCCACTGCCCCCAGTAATCTCCTCTTTTCCAGACTAAACATACTTAGTATCTTCAGCCTTTGCTCATATGGCTTGATTCCCATCCCATTGATAATCTTTGTCACTTATCCCTGGATCATTTAGTTTTTCTACATGCTTTCTATCCAGAGATGTCCAAAATTGGACACAGTACTCCAGCTGAGACCTAACCAATGCTAAATAGAGTGGCACTATCACCTTCTGTGGCTTGCATGGTATGCCTCTGTTAATGAAACCTAAAATTGCATTTGTCTGTGTGTTTTTTCTGCAACAGCATCATATTGTGGACTCATGTTGACATTGTGATCCACCACAACTTCCAGATTCTTCTTAGAAGTGCTGCTGGCAAGCCAGTTATCCCTCATTCTGCATTCATGCATTTGATTTTTTCCCCTAAGTGTAGCACCTTAGCTTAGTCTTTGAATTTCATTTTGTTATCTATAGCTCAGGTCTCCAATTTATCAAGATCTCTCTGAATTTTAGCTTTATTATCCAAAGTATTGGCATCCCCCACCCCTCTTGTTTTGTGCCATCTGCAAATTTGATCAGTAACTTTCTAGTCCTACATCCAGGTCATTAATAAAGATATTGAATAACATCAGACCCTGAACAGATCCTTGTGGAATCCCACTTGAGACCTCTCTCCAATCTGACATCGTTTCATTAATAGTTATTCTTTGTGGCTGTTTAACTAATTATGTATCCATCTTATGGTAGTTTTACCAAGCCCACATTTGTCTAGCTTACTTTTCAGAGTGTCATGTGGATTGTGTCAAAAGCCTTCCTAAAATCCAGATATATTATGTCCACTACATTCTCCCATCCACCAAACAAGTTACCCTGTCAAAGTGGGAAAGCAAGCTGGTTTGGTATGATTTGTTTTTAGCAAATCCATGCTGGTTTCTCATGGTCACCCCTTCATCCTCTAGGTATTTGCAAATTGAATATTTTGTACATTGTTCTAGTACCTTCCCACATATCAAGATCGGGCTGACTAGTGTATAGTACCCCATTTCCCACTTGAACCCTTGAAAGTCTAGTTAGTCTAGTTCTGCAAAACATTGTGACTTGACTGTTCAAACAACTTTTCTATTTATCACTTCCTCTAATCAAACTGTGCAATTTCAAACAAGCAAACAAACAAAGAACCCTGTAACATTTTTAAAGACTAACATTTATTTATTGCATGAGCTTTTGTGGGAGAAATCCCAGTTCGTCAGATGCTTGGAAATGGAAAACTTATAGTATGGTAGGGAAAAATAAATCCAGTGAAGTGTGAGTGATTTCTCTCAGGAAAGCTCATGTGATAAATAAATTTGTTAGTCTTTAAAAGTGCCACAGGACTCCTTGGCTATGTCTACACTTGTAAATTTAGGTCGACTTTAGCTAAGTCAACTTAGCATGTCTACACCTAAATTTAAAGTTGACTTTGGGGGGAACTTACAAAGTCGACCTAGCTAGAGCATCCACACTGGGTGCCTAGGTGGACTTCTAGGGGCTAGGGGGACCTAGGGCATGTCCACGGGGGCAGGGGAGGCACCCCTTGCCCAGTGCCAGGGGGCTCAGCCTTTGCCCCATTGTACCAGGGTACAATGGGGCAAAGGGGGACAGGGACACTGGCAGGGCATAGGGGCAGGGTGGGCAGGGCTCTGCCCTGCCCTGTGGGGGGGCATGCCAGGCTCCCCTTGTGCCCCCCCCCCGGCAGGGAGGACAGTGGTGGAGTCCTGGAGTAGCCCTAAGTTGACTTAGGGCTACTCCAGGTCTACACTGGCCTAAGTCGACTTTAAAAAGTCAACTTTAGGCTTAAGTTGAACTAAAATGAGGTTTAATCAAGTCGACTTAATTTTCATTGTCAACTTTATTTTCCTTAAATTGACTTAAGCAACTTGCTTAAGTCAACTTAAGGAAACTGTAGTGTAGACACAGGGTAAATTAAGTCGACTTAAGCAAGCTTAAGTTGACTTAATTTACAAGGGTAGATGCACCCCTTGTTTGTCTTGCTGACCTAGACTAACACAGCTACTGCTCTGGAGCGTGTATAATTTGAGGTTTAAATTTGGGCTATGTCGTCTCTGTTTTAAATTGCACCACAGCACAAAGTGGCTCTAAAGCCAGCATCCAGACATGAGAGTGGAAGGTGATCTTTTGGTGGGATCAAGGTACCACAACAGGTCCTAGTGTGTTCCACCTGCGTAGTGGTGTGGTCAGGAGAGTGAAGATATGGCCAGTGCTGTCTCCATTTTTTACAAGTGGCACAAATTAGGACAACTCTCTAGCTGTTCTCACTCATGTTCAGAACCACCCAGTCCCTCAGTTCTTTCCATAGCAATCTTTTACTATTCTCAAACTATTCAGTTTCTTGGTGTTTTGTCTTCTTTTTCCCCAAAGCTGCTATTTAATCATTCTTGTCTCACAGCTAGAACTGATCCAAAATGACCATCTTGATGAAATTCAAAGGAAGTGTTTTTCTGTTAGCAGAAAGTTCAAAAAGTTTTCTCATAATCTGGTTAACTATAGATATGAGATGTGGATAGTAGATTTTATCCATCAACAAATCAAGGTGAAATGGCAAATTTATACTAGACCCATGGGCACAGTTCTTACTTTTACTGCAACTATTTCAGGAATCCTCGAGTATAAAACATATGAGCACAGCTCATCTTCATGTATGAAATTTGTCGACTGAAGTTTTTTAAAGTTAATTTCCTGAGGGATTTCCAGTTATTGATGCGTATCTTGAAGGGATAGGACCTTCTTCAGGGATACTTTAAAAAATATTAGATTTAAATCCCTACTCTTTGTTGGCAAGAATATAATGGCAAGTGCTAAATCTCTGTGACTGGCACAAACCCTCTGAATAAAATAATAGCAGAATTGGCTTCTGTTTTCAGCAGTACTGGACATCCTGCTCTTGCTGTTTTCGGCAAAAATTAAGGATTTTCCAGGAAAATCAGGGAATTTGAGAGGAGTTCTGCAATAATCAGAAATCCATTGTATAATGTATCCAAATTAGCACTATTCAGCTCCTCTCCAATAAGATTTCTTGAAGATAGATTGCGATCAAGCCAGACTTCTCATCACAGGAGACCAGCCTGTGTTCCATTGAGGGTTGTTGGCTTAAGCAGAAATCTCAGATCACAAACGATAACAGACATCTCATTGTTCGTGTGCACCCAGATGGAGAGTAGAACTTGAGCATGTGGACTGGCTTCTCTCTTCTTCCTTTCTCATTAACTAGGGAATGGCTAGTAACAGTTCATGTGGGCCTACATGTAGGGGTGCTGGAATAATTTGTATAGTGAAGGCTTTGAGAGCCATTGAAGCAAACTCTAAACCCTGTATATAATGGACTCCATTTCAAGGCAGGGGTTGTGGTAATCCTTCCAGCACCCTTACTTCCAGCACCCATGCCTTCGTGCAGATGCCACATGTCAAAATAAAACCCTTGCTTTTGACTGGTTATACAACTAGTAATAGGCTAAGGAGCAGCTGAGAAGAATAAATTTCTCTTGTTTTAAAAAAAAAATTCTAAAATATTTGTAGTAATGAGACATACTAATCATCACCTTGACAGTTTTATTTGTACATTGTAAACCTGTTCCTCCCCTTATATTTTGCGTCTCTCCTTAGTTTAAAAACTCTTCTCTACTTACATGGCCTTTCATTACTGAAGGATCATAGCACCTCAAAATCGTCAATGTATTTATCCTTCTAACATGCTTGTGAAAGAGGGAAGTGCTATTATCCCTGTTTTACTGAAGGAGAAGGGAGGAACAGAGATTGGGAATGTTTACACTCAGAAACAAAAAATCCCTGCAGCAGTGCATCTCAGCACCAAGCTCAACTGACCTGGGCTTTCAAGACATATACTGTGGGGCAAAAACTAATGGGGGGGAGAGGGTGGGTAGTCTCGCTCAGACTGAAGCCCAGGTCATGAAACCTGGAGAGAGGAATAAGACTCACAGCCCAAGCTCTGGTCTGCCTGGGAACATCTACTCTGCTAAGCACAAGCCCAAGTCGGCTGACCTGACTCTGACTTGCTGCCACGTTTGTGGGTTTTTTGTTTGTTTTTTTTTACAGTGTAGCTGTACCCGAAGGTCACATAGGAAATCTGCATTGGAATTGTAGTTGATCTCAGGTCTCCCACATTAAATTCCTAACCTTAGGAAAAGCACAATCACTTCCTTTCAGAGAATCTGCCTTCCTTTGTGTTTGTACAGCACCCAGCACATGATGGATACTGATGGAAATATACACAATGACCCTTATTTTCAGGATAGTCAGTAAATTTGGTGAGTTTAGTAGCATAAAGAATACATGAATTTTGTAACAGTTTCAGTTAGTGTCTAAACTAACAAGATATTGTTAGTGGATATTGACAAGACATTAGAAATAATATCATACACCCTCTCCCCACAAAAATCCCTAGCAAATGAACTCCAGTCAGTATCTAATTGAACCCCCTTTCTGCTAGAAGACCAAATTACTTCATCCTGGCATTTACCTTCTAGAAAATCCTCTTCCATGCCAAATGAACACCAGTTAATTTAGAAAATAGTCCCAGCTGGGACTGTACCTACTCCCCATCAGCTAATGTTACATTTTAGGTTCCTTGACCACATTATCCTTCTGCTCCTGTAAGGATTCTTGACAGCATCATTTTTCCTCTTCTATTTTTTGTGCTTTAATTAGATTTAAAATGCAAATCTCTGGAAGAGATACCCTCTGTGGTATGTAGCAGGAGACGCTAAATTCTGTAAATTTGGGCCAGATCATGAAAGTGAGATGAAAGACAGTCTGTAGTTCAGGTATGAACACAAATGAGTTCAAATCTCAGGTCAGCCATAGCTTTTTAGTATTGTCTTGGGCAAGTTAGCATCTGTAGCTTAGTTCCCCTTCTGTATAATGGGGTTAAAGACACTTACCACTTGTGTCACAGACTGTTAATGAGGAATAATTCAGATAGTGTGGTGGTGGGGGCCAAATATTTAAATATAAGCAGACAATTCATTACTGCTCCATATTGGGAGCAGCATGGCGTTGCATGGATCTTACTCGGACAGTGCCTCCCTTTTGAGTGTGTGTTTATTGATCCACTTCTTTGATGGGTGCCACATGTACTCTTTTGGGTGTACCTTGTGCCCCAGGGATGCCCACAGGGAACAATCCAAGTGCACATGAAAGCACAGAGGCTGCAAGGGTCCCTGACTTCTACTGTGCATGCATAAGGACCTTCTGCTCATACCAACTATAATCTAGTCTGTTTATCTTCAGAAAAGGTTCCATATGGCTAAAAAAATGTATGCACATGGACAGTCATTCATTTAAGAGATGGAAGGAATGTACTTTGGTAAATTTAAAGCTATTGGAACTTCCTCAGTTTAGAAATATCCCACCAGAATGGAACCTTTTGAGATTTATTTTCTGTCCAGTGTCTTTCTTCTAGGGTGAATTGAGGAAGCAATCCAGGTGTCACTTCACTCTCAAGCCAGCCAGTTGACAAACAGCATGCTAGCAGTAATGGCCTTAAGGAAGGAATGGAAGAGAAAAAAAGGTGTTTGTGCATTGGACAGAGACATCAGAAGCTAGAGTGTTCAAGAAGATGCAGCCTTGGATGTACCCTCTAGCAGAGTTACTGCAACTGTTTGTCTTGAATTATCAGGAAGTAATAAGTGTACCATCTAATATAGACTATTGATAGGGAGAGACCCTGGAGAAGAGAAATGGCTTGATGCTTGAATGGAAGGAGGATATCCAGAGGCATCTGAGGAAGAACAGATAGGAAATGTGAGTGTGCTGCATCCATAAGGAAAGAGGACTCTCCAGCAGCATAGGCAAAGGCACCAACCAAAAGATTTCTCCAGTGAAGAGGAGCAGAGGAATTTCTACCTAAATCCAGTCAAAAACTGCAAACCCAATTGATCCAAAACAGGGGGAAACATCTCCAAAGATAGGTGCTACATTTCACCTATAAAATAGGGTATACACTCTCTGCAAAGTACAAAAATATATATTTGCATAGGTAGACAGCTATGTATGTATTAAATGTCTAACTGCACTCACAGATCATTTACCATAAGTACATGTAACTATTGTTAGTCTGCAAGGCCTAGACTAGATCGTCAAAGGGCATTTAAGCATCTGACTTCAAATTTTAAAATGTGCAAGTACACATATGAACACACACACAGCCGTGATGAGGGCATGTTTGGTGGCCATGTCTGAAAACATGGTCCTCAAGGTTTACAAAAGCACCTGGAAAAACTTCAGAGGAGTTCATTTCTCCCTAAAATCGACGATAATTGAACTCTGTGCTGAATCTGTGACATCACAAACCTATTCCTATGGTGACGGGATGTTATAAACATCAGTGTTTCACATGGCAGAACTAAGTAGAATGAGAATATGGGCTGGTCGAATAAAACAGATTTGTTCAGACACAGTCTGACTCTAATTTCACTTATACTCTTCTATTTTCACTCTATTGAGGTCAGTGGGGTTTCTCCTGAATTACATTGGAGCAATTGAGATGATTATCAGGCCCTACATGTCTTCACCAATAGGAAGAGGAACAAAGCAAATAGCTGGCAGGGTTTATTACCTTGTGTGCAAATGTTCTTCTTGTTTCACCCTCAGATGCTGTGCTGTCAGTGGGACATCATCGCTCCAGGCACTGCAGTCGTTTCAGGGTGTCTTTCAGAATGACTGTGAGGCAGGCCTCCGTACCATCTGCTATGTGGGGGTGCATGTGTAGGCAAAGGACAGTCACATTTTGAATGTGCACAGATATTTATAAAAGCTTTCTGTCCTCATTTTAACATTCTTTTAAAAGTGCTTTGGAAAGATGCACACAGGAGACAGCACCTTAAAAGAACAAAAAGAAAAAAAAAAGAAGGAAACGTGAAATTGACATTCCTCCATTTTCTTTTATCCTCAAAGACTGTTTTTGGCTTCTAGTTGTGTGAGCTGAATAGAGTCTCTCTGTATGAGACCCAGAGCCAAGAATAAAGTATGCTCTCTATTCACCAGAAAGACCAGGGTGGTTTCTGTTGTTGCACGTGATTCACAGTTTACTTGCAGTATTGCCATAAAGCCAGCAACATGCGTAACTTCAAGGCAAATTAGCAAAGTCTATTATTCTGCTATTTGGCCTGCAAGTTCTGTCAGGGAACAGTGAGCGCATAGTTCAACCTGTGATGTAGTGAAATGAAATGACAGAAACACCCACCTTATTGTACCCTGCAGTCAGCAACAAATGCCTTTCAGAGGCTCCTAGAATAAAAACTAAAATTTCCTGAGGGCATAACATTTAGCTACTGTGTGTCCAAAGTAGGGAATATGATAGACTCTCTGGCTACGTCTACACTTGTAAAGTTAAGTTGACTCTGTTAAGTCGACTTAACAAGGTCGACTTTAAGTTGACTTAAAGTTGACCTTGTTAAGTCGACTTAACAGTAGACATAGCCGTCCACACTGGCTTTAAGTCGACTTAATAAGGTTGATTTAGCGCTATTCCCCATCCACACTGGCTTTAAGTCGACTTAAAAAGTCGACTTAAGGCTTAAGTCGACCTTCAGAGGTGGTGTTATTAAGTTGATTTAAGCTGTTAAGTCAACTTAAGGAAGTGCTTAAGTCGACTTGATAAAAGCCCATTGTAGACGTGGCTTTGTGTAGGTCGAGTTAAGCGTCCTTAAGTCGACCTAAGTTGCCAGTGTAGACGCACCCTCTGAGGGTTGAAATCCTGGCCCCATTGAAGCCAGCCATTACCCTCAATGGGGGTAGGTTGTCACCCTGAGTGTCTCTGCCCTAACAGACCTGCTCACAGCATATCATTTTAGACATGCGTTAGCTTCTCTAGATAGTGCAGTACAGGGGTGTAAATTCTAGTGCATACTAGTTTGTGAGATGTAAATGTAGTCTTGTTTAAAAGAAAAACATTAATGCATATTAGGAAACTTCTAGTATATGCTTGCTGAGTCCACATGGGACAGTTAGTGCACAGTACACTAGTGAACACTATAATTTACAATCCTCTAGAGTTACTGTGTAGACAAGCCTTTATGACATGCTGGATTATTTGGTCACTGAATTTTTTTTCTTTGATGGTGAATTTAATGTTTACAAAAGATGCCATGTTAATGTCACTAGCTGGCACATTGAAATTCCCTTCAGGGTTAATAGAAATTGGGATTATGGATTGAGACAGTGCAATTTCTCTACATCGCCCTGCCTATATTCTTTGGCCTTGTTCCAAAAGGATAAAAGGGGATCTCTCTCTTCATTGCCACTCAGTCCAGTCCTCTGCTGTGACTGCCAAGAAAGGTGCAATTTCTGTGAGGATCTCAAATTCATGAAACTTCTTTAGTCTCATTCTCATCTCCTCTTCCTGGGTAAGTTTCTCGCTAATAGCTACATCATGGAAGAGGAATTCAAGCCTCATTAGAAGGATTGCCCTGATGACTTTCTTGTGGAGGAGAAAATTCACTGATTCTTTGCCAGTATAGGGGGAATTTGCTTATTGCATAAAGTCACAAACAACCTAACACAGCTGCAGCTCAGAGTAAAGCAATCCCTTGGAACAGGGAGAAACCTCAAAGTGAGAATCCCAGGAGTTCCATGGAATTTATGTAGGCATCAGTAGGCTCAATAGGGTACAAAGAGCAAAAAGTCAGAAACCTATTTATCATGTTTTCTATTTTATTAGTGTCAGCTCTACTTGAACACTGCTTCATTATAGCGTTGTAAAAGACTATTTTTATCCTCATTTCCCATTTAATATTTTTCCAGTTACATGCATTAGTTTAACTAAACTCTAAACTTTGTTAATCTCCAGGTAGAAGACCAAAATCAGAATCTGTGAGGAAAAATAGATAATGCATCATTAACACCATGCTGCGTCTGCATCAGTAATTTTTCCATAGTGGTGACTGGGATAACCTTGGTCAGAATTTACCTTGAGCAAAACCTGGGGAGTTGAATTCTCTTTAATTCCTGAATATGTGTTTGAGGGGCTTCCCAGGGCAACTCACATGTCTATACTATAGTGAAGGTGTGACTGTAGAACAGGTAGACAATCTAGCCAGCAGAGATTGTCACAAATACAGCAGTATGGGCTAGTAACCAGAATACAAGCCTTCTAGGGACCCTGGGTATATACTCTGTTTGCTAGCCCACAATAAAGTTTGTGCCACCACATCTTCTTTGCAGTTATTACTCATGCTAGCTGGACTATAGCTGTGCTACCTTCACTTCCATTGTAGACTTATCCAATGAGTTCAGCTGAAATAGAACCTGCATTGTTGCTCAAAAGGGGTTTCTGAAATTCTGATAGCCGTGAGGAATACTGACATAAGAACATAAGAACATAAGAAAGGCCGTACTGGGTCAGACCAGAGGTCCATCCAGCCCAGTATCTGTCTACCGACAGTGGCCAGTGCCAGGTGCCCCAGAGGGAGTGAACCTAACAGGCAATGATCAAGTGATCACTCTCCTGCCATCCGTCTCCATCCTCTGATAAACAGAGGCTAGGGACACCATTCTTAACCCCTTTCTGGCTAATAGCCATTTATGGACTTAGCCACCATGAACTTATCCAGTTCCCTTTTAAATATTGTTATAGTCCCAGCCTTCACAACCTCCTCAGGTAAGGAGTTCCACAAGTTGTTAACTGAATGCTTGAAAAATAGCTTAAATTGAGCATTGCTAAAATCGGAGTGGTTCAAATCTCTGACATACAAAGGGGAGAGAGGCTACAACTATGGTATCTAGAAAAACATCCTTTTAAATGAATGAAAACCTACCTCTAGCAAGAGGGACGTCATCATAAAAATGAGACCAAATGGAAGTTTTCCACTGACACAAAAACTACCTTTCATTTATGGGAAAAGTTTGAGACAAGAAAGAGAAATATTTTGTTTTGTTTTTCTCCAACCGGTGATGGTTTGTTTTTTTTACTGGAAGAGAGAGATCTGTTGGAACAGTCTGTTGAGTGGAAATGAGAAGTTGCATTCTCTTCTATGCCTGGAAAAGGATTTAGCAAAGCAGGGCAGGGGATGGCCCCAAGCTGGCTTTATTAGCACAGCCAAAACTACCTCCAAAGCTAATGGAAGTTTAGCGTGTACAAAGATCTAGGCCCCAGCCCAGGTCTGTAAAACTACCACAAGTTAACCCTGCCAGGAAAGAGTAATACTTTTCTTTAATCAACTCCCACCCCAGCAAAACGCACAAGTAAAATAACTTTCTCAGAATCTAAGGCCTTACTAAACGAAAATGAAATCAGTGTTGAAACAAGAATTACAATATCTGTCCTAGGATTCCAAAATCTTTATCAGTGCAATTAAGAACTAGTCATTGACCTCTGATCTGAAGAGCTGTTGTGCAAACATGTTACTTGGTCCATTCCACATTTTCTTTCCCCCACAGTGTTTTTATCAGTTGCTTTTCATAGTTAAAAGGAGACAAATCCTGCCCCCTTTGACTTCAGTGGGGATACGTATACGCTGAATTTGACCCAAGAATTTGAAAGCCATTTCCCCTGGGATTTTACAGTACCCAAAAAGGGGGCAGTAAGGTAGAGTGAAGCCAGAACCCAACCCATCTCTCACATCAGCCCTAGAACGAGGCCAGATACCACGGTGATGGACAAGATATAAAACCCTGACTAGAAAACAATAAAATAGAAGTGTCTTGGTGTGTACGTGCAATACACCCCATAAAAGGAAGGAGCTTAGGCACATTTCCATTCTGCAACAGGGAACTCCTTGAGGCTGAATGCTGCCCTGTGTTCTCCTGGGGCAGTAAAGCTCTGAGACTTAAAAGCAGAACTCAGTGAATATGTTATATCTCCTTTTCCTGAGTGATACCAGGCATTCAGGTTATGCAGTTTCTTCTCAACCAGTCTCTAGGCTTTCTCCCACACCACTGCTCTTCCTCATCCTCATAGTTTCAGTAGCACCTGGAACCTCATTCACTTATTCACTCCCTTTCTGGTTCCAAAATCCAGCTGAGCTGGTAGGGAATATGTAGTGTCAAGTAATATATCCTGTCACACTTCTCCCTTCTTTGTCTTCTCCCACTGCTAACTGTGCCTTCTTACACACCCTCTTATCAATGGAATTACTTCTCTTTCCCCTGCTCTAAAATTTCCCTCTCTCCCTTTGCCTAAATCTTTCAGTCACTGATCTCATCTAACGGTTGCCTTTTAACCTGATACCTCATTAAGTATCAGTGTTGTGTCCCTCTGCTTTAGACTTCTCCTCACAGAAGAGATAAAGGTGCCTAATTCGTCTCACACCAGTTTAATTCCTTTGACTTCATTGAGGTTATTCCTGATTTATATCAGCATAAGTGGGATGAGAATATGGCCCCATGTCTTTGGCCCACCTTGGACTTTAAGTGTACAGGTCTGCAAACCTTACTCAAGGAAGTTGTCTCCATGAAGATAATAGCATTACTTGCATGAGTGCAAGTCCTACTCAATTCAAGTATTGCAGAACTGAACCAGATATAAGGAATAAACAAAATTATGATAATTAACAGTGATAACATGCTAATGAATGACCATTTAAAACCAACTGAATGATGAATAACTTGATAGTTTTAGGAGACTTGAGAAGGATTTTGGGGGATAAAAAATAAAAATCTAATGCCTACCATTGTACAGGAATGTTGTACATTTCACACATCCACTTCTTTATTTAATTCTTTTTCATTCTGTTTTTCTTTATATGCAATCTTTCCAACTCCCAAGAATTCCTTTGATCTTTTTGTACTTTTTTTCATATTTTTGCTGGTGCATTACTGCCCCTGTATAGTAGAGGTGGAAATAATAAATGTTTAAGAGAAGAAGATATAAATGATGGGATGGACATTGTTGTGCTGTTACAAAGCCTTTTTTCTAGAGTGATTAATCCCTAGCTATTGGTTTGATATTACAGTAGTTTATAGACCAAGTGAAACCATGGCCCTTGTGAGCTACCTGCACATCCATAGTCAGAGACAGGCTGTAATAGAGGCCTTGCTGAGTTAGGTAGCATAGGGATTAATGAACCTCCATCTACTTTCCAGTGGGTGGATCTTTACAATCTAGGTCCTCTTTTAATCAGCAGTGTTATGAGGTGGACAGTGATACGGGAAACTGGAGACTCCCCACCTCACTGGGCTCTGTCCCTAGGTCCTAGGAGGGTCAACAGTGTCTGCCTCATGACGGTGCCCTCTGAGTTTCACTTCCTTGGTCATTTCCTACTATCTACTGTTCTCTAGCTTCCAGGCCAATATAAAATGAAGAGAAAAAGGAAATCAAGCCATCAGCCCCAACAGGTCAGCATATAATCTTAGTTCCCTCAGGGAGATTTCTCCAGAATCCATGGCAGAAACTTGCAGGGTAGGTCCATCCTCCTCCCCCATCCAAGAGAGGTTGTTCCCTTTTCAACCCTTTCTCTAGTTGGAGCATGTTCTGCAATGCTACAGCAGGGTGAAGGGCTACCTAGGCCAAGTATTGTCCTTTAACCCCTTTCCAGTCCACTGTGGGGTTCATATACTCCATCGCATAGTCCTACCACAAAGAGTTTACAATCCTAGGGCTCAGTAATGAAAAGACAGGTATGTTGGTGAGCCCCAGATAGGTATACAGGCAAACCCCAGAAACAATATCCATCCACACTTGAATTCCAGGGGTGTGCTTGAATGTATTTGAATCAGAGCCTAATGAGACAAGGCAGCTGAAGACAGAGAGAAAGGAAGTATGTTTATTCTAATTTTACAGTTTGGGAACTGAGGAACAGACATTAAGTGGCTTTCTCAAAGTCACACAGGACCTCTGTGGTAGAATTAGTAATTGAACCTAGCTCTTTGAGGCCTAGCCCATTTTTTAACCACAAGAACCACTTTCCTCTCTAACAATTCGGGTACTAATGATTCATTTGTAGCCGGCATTCCCCACCTTGTGAATTTCAAAAGAAAGCAATGTTCTGGCATGTCTCTTTAATTACAAAGCACTTCAAGATGTTACTGGTCAAGTACAGTATTTTTTTTCTTTATGTTGGTTTAAAACAGTTGCATTTTCCTTTTAGATGAATTATTAATATAAATGGGGTAATTTATGGAGTCTTGCCAATTACACTGTAACCTTTATTAGCAGCTACATTAAGTTTTCTACACAGGCTTCCAATAAGCTGAACTAAGAGTTTAATAATATAGCTGTCAGGGTAGCTAAAGTTAAACTTCAGAGTCTTCCTCCCAATAAAATAATGTCCTATATCTTATGAAGAATGGAATAAAAATGATATATGGGAAACAATTTCTTGACCACTCAATGCATCCATATCTGGCACATTTTGCTTCTAAATTGTCTCTAATAGAAAAAAGGGAGCTATAAAGCAATTAGAATGTACTGATCAAAGGTGAGTTCTCTGACTATTGTACTTGCTTTAGCAAAGTTCTTAAAGGATCTCATTTTAAAATCCAATTTCTGACTACGTTTTCCTTAACTGGTGTAGCTGAATATTTTTGTTTTAAATCCTTACATATTTTTCTGCCCCCATTGATGTTTATGAAGATCTTTTCACCTAGGGAAAAACTGACTAAGGCCCCAATCCTGCAAGCACACACATGCTTAACTTTATTCACAAGAGTAGTGCCATTAATGACGTACGTGAATCATTGTTTGTAGTATTAGGATCTATCTAATTAATTGTGAGAAACAGTAAAAGAAACTATATACAAAGTTCTGTGAAATACACAGTAAACAAACTGAATCAGTAGTGAAAGTTCTCTAACTTTCATTTCTAATAATCTTGGGTGGTCTTTACAACTGGATTGGAGATGGTCAGGAGTTTTTCATCAAAATGTTGGTGGGTTTTGTTTGGGGTTTTTTTGGTCATAAAATGCAGTTTCCACAAAGTCAAAATTTTCTGTGGGAAAAGTTTGATTTTCCCCAAATCTCTAGATCCTCCATCAGGAAAATCAAAACAAAATATTTAGTTTCAGTGGGTTTGATTTGAATCGAAACATTCCAGTTTCTTGAACTGAAGCATTTTGCCAAAAGAGTTCCTTCTTTGATGGGATTATGGGCCAAGAGGATATGAGGGAAGCAGCAGACATAGTCTTTCTTGATTTTTAGTAAGGTGTTAGAGACAGTTCCCCGTGGAATTCTCATAAGCAGGGAAAATGTGAAATTGTTGCCCAATTGATCAAAATACAATATTCAAAGAACACTTATCAAAGGTTCACTGTCAAATAGGGAGGACATCTAGGGTACGTCCACACTGCAGCCTTAGGTCGACTTAAGAACGATCAAGTCAACCTACAGGTTGCCGCATCCACACTGGGCACTTATTAAGTCAACTTAAGTGCTTCCTTAAGTCAACTTAATAACACCACCTCTGAAGGTCGACTTAACGCTTAAGTCGACCTTATTAAGTTGACTTAAGCCAGTGTGGATGGGGAGTGCCCTTAAATTGAAATAATTGGCCTCCAGGCCTTGGTGCAATGTGGGACAGCTTCCCACAATGCACCACTCCTCTGTAGACCTAGCACCTGCCAGTGTGGACGCTGGCAGTCGACTGGAGTGTTCAATGTGGACGCTCTTAGTCAGTGGTTTTCAACCTTTTTTGGGCTGTGGAACCCCTTAAGGCAACAAATAAATTCACGGAACCCTAAACTTTTTGGTATGATCTCTCTCACAAAAAAACCACCATAATATACAATTATACATTGTAAAGTTATAAAGATAAATGATAAATTTTTTGTGCAAATTCAGGCAACAGAAATTATTGAAAAATATAGAACAATGAAAAATTATTAAAAGTTGTTATGTAAAATTCTTTTTATTAATAATATAAATGTATTTTATGTTTACGTGACATTATGTCTCGTCAAAGAAGAGGGGCAAAGAAGAAAAGGGGTGGTAGGGCAAAAGAGGGCAGAGGTGGGGAAAGCATGGGGACAAAGGCCCTGGTGACAAGAGAGGGGAGGGATGGGATGACTGGCAAAAAGAAAGAAAGAAAGAAAGAAAGAAAGAAAGAAAGAAAGAAAGAAAGAAAGAAAGAAAGAAAGAAAAGGAACAAGGCAGACCGGGAGCACATATAATTAAACTAAAAAACCTTAGGACAGTGTAGTGTAGACATAGCCAAAAAGTAATTCAGTGAAGTACATCCCAGTGGGAATCCTCCTCAGTTTTCTTTTCTTTTCCCTTTCTCAAATATGAGGCCCCAGGCAACCCAACTCTTTCCCCACAGAATTATTTTGGCTTGTTATCTGAATAATGGCCTGCGTGAGAAAGGGAAAGGAAAAGGAAAGAAAACTGAGGAGGATTTCCATTGGGATGTACTTCACTAGTGCCCACATCAGACCCCTCTTTCACCATGTTCTCCTCAGCCTCCATCCCCATTCCCTAAGCTCCCTGCCCCCAAGATCCCACTCCAGCCCACCTAACCCCGCACCTCCCCCGTCTTCACTCCAGCCCATTCAGCTCCCCCAATCCCCGCCACCCACCCCCAGACCCCTCCGTCCCTAGCCCCCACTCCAGTCCCCCAACCTCCTTCATCCCTCCCCAGCCCTCCCACCCAGTCCCCCCTCCAGCCATCCATATTTTGGGATGTGTTAATAAGAGTGTCATATATAAGAGGCTGGAGGTAACTGTCCTACTCTACCTCGCAGTGGTGAGACCTTAGAAAGAATACTATGTTCAATTTTGGGTGCCACACTTCAAGAAAAATGTGGAGAACTTGAAGAGAGTCCAAGAGAGAGTGACAAAAAGGATGAGGTTTAGATAAGTTGACCTATGAAGAAAGGTTTAAAAAAACAACAACAACAAAAAACGGGCAAGTTTAGTGTTGAGAAAAGAAGACTGGGAGGGGGTGGGGTGGGGTACACATCACATACTTCAAATATGCAAAGGGCTGTTATAAAGAGGACTGTGATCAAGTGTTTTCCATATCCACTGAAAGAAGGATATGAAATAATGGGCTTAATCTGCAGCAAGGGAGATTTAGGTTAGATAGTAGGAAAAACTTTATAAGGGTAGTTAAACTCTGGAATAGTCTGCGAAGGGATTTTGTGGAATCATTTGAACAAACACCAGTCAGGGATGGTCTAGGTTTACTTGGTCCTGCCTCAGTGAAGGAGGTTGAACTTGTTGACATTTTGAGTCTCTTCCAGCCCTTCATTTTTATGGCCTGATCTACACTGTCGCTGGTGGTCAAAAGGAGATACACAAGCTATGTAATATAGCTTGCGTCTCTCCCATTGACTTACTTTCATTGCCATACCACAGCATCTCCACTGTGTTGTGTCGACAGGAGAAGCTCTACAGTTGATGCAGCCTTATATATTTCAGAGGGGTGGATTAATGGTGCTGACCAGGCAGCACTTCTGGGATCGATTGAGTGAGACTCCACAGCCTGCTCAATTGATCCCACTGTATTGATCCTTGCAGCCCTGGCAGTGTATAGGTACCCTAATATTCTATTATTTTGTTTCAAGTCAGTTCAACATTACACCACACCTGCCTGTGATTCTACTGTAATACATGGGAATTGAACTCCAGGTATCTCATGCCCCCACTTTCCCCTGTGGGTCTGGCTCATTGGCTCTACTTTAACTTCCATAATGCCCCATTGTCTCCCTTCTGACCAAGCCATACACTGGATCCAGGGAGTTGCTCCTCTCCTGGAGCAAAAGAGAAGGAAGGGGCAGAGGCTTCAGATGAACTACAACTCTGCCTCTAATGCTATTCCTGTGACAAGAGGAAAATGCAAACAGTACAATCTAGGCCTTCATTAACACAAAAAGCCTAAAAAATTGAGTTATTTAATGTGTCCACCAGTGTGTGTACTGGAAGGTGCATATCTGCACACTGAATTCAACTATACTGTGGCACATGCTCAAATATCCATGAGTTGAATTAATATACTGCTTTGTGAGACACCATTTAAATATCTGTAGGTGCCTTTCTAGAAACAAATTTCCATCTAATTACATGGAAAGGAACCACTTCAATCGAACATGCATTTTGCTCACTTAATTACTGCTATTGCTAATACTCAGATTTCTAGATCAAGTTAATATGCCAATTAGTTTTGTTCAAGATTCCAGGCAGACTCATTTTCAGGCTGATTAACTATATGAATAACTATTACTCTCTCTATTCTTTGCATAGCCTTTTGTGTCTGTACAGTTTCTTGGAGCAAGTGCCATTGCAATAGTGAATGTTTGTGTCATGTTTTGAAAACTGCATCATCATTTTTGCTAAGCAGAGAAGCATGAAATTAGGCAATAGTTTCAAATCCCATTCCTGCCCAGCTGTACTAACGCAGAACAAATCATGTCTCTAAGGCCAGGGAGTGACTCTGGCCATGTGCCTGCACAAGGGGGCATGAAGTCATCTTCACTCCCTTGCTAGGCTATGTAGATCCTTTTTAGTGGCACAAAGAAGGGAGAGCAACCTCTGTAGAGCAGTGGCTCTTCCTCCCATGCAGACAGGTGAGGGAGTGGATGGATTCTTGGCTCCACTCTGTACAAATGCATCTGCTTGATTGTTTTCTCTGTACAGCAAGGTGGGCACTTGGGACTGTATTGTGACGTTGAGGAGTGTCCAATTCTTGGTCTGCTTCTGGGCAGTGAAACTGAGTGCTGCATGTTACTCGTGGCAAAGTTGCAGCTGGGCCATATAGCCCAGAACCTTAAAGGATTTAGGTGCTTTCCTCTCCTTAAAATCAGTAAATCCCTTTGTAGATCTGGGCCTAGATAAGCAAATGATTACCCTGAAAGTGAGCAAAATATTAAACTAGAAAATCAAATGAACACTCCTCATCAAATGACATAGACCATAGAATAATGTCCAGGTTGCACAAGGCCTGCCACTGTGGTGACCCTCCATCCTCAGAGTTGTATTGCTTCATCATCTTCCTATCATTTTTTCTGTGGCTTTTTATAGTATTCATTACGTTAGTATTTTTCCTATTATGCTTCTCATGCCAATGTTTTGCATCAGTTCTTCCCTTCCCTTCCTCTAGTTTTTCTCACCCATACTTGTTCTCTACCCCACAGTGTGTTAGCTTTATTTCTCATTATTCAATTTTAGCTTTGTTGATGTTTGAACTATTTTTTGGGGTTCCCTTTTCCCTCCTGTAAATGGCTCTGTGGAAAATACATTATTCCTAATGCATGATGCTGCAGAAGTGCAGATAATGACTTGGCACCTGGAGTATGCTGAATTGCAAAGTTATCACTCCAGTTACTGGCACTCTCAGTCTCACAGCACTGGCTGCATTCATACTTTGCTCACTCAGGCCTAGAGTTACAGTAAACAAAGATGCCAACTGAGGGACAGGCTCACAACTCAGCAAGATGAAGGAAACAACCAAAGTTCAGTGCTGAAGCTTCAGGCTACATAAGGCCTTTTAGCCTCATGAGTCATTTCCTTTGCTGTTTAAGACCCCGTTAAAATCTTCATTGGCTCTGCAGTAATTCTGTTCTGGTTGCTGGCCCATATCCTCCTCTTTTGTTTCCCTCTCTTCATTTGAACGGCTTAATTACCCTGTCCGGTCTGCATGTCTGAATTTTTAACCTCTCTCTGCACTTTCCCTTATTCTCAATTCTTCTTAATCCTCTCTCCTTGTTCTTTCTAGGTTCCCCATTTTCAACCTCTTTATTTCTTCTATTTTACCTATCCTTCTCTACCACTTGTTTTTCTCTTCTCCTCTGAAGTGTATATTTATAACGATGTAGGCTGAGCCACATTAATATTTCAAGATGATCATTACTTATTATGCTGATTACAGCAATGCCTAGGGACCAGCCAAGACCAAATCTATCGTGTTAGGCTCTGTACAGAGTAAATGTTGGCTGTGTAATGTATAGTAAAAGGTGTGTATCCCTAGAAATGCACCAGTATTGTTCTTTATATGACATTTCTCTCTTTCCCATTTTTGTTAGTTCGTGCCAAATTCAACATTTTCTCTTACCTTGGAGTTTAGTTTGGTTTATTTCACATTTGCTTTTCCAGCAAGCTTAATAAAGAGACATTCCACTCAGCTAACAAGCCTGCAGTCCAATTAATTAACTGTTCTACTCTTGTATGAGTGTGTGTATCTCTCACATGTTCACACTCATACGCGCATCTACCTATGGCTCAATTATATAACAAATACCTTTCTTGGGATGAGGTAGGGTCCTTAACACAATTAAAAGAAATATTTTGCCTTCCCATTGCTTTCCTTTTATCTCCTCTAAGAAACATCTGAAAGTGAAATAGATGCTGACAATAATACAGTCTAACTGGTATTTATTACAAAATGGCCAGAAAGAGGTTTTTCTTGTTTATTTTTCCTGCCAAACTCTGATAATAGGGATCATGGCTGGACTAGGAATGGGGATACAGTAATCTAACACAACAGTCACAATGGTAGTAATAGACAGGGTTGGATCAATGCAGGGGCTTTAGGGGCTGAAGCCCCAGGCCCTGGCCTAAAGGGGGGCCCTGAGCTCCAGCCCCTAAGGCCCTGTTTGAGCCAGTACCCCAACCGTGCCTCTTAGTGCCGGCGGGGCTTGGGAGGGCTCTTGGAGGGCCCCTGCCCTGCTGGTGCTGTGGGGGTGGGGTGGGGGTGTCTGGGGCCCTGCCAGAGGCCAGGCTCTGTGCTCCCACCCCACCCCTGGGCCAGCTGGTCTTTCCCCAGGGGCATGGTGGGCTGGTGTGTGTTTGCTCTGTTCCAGGCGTGGGGCTGGCTGGTACATGGTGCAGCCTCCCTCCAGCACAGCCTTCAGGGCCCATGGCCCCGGAGGTCTGTACCAGAGGCCACACCAAGTGCCAGCCAGCCCTGCTCCCTGCCAGGGGCAGACCAGTTGGACTGGGGCAGGAGGGCCATGGAGAGCAACCACTGGCCAGCACTGACCTCTGGCCAGCACCAACCCTCCCACAGGCCGCCATGGTGTGGGGCCAGGGACCCACAATGGTTGGGGGCTGGGGCCCACAAAATTGAGCAGCCCGGGACCCCGAGGCCCCTTAATTTAGCTCTGGTGATAGAAATACTAGTGTCATTCCTGCTACTGATACTTAGCAGCAAGTAATCTCAAAGGCTCTAAATCTATTAAGTTCTGGGTGGACTGTGAAATTCACATATTACAACACTGCTTTTCCCAAGTAGCAAACCTTGACATAATCTGTCCTCAGTACATGAATGATGGCATTATCAATTCCTTTGGGCTTTTCCTGGACTGATTTCTGTATGCATTAATTCTTTTTCATTATTTCTCACTGCTTTCAATTTTATCTCTAATGATTTGAATGGTCCTTTTCCTATTCTGAGTCTCACAACACTCCTGAGGTTTTACAGGCAGGGCTGCTAGCACCATCTATTTTTAAGCTGCCTCGCACATCTTGTGATAAGAGCCAGTTTTCAGTTGCTCGTAACTTTGCCAAACTTCAATCAGTTGAGATGACATTTTCAATGGGAAGGGACTGCCTGTGCCTGGACAATTTCAACCAAAACATCTCTGCAGTTTCATAAAACAAGGTTAGAATGGAGACCTGGATAACTTTGTCTGACACTTCCTGGACTGTCCCCCCTTATGGAGGCTTCTCCTTCTCTCACACTCTCTGCTCTTGATCAGACTATGGTGGGGGTATTGGGCTTTTAATTTCCCATGCCTCACATTTTCAAATGCTCTTTCCTTCCTTCTTTCCTCCTCCTCTTTTGAGTAACACCATTCAACTTGGTAGGCCCTTAGTGTCCCCATTCACTGTGGAAAGTCCAGGTATCTGGGCACTATCCTCTTCTTCCTACACACGACTGCCCTATCTGCAGCCTACCCTTCCAGCCCACAGCTCCGGCAGAAGCTCCTCCATTAGGCAGGTCGCTGGCCAGGCAGGTTTGTGGGCTGCATCCAGGAAACAAAGGGCTGAGATGTGTTGAGCACTGGCTGCAGGCAAGGCCTGTCTTCCAAGAAATCTTGTTAGTCAACAGTTTGCCTGTTGCCAATATCCAGCTCCCATTAACATTGAAGTTAATGGGATGGGATCTCTGCAAAGCAAAATGTTGCTATTTAACTAAAACCGTCAGTATCGGAATTGCTACGAAGAGGCATCCCCTGTGTGTGCATATGTATTGCATATGTATACATCTGTAGTGTGCATGTGCATGCACGTCTGTTTAGAAATTGCTAACTGATTGGTGCTCCTTCCTCAGTAGCTCTTGCTGATCCAGCCCCATGACATAATAGCATTTGCTGCAGTCATGCTGGCCGCTCAGCCTTGTTATCTCTATGAACCAAACCTTGTAATATAATCTGAGCAGAGGAAAAGTGCTGTGTTACAAATCATTAGCATAATCAGATCAGAGAACTTCAAGTACGTTAGAAATGGAATCAGACTCAAAGGTACACTGTCACTTGAGGTCTCTGGAGCATGATTTACTGGTCTTTAGGCTTCCCTAGAAGTCCATGGTGGCACTTCTTTGGCAGTAAGCCCCAGTAACCTGTAAATTTGACCGAGTGCTCAAGCTTGTTCCTCTATCCCTATTAGGCTCTGTGGGGGAAAAACTGGTCCAGGTCCTCAACCGGGAAAGAGGAACCTTAGACCCCTCCCAATAACACAGGCCCATTCCCAGCTGAGACTCGAAGAGAACGAGGTGTGGTTCAAGGTTTATTATTCAGCTGAATAACAGTCTGACACAGACAGACTGCAACAGGAAAAAGAAGAAAAAAAAAAAGAGAGAAGAGAGAGAGAGAGAGAGAGAGAGAGAGAGAGAGAGAGAGAGAGAGAGAGACTTGCCACAGTTACAGGGATTTTTTATATACCCCAGGCAACTTCTTGAAACAAAGAAAATTCCACACATGAATGTTATAAATTTACTTCTAACTTTCTTTCTGCCTCCTTATCTATCAAGGACACTAACTTTCTTAGCTAGCTCTAGCTACATTTTGTAATTAATACTAGCAGACTAGGATAGCAGACTAAGCTTTTCTTTATCTCTTCTTTACACAGAGCCTCCTTGTAAAATTCCAGTTCAGACAGACCAAACTCACTCCATCTTGAATTAGACCGGCTACAGCTTTCCTTAAACATACAATTTCCTTCACAACATACAATTTCCTTCACAGCTCCCTCTCTGGTCAGAGTTTGGGTAGTTTTCTTGGGAATATTCCAGCAGTGAATGTTCTCAATTACAACCAGCCTTACCTCAGCTTAAATAAGCATTCGGAGGATACAACAGTGAAAACCAAGTCTTTAAAATAAAAGTTAAGGGGCATAAACCTGGGTAAGCTAACTAGCCAGAATAAGTCTTGTAGCTAAAAGCTATTATATAAACAAGATTAAAAATCTTGCATCTCACTCTGTGATAGAGTCAGATTCCCAGTGGGTGTAAATTGGTGTTGTTCTACTGATGTCAGTGGAGCTACCCTGATTTACACCCACTGAGAATCTGGCATGTAATTGACGTTTACACTTGGAGCAGGAGTGTGATTCCCGTTTTAAGTTGACATACTTGTGCTGGCTCCTTGAGTTATCATGCTAAAAATAATAGTGTAGCTGTAGTAGCACGGGCAGCATTGAGTGGTGTCATTGGCTACCTGCCTGGAGAACAAATGCACACAGACTCCATGAGTACATAGCCTGGTGGCTAGCCCGTGTCACATGTGGTACCAAACTACACCACCATTTTTAGCAACCCAGCTCAATGAGAGCTAGCGTGTATATGTCTGGGAATTACACCCCCAGCTGCAAACATGAATCTGACTGTAGCCATCTAACAATGGCCAGAACAAAACCCAGTGGGGGTGGGATAAGAAACTGGGTGGCCCTGTGATCTTTTCTTTCTTAATTTCTGGTTTTCTTCTGATGTGAGATACTGATACTGCAGTTTTACAGTGTGACAAATTTAAATCATGATCAGAATAATATAAAACTCAAATGGAACTCAAATGGAGGACCTTCATGCAGCCATCATAAGTACAGAGGACATGGGCAGTGTAAAGACACAGTCAGAAAATAAGGAAGACAAGATTTTATTTTATTTTATTTTTCTTCTGAAGTGGGTGTGAGGCAAATCTATTGAAGCAAAACCTCATTTTTTTTTCTCTATTCTGCAGATATGGCAATTCTGAGCACATTTCCCCCTTGGACAAAGCATGACTAGCGTTGACTAATTTCTGTCGCTCTCATGCATCTCCACTCATGTCTGTGACTGGGCATTGCAATGTCCACTTATTTATAAAAAATCCTTTAAAAATACAACTCCTGACACAAACATGCAGAGCAGGCAATGGGGGTAAGAGAAAGAAAATGGAGACGAGGAGATGATTCAGCGCTTCTGCTTATGGACAGGCAAGGCTGTACAGACACCAAGTTTTCTTTAACCTTAGTTTCAAGAGTAAAGCTGGGATTTTCCCCAAGAATTTGTGAGAATGAGGTGTCCAAAGTCCATTGAAATTCATGGGCACAGGAACCACAGAGACATTTAAAAATAATATTCACCAGTAATCATACTGTGTGATTGAGATTTGGAAAAATATTAGAAATATATTAACCCTGGAAAATACTTGAGCCATAGCCTGTGAAATAGATCCATGACCTCCTAGCAGGTAAAAGCCATTGGTGAACGACTATGACCGCTACTGGTGGTCATAGTCAGTGCTTCCTTCAGAGAAGCCTTATCTGCATATTTGTTGCACTTTGTGTCCATTGATTCGTAGATTTTGAGGCTGGAAGGGAACATTACGATCATCTATCATGCTTTCTGCCTATCATTGGTCATGAACTAGTAATTTATGCCTCAAATCCAAAAATTTTGTCTGAGCCATAGTATATCTTTTAGAAAGATATCCACTCTTAACAGGGGCCTTTTCTCTTCATCTTCTAGCTATTTGTTCTCACTTTCACTCTCTCATGTGTCTAAATAAAGTTCAAGATTTTTTCTACAATTCTTTTCTCCAGTAGGCTATAAAAATCAAGAGGCATGTGCATGCAATAGCAAATGCATGTATTTTTAGGTGCTTAATGCCATCTGTAGACATCCACTGACCTGTTACTGATAATCTTGCCCGCAGTTCATATATTATGATTATTGGCATTATTGTAATGCCTAAGAGCTGTAATAATCGTCAGGATCCTGTTGTGCTAGATACTGTACAATCACAGAACAATCCTTTGCCCAAGTAGATTGCAACTTGCACTCATATGTTATTTAAATCTACGGTATATGCAGGTCATAAGAAAAGATCTATCTTTACAGGGATAAACACTTAGAATCTCTTGTTTTGTTTCTACTGGTACATTGTTGTATTCAGTGACATTTAAATTTTTTTTTAATATAAGTGGAGTGTTTTATTTCCACCAGGGCAGGCAGTCTCTGGGGAGAATTCCTGCATGGCAGCAAGTCCATACAGGTGTCTGTAGCCTTTGCTCAGGTGGCTGCTAAGAGGAATGATGCTGGCCTGAGTGGGGGGCACAGACAATGAGGTAGGAAACAGGCTAATATGGCGCACCCAGGGGCACCTTCCTCACCTATGGTGCCACAGGACAGACTAGGAGTGGGGAGATGTATGTAGACTGGCTCAGAGCAGCATATCTAAAACATATTTACAGTAGCTAAGGGAATATCAGAATTGCTTACTCCAGTGGTTCCCAGCCTTTTTAGTTCGAGGGTCAGAGATATCATTTTTCACAACCCTGAAGGGCCACCACCAGTCTCTGCCATCGGGGCCCCCACTCCCTGCATCTAGATGGAAGGAGTTCAGCAAGGAAGCAGCCTTCTCACTGATCTCCTATCTCCCTGCCTGCAGCAGGAAAACTGCATGTGGCCTGTAGACTTATGTACTCCTCCTGGGTCCTAGGCAATGGCTCCTTTCTGCAGCCAGAGGGATGAGTGATCAGTGTTCCCCTTTCTCTGGCTTCAGCAGGGACTTCGGCACCTATGGACCTAGGTGGAGTGCTTTGCTGTGCTCCCTGTTACAGCCAGAAGGAAGGGAATGCTGGTCTCCCATCTCCTTGGCTGTGAGAAGGAGCCTGTACTAGTCTTTTAGCTCTGTGCAAATGTGCTCAGCCTGGGTTTTTAGGCAGCATCTCCCTTCTGCAGCTGGCAGGAGGGGAGCTGCGGGCCACATTAAAAGACCCCGTGGGCCACTTTTGGCCCCAGAGCCACAGGGAACCACTGGCTTACTCTATGTAAATCTGGTGCAGCATCCTACGTCCACCACATCCTAACCTTCCTTCTTATGAGTCAAATGGTGGTAATTAAACATTTATAACAACACTGTGAAGAATCCCAGCAAAAATTTAAACCTACTTTCAGATTTAGCTACCCATAGTACAGGACATTGAATGAACCTCTTAATACTGGGAAGACTGCTGTGGGGAGAAATAACATGCATATGTATGTGAGAATCAAGTGAGTCTCCTTTAATAAGCAAACTGACAAGGTTATGGAGCAAGGCAGTGGGGAAGCAGGGAGTTAAATCCACCAAGCATCTGGATGTGGCTATTAGCACTAGCTGTAACCATTCTCCTCCTCCAACTCAGTAATTATGTTCAGGGCCTCATTGCATTCCAGACCTAGCTTTTCGGAACCCTCTATCTCTAAAAGAAAATTTTTAAATACTCTAGATAAGGCTGCAGAAGGAGTGCTGTTGTTGAAAGGAAAGGCAGAACTTAGAGTACTCTTAAAATTACACTCTCTTTAGTCATCTTTGCAATTACTGTGCCTGGCCATGACCCAGAGATTCAGAAGAGATACTGACAAGAATCCCAAAGCTAAGACCTCATCCACTGCCTGCTGAATTAAATGGAAAGACTCCCAATGACTGCAATGAGTGTTAGATCAGGTTCCTAAAGAATCAGGCAAGTCTTCATAGTTAAGGAATTGCATTACTGCTCATTGCCTTTTCAATCAATAATACCTCCCAAATGTAAAAGCAGAAGGTCCTACTCAGTTTAGCCTTAATATATTATAACAATTATCCTTGTTTGTAAAGCCAGGTTTTAACATTAGGTTTTCAGTTTAAAGCCTTTAAAATTGACCAATCTCTCGTCATATAAATATGAGGATGACAAAGCTAACCAAGGATAATATACTGACGAATGCTGTGTATGTTTGAAAGAAAGTGATATCTTCCACCCGAATTAAGGCTAAACATGTTATATTGACTTAGCTAAGCAGCACATTCTATCCACAGTAATTTATAGGATATATTATAATCACAAAATCAGTAAATTAGGATTTATATTTCACAAAGAAACCAATACAATAGACTTATGCACAACAAGATCTGGTTAATGTTGTCTCAGCAAACCTAATATTTATATTGTATTCTTTTAGGTTCTCTGACTACTCCCATCATGGTGATATCTGGAAGTTCCCGACTTCTGTGTGCTTGATTTTTCAGTCTTCAGGCAGCATTAGCACTAGTTTAAAAACACAAAAATCGACCCCACAGGGTTTGCAAAGAAAATTTTTTTTGCAGCTTCACATTCACTAAGGCTCTGAAATGGCATAGATGTGCTAATGCAGATCTTTGTGCCTGCATAGAGTCCTCTGAGACTCAATGTTGTTTTGGAACTCATTGCTAGCACATCTATGTGCATGACTGAGAGCTAAGCTTGTGAGTTACTAAGGATTAAGCCACTAGCAGAATATATGAACGCTTCAGGTTTTGCCAACAGAGTTTAGATTTCTTTTGATCCAGTGCTATTTGACTTCAGGGGTCCTTCACTTAGGTTTTCTCTATTCAATGCCATGGCTGAATCTTTATCTAGGAGGCCTCACCAGTGAATCCATTAGTCATTTCACTTCTGTCACACCAGTTCTGGGGTTTGAAATCCTCTCCCAATATTGCTATGCTTTGGAACATTCCCAGGAGCTATTTTTCATTCTACAGTCTCTCCAATAGTCATCTGACACATCTCAGTAAATTTTCTTTAAATGAGAGAATGTAAGGTAAGACTGAAATGGTTACTTGCAATTTTCTTTTACTGTTACACACATAGACAAATAAGCTATCCTATACTAAGTAAGAGATCAGTATTGTAGGGGATTCCCCCCCCCCTTTTTATATGTATTCACAATTGTACTCATATCAAGTTTAATAAGATCACCATGTAGTTTTGGAATGCAACTGTTGAAGCCTCTTAAATTCATTATCACCTTTTCAGTCTTTAAGATATCTGTTTAAACTTGCCATTTCTCCTGGAAGTTGAAATCTCATTATCTTCTTTCTTTTATAATCACACAATAGATTGTACAGAATAGAAAAAATGGTACTAAGAGTTCTCAATGAGTTGCTCTTTTCAGAAGAGTAATGTTAATGGTCCACAGGTAAAATTGAGGTTGCGCTAATTGTTCAGAAAAAAAAATCTAATACCTGTGTTCTCATAGAGATCTCAATGTTTATAACACTAATAAAAGTTGGCCTTTTGTTTTCAGGCATATGTACAAAAGCCTGTTTGTGTTAATCCTGAGATAACTCAATACTGAGATCTGTGCTGTCTTAACTGACTCCAGACAGGCTTTGTGGAATGGGCTCTTCCAGCAATGACTGACGCTGGGGACAACCTGGAGCTGCTCCAAATTAAAGATTCTAGTTGAGATTTTCAAAGAAGTCTAGATATTTTAGATACATACCTTACATTAAATTTAATGCATCTCAATCCCCTAAACTGCTTTGAAAATTTTGAGGTATGAAATTTAAGGGAAAGCATGTGTCTAAAATGTCTAGATTGCTTTGAAAAATCTCAGCTTCTGGGCTTTGGTAGAAAAACCATTGCAATTCAGATTAAATCAATATATTTTACTGTCTCTTATTTTAAGTTGGAGCATTGAAAATTACTCCTTCTGCACTTTTCTTCTTATCTTACCATTTCCTTAGGCCATGTACACAAGATCACTTTATTGCGTGATAAGACTTCTTACCACGCAATAAAGCTTGGAGCGTATACACGAGTGTTTTCCCTGTTGTGTGGCAATACCCTCTTGCCCCGCAACAGTTAAACCACTCAAGTCGAGAGTGGTTAGTGCTCATGTGCACGGATTTTCCGCATTAGACAGCCTCCGGAAATGTCCCAGAGTGCCAATCCAGGCCACTCTGGGACATTGGAGCTGTTAAATAGGTCAATTTCACTGCTCTAGCTGAGCAGTGGAATTGACTATTATTGGCGCTGAAGCCCCTGCTGCCACCCGAACCCCTGCATCTGGACTAGGGGGCTGGCCTGAACTGGTGAGGGCAGCCGGTTCAGCCCAGCCCCTTAGCTCAGCCCCGGGGCTTCGGGAGGCAGCGAGTGCTGCAGCCAGCCCCCTAGCCCAGTGTACCACTGGGGCAGCCCACTGCCAGCCAAAAGGCTGGTTGTGGGCAGTGCATGTGGGACAGGTGCCCACCATGCACTGCTCCTTGTATCGCAAAGGAGCATTCATATGGGTGAATGCTCCTTTGCGATACAAGAAGCACGTATGCACACACAAAAGCACTATATTTATAGCGCTTTCCTTGTCCCACAACAGCTTATTGCGGGAGAAGTTTGTCGTGTGTATATAGCCTTAGTTTAGTTTTATTTAGTAACCCATTGATGAGAGTGTGTTACAGATCCTCCCTCTGTGACTGATCTACAGAAGATATGAATCTATTACAGCCCAACCTAGAGCTCTTTATCTCATGTTGTAGCTGCTAACACTTAGCTCTGGAGGTCCCCTGATCCTAGTGAGTTGGCTGAAATGGTAGTTGTTACATAAACATTTTACCCTCCATCTGGCACTGTCCCATGCAATCTTCCCCACCATTCCCATTTTACTGCATTGGCTTCTTTTTCATGGATTTGTGTTGTTTTAGTTTTGTCTGACCAGAGCAAAAAATATCTTTAAAAAAGAAATCATGGAGTCCCTCTTGTCTGACAGTTAGCAGACTATGGTGAAAAAGACATACAAGTTACTTGTTTTATCCCAGCAATCATGGCTGTGATCAATATTCAGCTTTGTATATAACCCTTTTTATAATCTTACTCTGGGACAGGAAGCATTTAGTACAAAGTAAACCGCATAAGCCTATCCAAAGAATATTTTTATAGCACAGATTATGAAGGTAAAGTTTCTCATTTCAATGTGAAATCCATAAAAGGATTGAACTTGGCATAAGGGATTTTAATGGACACTTGATCTAAAGGCCCTCAAGTGCCTGAAGTCTCTGTTTCCAGCCTTAGCAATTTGTATGTCTTCTATTGATTGGGTTGTGTTGTGATGTTATTGAATATGAATAAATCATGTAGAAGGCCTCTATCACACATATTGGAGTTCTGTAGGCACTGACCTCTTTTTGAGAAGTGACTTATATTTCATATTATAATTCAAACACTGTACAATCACGTGTTTACACAGAATTCAACTGGATGACTACTGAAAACTGTCTTGGGTACCATGCAAAGAACTATTACTTTCATTTATAACGTATTTGTATCTCTATTAAGCTCTTTGTGTGAGTTCATCCTTCTCCTCCTTAACAGAGAAGAACTTAAACTCCACAGTTCAGACTCATATCCAAAGTTCAAATCAAGGGTCCCTTTCTAACCTTTAAACCACTACAAACCACAATGAAAGTCATTAATGTCCACATTTTCAAAGTGGCCTCTAAGCTTGGGTGCCCTTGGTTTTGGGGTGTTCAGCTTTATAAAGTCAGGGTCAGATCCTCAGCTGGGTTAGAGAAATGTCCAGAGTAGTTGAAGGAAGGAGGTGGCACAAAGGTATTTTAACACAAAATTTAAACATTCTATCCTGGGATTGTCTGAGAGCTGCTTTGAGTTGTTCCTGCCTGCCTCTGGCCCAAGGCACAGTGACAACAGACAGGGATTGCTGATCCATACCCTATAGGCTCCAGATTTACTTCATGGCAATCCCCAGGTAGCTGGATGAGCCAGTTTTGTGAGTACTTTGCATCACCAGATGGCATACCGCAGACAAATTGCAGTGGAGATATTGTCCTCTAGGATCTGATTTTCATCTTTGTTAGATGTCATAATGCCATCTGAAACTAATGAGAGCTGCATGTTCACAGGAACCCTGAAAATTAGACTCTATGGGTGAAATCCTGGCTCTACAGAAGTCAAGACAAAACTCCCATTGACGCCAGGGAGGTAAGAATTTCTTCATATATAAAGTTGGGCACACAAAATTAGAAATCTGATTTGCAGATTTGTCCCAAATTCAATTAAATCAGTCTTCCAATAGCTATTACATGCAGCCTCTTTCTCATTCTTTCATATTCATGCAGTTTTAGCAGGTTACTTTTTAATCATTTAGCACTTACAGCTATATATAAAGGATTATTTTATTGTGAAAATGTTTGTGTGGGTATTATGTACTGAAAGGAAAGCAATAAAATCAGAATTAATAAACTTTCAAAAAGACCACTGTTTAATTTAATTTGAACTAATTACTCCTGGGAAAATCAAAGGTACTCTTTTTATGTAACCATGTATATATAGCCTTTCCTTCGTTTTCATTCTGACTAGGTATACAGCATGGGGCTTGACTGACTGGGGGAGGAAGGGGAATGGTTTTCTGACTTAAGCAATTAACACATTTTAAAAAAAAATAAACTGAATACTAAAGCAGACAGGCAATGCTATTTAATTGCTTGAGTATAGGACTACGAGATCCTGAATAGAGGGGATGACATTTTTTTGGATGAAGTGTTTATTTGCTAAATGATGCCGTTTCAGGGTCACTGAAACCATTTGCTCATTCCAGTCAAATGTGACAAATAGTTTTGGCCAATTATTTTTTGAAGTCTAAATATTTTATTTTGATCTTTCTGAAAAAATATGTTAAAAAACTAGATTTTGAAAAACAAAAAGGGTAAAACATCAAAAAATGAAATGGAAAAAAAGTTTAAAAAAAAACAACAACAAAAAACCAAAATGGAAACATTCATTTGACCCAAAATGTTATGCTTATGGTTTTTCATTCCAGTGAAGAAAAAACGAAACATTTCTGTTTCAGATCAACCCCAAATACATTTTTGGCTTGTTTGGTTCTGCAACCAAACCAAAAAAATCAATTTTTCTTTTAACTGTAATCCTAGTTTTTAATTTTGTCTCCCATAATGATATAACCTTGAACACATCTGTTGTCTGGATCTGGTTTTCCTTTACCCTGATGCCACTTTACACGGCTCTAGTCATACATTAAAGGTGGTGCATATATAATTTACTCCCCTTTTAAAACACGCTTTATGTTGTTAACGTTGTGTAAAGAGGCTTTAGTGTAGATGAGGATGGGGCCTTCTGCGCCTCATTTCCCATCTGTATATTGGGGATAATACTCATCTAGTGTATGTTGGAAGGATAAATTAATGATATGCATCATACTAGCTGTTAAGCAGCTTAAAGGGAACATTGTTTGTAGAGATGGGTATAATTGGGCAACAGTGATTATTTTCTGGACAGTTTCTAGACAGTTCATAGTTGTACTGAAAAAAGCCCTTTACCCTTTGTAAACTCTTTTCTTACCCATGTTCTTTGTCTGGCTAATGGAGTGGTTTGTCTGTTTGGTGTACTGAACTGCTCTTTCTGATTTGCTGAGACACTCACTCACTTGGAGCCGACTGTTAATGCTCCTTGTGTGGATTCACTAGGAAGTGCAGAGTTTGGGTGGAAGAGGGTATAAAGTGTCCTGTTCTCTTCTGCACAACACTATCCAAAGGCCATGAATAATCCCAGGCCCTGCCCTCAAGGAAGCACAACAACTGCACATGCACTCAGGGGGGACATAAATTACCCCCAGGGAAAGGTTTTAATTAGTAGAGAGGCAAGGCTCTACCTCTGCACAGTGCATCTGCCTTAACTTTGAAATGTCTTGACTCTTATGTGGGTAGTGAGCAGTCTTTATAGTTACTTAATGTAGATTATTTTAATGATATAAATATTTTTTTCACATTATTATTTTATCACAAGTATCCTGAACAGGTTCACATTAGTGCACTGGACCTTTCAAGGAAAGGCTCTATAAAGAGACAGGGTATCAGACATATCATCCATCAGCTAATGCCTATTGATTCATAGTAATGTTTTTATGTTGTTAGAAGCATCTGCTTAGCGTCTTTCATTTGTTTTGTACATCATATTTTAAATTTATGGCAACTGGGTCTCGTATATTTATAGAAGGATCTCATGTTTCTCATACCTCAGTAATTCATACCTCATTAACCTGCAAACTCCATAGTTTACACATGAAACTGGGTGGTAGTTATCCATTCTTCAGAAGATTTCACAGATGTGTGTTGCATGGAGGACTAATATTACTAAGACTTCCTTAGTCTCACACAATGTCCCACCAGCTGTGATAATTATATTATATTATATTATATTTTATTATGCTTGATCCTGCTCCTACTTACTATAAAGGCAAAATCCCACTAATATCAGTGACAGAGGATCATATTTATGGTGTTAAATTTAAGTTTAGAAGTAGGCAATATAATTTCAGACATGGAAAGGGAGAGGTGACTTGTCTGAAGAATTCCTGCATAGCCCGCTATTATCTTTACTTGTACTATGATACACAGGTAGCTGCCCCTTCATGCTACTGAGACATTGCAGTGCTTTCCATCATTTAAAAGATCAAAGAACTATAATCACGGTTATTCTACAGCCACCTCATGATAAATCCTGGTCAGGGACATGATTTTTTTCTTTTCCCATCAACATGTCACAACCTACAATCCATAAAGTAAATTGAGATTCCCAGTAACCCTAGTTGCATTGCAAAGTTTGAGATTTATAGATTATATATTTTAGCAACAGTGAAGTGGAGTTTACTTCAGATCATGCCTAAGCCTCCTGAAGTCAATGGGCGCATCTGTTGATTCTAATGGGCATTGTATCAGGCCCTTAATATGTAGATAATAAAAGGCAGACTCATGGGGAAAGACATTAGTTAATTTGACCAGCCAGTCAATTGGAGAGCAAACATTTTGGAGAATTCTAGATAGGCTCCTATGGAAGTCAACACTAAAGACATTGTTTACAAATGGTTACCACGTTGTGGTATATGAGACTTTGCAATTGTCTCCTATTATAAGTACATGGAATCTCTGAAGGTATTGCAGAAAAAAGGATACAGTAAGAGTTAGTAAATATTGGAAGTTTTAAGGGTGAATACTATAACTGTTCATGAAAATCAGTGATGCTTGTGTGTGTGAAATTCCTCTTTTTGCCCAAACAAAGAATGATTCGGCTGCTATTTACAAAGTTAATTTCCAGTCCTGGATAACTTATACATACTAAACGGTATTCATTGGCATATTACTATTGAAATCAATGGAACTACTAACAGCTAATAAAATTAAGCAGATGAGTAAGTCTCTCTAGAATTGGGTACATATTGTGATGATCTGTGAAAAGCTGCTTCGACTCCTTTATCTGACTGAATATATTTGAACAACCTAAGGACAAATCTTTTATCCCAATTTCTTTGAAATGCACATGCATACTTTCCCTGCCTGGGCTTCTCTAAGTCAAACAAATCACAGATTGTTTACATGGGGGCTAAATTCATGCTCCTCTTTCTCTGTCTTTTTTTTTTTTTTTTTTGTTTTGTGAGCATCTGATCTAAGTGTGTGTCAATTGCCACCATTGAATGAATGTTACTGTAGTGAGATTTTTTGGGGTTTTTTTTTTCTGGTGGCCATGCAGTGTGAGGGCACCATTTCTTTTTAATGCTGCTAAATGCTTAGCAGCAGTGGGTTTGTGAAGTAAGAAGTTTAAATGCCAGAGTGAGACTCTGTTGACTCAGCTGCTGCAAAAACAGCTTACTGAAAAGTTTGTTCTAGTTTTTAGACATTCTTCTCAATTGCTGTAATTCATCCCACAAACAGTCCAGCTGTCCCTCTCCCCTGATAACCACAAAACTTTAAAATGAACAAGAAACACACAGAAAAGAGAATATAGAGGATGCATCACAATTATATGATTTAAAATAAACATTAAAAAAGCCTAGACACTGGGAAATGTATCATCCCTAAGCACAATTTTATAGCACATTGAGAGAGATCTACACCTTATATACCATTGAATATTTTTATTTATTTATGAAGTGCCACACAACAGCACATCACAAATATGGGAAAGACAGTCTAACATAAATATAGCTCATAGGAAAATCATCCTAATGGAAGAAGATATAGAGACTCACAGCTGGCTCCAAAGCCATATGAAGTCAGTGACAAATTCCAGAGGGGTAGCCATGTTAGAGTCTTGTGGCACCTTAAAGACTAAAAAATTTCTTCAGGCATAAAGTTTTGTGGGCTGCAACCCACTTAATCAGATGTAGCAGGCTTCTGATAAAGTGGGTTGCAGCCCATGAAAGATTATTCCCAAAGAAATTTTTTAGTCTTTAAGGTGCCATGGGACTCGTTTTTTTATGAAGTCAGTGGAAAGACTCCCAATGAATTTAATGGACTTTGAATCAGGCCCAGAGGAAAGGATAGGACCAAGGTTACTAAGTGATGAGATGAAGGTTGAAAGACTTTGAAAAAGAAATGGGTAGTAGAGGTTAGTGATGGAGACTATCTAGTGGATATTAAGAAGAAGTTCTTCATGTGTAGGAGGAGGCATGAAAATCAGAATGGAAGGAGAAAAGAAAATAAGTAATCAAAGAAAGATAAATCAGATAAAATAAAGAGGGGGAGTGTTTTATTTTACCGGGGGAACTAGTAAAGAGAGGAAAAGCTTTCATGAAAGTCATAAAGTAGCCAGAGCTAAAGTTAGTTGACTTTATTTGATGCAAATGATACCCATTTCTACTTTAATCCTGTTTTCAGGGCAAAACCCATTAGTGAAATTATCCAGATTCCCATGAATATATTTATTTTAATCTATTCATCAAATAGTTTGGATGAACAATTTTCAGCCCACGGATGTTTACTTTGCTGATGATATTGCGTGGTCATCAGTATTTCGGTTCCTAACTGGCTTAGTGAACTAAATTTCCTAAACACATTGCCACAAGATATTAAGACCAAGAACCTTGCACCATCCAAAAAGGGTATAGACATTTATAAGGATAACAAATTTATTGAGAGTTATAATAGTATAGTTATAATAGTATAATAGTATTTATAATAGTAAATATGAATTTACATACACTTGATGACACTCTTAAATTGTCAGAATGGTGTAAAGGGGCCTTAGTGAAAATAAGGCCTCTTAGAACCAATTGCAAGGTATAAATCCTCATGCTTCAAGGTTACAAGCCAACTTTTTGTTGACTCTTCTTCTGAACTATCTGGTGCTTGTCATTGCCAATCACGATCTACTGAACAAGATGGTCCACTGGTTATACACAGCATGTCTTTTTCTTATGAATGTTCACAATGAGGATTTATTGACCAAGTAGGATGATGCTCAAGGTCAGGAGCCCTGATTGTTCTAACAAGTTGGAACAGAGTATGGAGGAAGGGGAGTGATATCATAGAGGGGTTCCATTCCTCCACAGCAAAACCTTTAAAGATGGCTGAAAGACAAAGAACTGTGGAGTAGGAAAGGGGAGTCCCAGACAGGGAAAGCAGTTTCTTCCTTTGTGAACTGAAAACCTGTAGCTTGCTTGTACTATCTCTCAGATGAGACATTTCTAAATTCAAATCCTGTTAGACGTTAGATCACATTCTTATTTATATTTTTTCTTTGGCAACTATTCCTAATATCTTTATATTTCCAATTTATAATAATTTAAAATCTATTTTCTGTACTTAATACACTTGTTTAATGTTTTATCTTAATCAGTGTGTTTTTGAGTGACGTGATTAGGCAACTCAGCTCAGTAGCAAAAGCTGGGGCACTTTGAGGGAAGGGCAGACTCGACAATAAACTTCACTGATCAGGTTTTTGATCAGGGCAAGACGGTATAGTCCTGGGCGCCTGGGCTGGGAAGCCAGCCGGAGCTTCTCTGTTGCTGTTTTTTGAGTGCCTGGGGAAAGCATTCATTGAACTAAGTTGGGTGTGTGGCATCACCTGCTGTTGGGTTGGGTTACAGTGGAGTCTGGAAAGGTTGTCTGTGTGTTACCAGCCAGAGTGTGGTGGAGAGATCACCCCAAGCTAAATAGCTGATAAGGGTTTCCAGCAGTTGTACAGCTCCCAAGCTGTACTCCAGGGGTTCTGCATACCGTCACACTGACAATTGCTTAAATATGGACAAATAAAAAGTATTATGTACCTAAGTATAAACAACAATTGCAATTTTGATCATTTATTCATGAGAATAGTCACAAATCAGTATTTTTACTATCCAGCCAATTCAGTCCAGAACGCATATTCCATTTGCCCTTACAGGAGGAAGAGCCTTTTGCACACTGATCCCTCAGACAAAAACTGTTTTTTCTACTTCACATTTGTACTTCTTGTTTCCATAATTCTCCCACCTACATACAGCACCCAATTATCTTCTCTATGTAAGTGAACATAAGAACAGCCATACTGGGGTAGACCAATGATCCATCTAGCACAGTATCTTGTCTTCCAGTGGTGGCCAATGCCAAGTGCTTTAGAGGGAATGAACAGAACAAGCAATTACTGAGTGATCCATCCCCTGTCATCCATTCCTAGCTTCTGCCAGCCAAAAGCTAAGGACACTCAAAGCATGGGGTTGCATCCCTGACCATCTGGCTAATAGCTGTTGATGAACCTAGCCTCCATGAAACTGCAATGAAAAGCAACTTGGGGGTTAATAGTTAAGGGGCTAATGTTGTGGGTACTGTTCCCCTGCCAATATGTGCCCTACAGCAGCGGAACTGTTCTGCTCATAGACTCTAAGGTCAGAAGGGACCAGTACGATCAGGAGTGAATGTCATCAAATTTTGGGGAGATCACATACACGTGATGCATGGCTCAAGCCACTTAGTGTAAAGCTCAGCTTGTTCCTTGCACAATAGTGTGCAGCTGACTTTGGAAGTAAGGCAGGTGTTAGGTAGTGCTGAAGGCCCACCAGTCCATCAGATCTTCTGGTCTTTCCCCCTTATGGAGAGGTGTTTCTAGATCAACAGAGGTCACTCCAAGCAGTCAGGTGGGAATAGTTTTTGCAGAGCAGCTCCACTGATGCTTTGCAACTTGGAAGTGAGGATTCCTACCTCTGAAGTGCCCATGAAGAATACTTCACATACTGGGGAGAGGATTTGCCTCTCACTGCATAGTATAATTATATTTTCCTTGGAAACAAATGTAAGTCAGTTGTGCTCTACCAATATTTCCCCCCCTCCTCAGTAACATCATTATTTTAAATGCCATATAAGCTTTTTATAAATTGGCACTCAATTATTCCATATTTCAGGTGCCATTGTGTCTGAATTCGTAGTGAAACTGCAGGCTTGTTTTTGATGCTTTTAGAATTAAAACAAAAAGCAAGCCGGTTCTGAAGCGACTGGTATCTAAATAAGCTCAGCTTTTCTGATCAGTCTTACCAGGCTGCCATTCTTATGCCTTTTACATCTCTCCAGACAGACTCAAGAATAGAAGTCCGGCGTGCCTTATATCTGCATTAAAATGTTCTCTTTTCCTGACACAGCTGAGTTCATGGAGCCATCAACTGTCTTTTAAGCTAATCTATTGATTCTTGTACTGCTCTGTGTAGTTATTCTGGCTTTTAGAGGCAATTTATTCAAAGGAATGTACATAATAACATTTCATTGTAATAATTCTCCCCCATTGCTTGTCATAATGAGTGTGTATACATGTGTATGGGGTTTAGAGGTGACACTAAAGCACCTGTAGTGACGTACAGTAACTGTCCATTCCCCTCCAATGGACTCTGTCATATACTGTGACTTATCATCTATTTGTGGCTATCCCACATAAAGCACTAATGATTTTCTGAGTGAACTGTTGTCTGAGGCAAAATCAATTTTAAATAAATAGCAACAGGACAACAAAAAGGAGACAATTTATGCTGACAGGATGTAAATGATACCTATGTCTCTTTGGTCAACTCTTCTTGTCATGAGTTTTCTGCGATTGAGAAATGACCTTTGGAACGTCAGCAGAGCAGCTCAGCAGCTGAAGATGTGAATGTTGCTTTGAACTCTCTTAGGTCAGCAAAACTGTGCTAAAAGTACCACCGGAACAGATTGTCTCACGAGATTACTGGTACTTCCTGCTTCTGACTAGGAGAGAAATACATCCCGCCTTTCTTAGGGTGTTTTAGCACTGTAGCCTCTGCCCTGGCTAGAACTTAAAAGTACACGGGTGTATGGAAATTAGAAAGAGGGCTGAAGCAAACAGCTGGATCCAACTCCCCTGAGCCTTCAGACATTTGGATCTGGATCCAAATGATGCATCTCAGGCCTTCCATAACATATCTGGAGAGAAACAAAAAAGGAAAAGAGAAAGGGTAAATATAATCCCGTTTGCCCCCAGATCTCAGCACACATGGGAGTGCACAAGTTCCACCAGACTTTTGGATGATATAGCCTGCTATCCTGGGCATGTCTGGGCAGCTCTTAACACTCATGCAGCAGTATGTTATGGCCTTGCCTTTTCCTTGTCTCGCCTAACCACCTTCTGGGCTACAAAGTGGGAGCAGCCCCCTGAATCCATGCGCATGGGGACTGTGATTGTCCCTAGACTTTGAGCAGGCTGTGTGTGTGTGTGAAGGGGAGAAAGGCTCCTTGCACCATCCCCCATAATGCAACACATGATGAAGGCCTGGTACAATCTGACCTTTAATATTACCCATCATCCTCCTTGCTCTTTTTTATCCAATTATTATGCAGGGCCGGCCCATGGGGTTTTGGCATACTAGGTAAACTATGACTTTGGTCTCCTCCCCAGCTTCAATATAGAAAAAAGTGAGAAAGTCTAGAATGAATATATTAATATATATTTTTAATAGACAAAACATTTACTTCTGTCTAATTTGGCACCCCTTAAAGCCTGGCACCCTGGGAAACCACCTAGTTTGCATATATGGTTGGGTCAGCCCTGTCCACATAGCCTTTTTTGTTAATACAAGTAGCAAAACTTGTGAAAAATGCCATCCCCCAATAGGCTTAAAGAATTCTGTTAGGGGGAGAAAACCCAGAAGTTAGACCACATGGTGTTTCTTCAAGATTCATTTTTCTACAGTATTTTTTTTTTTACTTGATGGCAATGTTGTGTAATATATAGAGGCAGTATACTCTATCAGGCTTCTTAGCTTGTCACAAAAAAATCAAATTTGTTTGTTTTGGTCAATATTATAACCCTTAAAATGGAAAACAACAACATATAAATTATATAGGAAACCACGTATGTTATATGTTCATATTTAATGGCTAGGAATGCTGGATGTGAGTGTATATAAAACAAATGGGAAAATTAACACGTATGCAAATCAATGACCCACTATTTTTAGACACTTCCCCTCCCATTATGATTTCTGATTGGAATTTTACAGGAATAAGCATATTTACTTTTAGCTTCCTAGCTTTGAATGCTTATTTCAAATAATTCCTCTACCAACCAAGTAAGCTACAATGAAATTTTATACAGTGCATATTTGGGGACAGATACTCATCTGGTGTAAATAGGCACAACTCCCTTGAAGTCAATTGAACTGAGTTCTACCTTAAAGGAGGATCTGGCCCTTTGGGTCTAACAGCTTATAAAATGGCAGCTGTAATAGTCTTCACACTAGGAGTCAGCCCTGTAATTGCTGATTACAGCTGTGAGTATATATATATACATATATATATATATATATATATATATATATATATGAGATAATCCCCATTTATGCAAGCACTTCCCTTGAAAACAGCAGAATGACTCTTATGTGTAGTAAGGACTCAAGTAAGTAAAGTTTTCATGATTGGCCCAGACTTGCAACATTGAATTGTTTATGTCACGAGGTTGATGAGCAAGATTCTAAGCAACTAGGGAGGCAAGCTTTGGACAGGCCATTCTGTGTAATTCATCCTTTTAATAGGATTGTGTTTGGCATTATTAGTGGAAGGAAGAGAAGTGTAATACCCAGGGGATTTGTCTTTGTTTTTCTTGCTAGTATTCCCATGCAAATCTAGAGAAGGGGGTCATCTTACCAGTCCTACTTCACACAGGCTACGTGTACACTTGTAATTTTAAGTCAACTTTAAGTTGACTTAGTTACGTTGACTTAGTGAGTCTACACTTAAAATTAAAGTCAACTTTGGGGGGAATTTACAAAGTCAACCTAGAGCGTCGACTTCTAGGGGCTAGGGGGACCTAGGGTAGGTCCATGGGGGCAGCAGGGGCACCCTTGCCCAGTGCCAGGGGGCTCAGCCTTTGCCCCATTGTACATAGATACAATGGGGCAAAGGGGGTCAGGCACCCTGGCAGGACATAGGGGCAGGGTGGGCAGGGCTCTGCCCTGCCCTGTGGGGGGACAAAAACTCTAGGGAGTCGACTTAAGCCTTAAGTCGAATTTAAAGGAGGTTTAATAAAGTCGACTTTATTTTCCTTAAGTCGACTTAAGCAAGCTGCTTAAGTCGACTTAAGGAAACTGTAGTGTAGATGCAGGGTAAATTAAGTCGATTTAAGCAAGCTTAAATCAACTTAATTTACAAGTGTAGATGCAGCCACAGTGACTTACTTCAGGACAAAAGCTGCTCCCCTTCCCCCCCGCCCGCATCCCAACACCTTCTGGTTGGTGCTCTTGTCTGGTTTCCAGTGATCATGAAGTTGAGATTGAGGTCATGACACTTTCTGAACCAACCAGACACAGGAACATCCCCCAAGAGGGGTGTAAAATGCTGAGGAGCAGCAGTGCTCTGGTTTGGCAGTCAGATAGTGATCTCCTTGGGGAATGGAGAGAGCCCTCAGCTTGTCCTCTGCAGGTGCATCAAAAACACATGTCAGGGACCAAGAAAGGTGAGACACTTATCAAGACAGAGGAACTGCTTGATATTGCTCCTCCTCAGAGGCACTTGGATCGCTTCTCTGAGCCAGGGGGACAGAAATGATCAGCAGATCTGAGTAATGAATTGTCATGATTCAGAGTCAGCTCCACATTTTTGCCATCACAGAGATTCAGTGAGAGAACACTACTGTAATGCTGCTTTGCGTATCCTCTTGCCCACAAGGCCCGTAGACCTAATATATTGTGGAATGCTCCGAACTGTGGCACTTCAGCCTGTCTGTCAGTCCTCCCCTGCTTACCCATGCACCTGGGATCTGAGACTGGGCAGGGCCTTTTTAAATCTCCTGCCCTGCAGTGTGCACAGGGATGTGGCCCAGGGTGGGAACAGCAGTGGGAAATTTAAAAGGCCACTCGGCCCTGAGCCTGGCCAGCGAGCAGGTTCTGGTGGCCGGTGACTGTGGGTCAGCCCTTTTGCACTCCAGTGAGGGTAAGTGTGGCCCCACTGGCGAGGGGTGGGGGAAGAAGCAGTAGTAATGGGGATCGGGAGCCAGGTGAGGCACCGGGGAGGGGGGGAGGCGGGGAGAATTGGGAGCCAGGTGAAGCACTGGAGGTGGGGGGGGGGGGAAGAAATCAGAAGCCAGGTGAGGAGTGTGCTCCAGCCAGGGGCTGTCCAATGCCACTTCTGTGCTTTGCATAGTGTGGGGGGCAGGGCTGCTCTGCCCAGCCAAGTCACTGGGTTCATGCTCCATGCTTGGAGGGAGTAAGGCTGGGTGGGCAGCCCTGCTGGGCTCAACATGGGGGAGGAGGCTTCCCAGGCCCCTGTGGGCTCTGTGCCAGGCTCAGCTTTGGGGCAAAGTGAGGCAGCTTCCTGGCCCTACTGCTGGCTCCACACCAGGTTCAGCATTGAGGGCAGGAGGAGGTTGCCTAGGCTGGCTATGCTCTGGGTCAGACTGGCACATGCCTGAGTTGGGGTGGGTTTAGGGACTTGTGCCCCAAATCTTTGTCATATATAGCAATGCCCCTGGCTGGAATCCTTAACCTGTGGCAATGACTTCCTCATCTACAAGTTAGCCAATGTCTGTTTGCATAAGAGTGCTATAAAATGAAAGGAATAGATGTAGGGGCATGTCTGAGGAACAGGGAGGGTGACAGCAATACATTTGAGCTTCATCTGTTCTCAACTGCTGTGATGGCCCCTTGAGTTTAAGTTACAGTAGCTTTCCGGCTTTTCAAGCAGGAACTGGATCAATCCATTACTGACTCCAGAGAGCTGCAAAGATGTCAGACAAACAAGTAGGGCTTTCCCAAGCTGCTGGAAGCCCAAGAATTGGGGCCCAAGATGGGTTCATATAAAATAATGGGCTCAATCTGAACCCTGCTTTGCCTGGTCTCCTCCTGCAAATAAGACTGAAGGTTGGTGGAACTCCAGCCAGTGTGGGGGAATTTCTGGTTGTTGGAGAGCTGACAAAGCTTCTTGCCACTTTATCTCATGTTCTTCAAACCACCTCCTCAACCACTGGATAGAGGTTGTGCTGTGGGATAGAGGAGATGTGACTGGAATGTAATGGGTTAGTGATCGTCAGTTGGCAGAACAGTCCTTTGGTGCCAAGCCAACCAGATATAGCTCTGAGAAAGCTCTACATTGCAGCAGGGCAAAACCAGACCAAAACAGGTGTCAGGATCATGAAACCACAAACAGCTCCTTGTTCCTCTCTCCTTTAGTGACATCTCCTCTTCCCCACCTGTGCCCAGTTTGAAGTCATTATGTTATTAGTGAGATTATGTGTAAGGGAGATCCATTCAGTGGGAATGATTTGAGTGAAAAACTAATAACATAAATCTCACAAATACAACCTACTTGCATGGAGACTTTTGCATAGTTTTCTATTTTCAGTTTCTTACACCTATTTAATTTAAAAAGACATTTGGGGTGGATTTCCCACCTTCTGTGTGGTACACCTCTTAATGTTGTCTAAGGAAATAGTGTGTAACATACTCTGGAAGAGCTCCAATTGACACAAAGCACAACAGTCAATGATCTTAACACCTCAGCCCAGTGCTCCACGCTGCTGAATATAGAGTACCTCACTGAATATAGAGTGCAGTTCAGAGTTTCTGTCCTGGTATTCAAAGCCCTCTATACTATTGATTTAGATTTACCTAAAAGACCATCTCTTTCTCCATGGTCATAGCCTCCCATGACCAAGGTGTTCTACTGAAATAGTTAGCCACTGAGTATAGGTTCATGAATGCAGGAAATAGAACTTTTGTCTGACAGTGAGTGCCATTGTCTAGGAAATGTAAGAATGACTACAGACTTCACTGTATTTAGAACTAAATGGAAAACTCTTTACTTCAGCTTAGCTTTCCATCAGTAAGTTTTTCACAGTCCGCACAAATCCAGCTATTTTTCTTATACAATGAGAAGGGAGAAAAAGTGTGTGTGTGGTGGGATAGTGGTGCTCAAATCATTTAACTAAATAGATAAGGTGACCCAGAAATTTTAGCATGTGTTATTAGGGTGCAAATCCTAAGAGACACCATTGTTCTTTTGTGGCATTATTGAGAGTATCAGACTGGCTCTGGGGGATATTTACTATTTGTTGACTTGGGTATTGTAGCGACTTCATGGAACTTTGAGAAAAAAAGGATAGGTTGCAAGAGAGAAGAGTTTGGAGGAGACACCAGGAAGTCAGTCTGTGTGCACATGGGTAGAATGCTGACTGAAATTGCAGCATCTCTTTAACTAGTTCTCTTAATAAAGAGATAGTTTAGTTTTACAAGCATGGAATTCTTCCATGTAATACCCAGCATGAGATTCAGAAAGACTGTACATAACCTGAATAGCTACAAGTATGCTGACCATTTTGTTTGTGATGTTTTCATTACAAAAATCTCTTAGGAGTTCCTTGTTGTGGATAGTTTCCTTTGGTGGATGTCTCCAATAGGAGACTTGGATTAAAATAATGCTGAATGGCACAGTATGCATTTTAAAAAAAAAGAGTTGATGAGATGTCTGTCAATTATTTGCATGTAGTAGAGATTTTATTGAGTTTCTTAAAAAAAAATGACATTTTCCCCATAGTAGTTACATGTCAGAAACAATTTGTGGGTGAAAACAATGAAACGTTTTCCCTTGTAAGCTATTTTAGTTCACTGTTATAACAGAAATGATTTTCATATTGTCAAGATAAAGAACAAATAAGAAAATGAATCTGATCTTCTTGCTCAGCATTGTGTGCTTAATCAGAGAATAATTGAGTCCAACAATTCTGTTCTGCATCAAGGTAGCCCCCAGAAGCAAATTGATCATATTGTTCAAGAGCAGCTGAAATGGCACAAAATATGCATGAATATGCATATGTACTCAACCTGGAGCGGTCGGCTTCTGGTCTTTCAGAAAAGAAGCTATAAGCATGAAAGTTAGAATATACCAGTTTAATTTTAAGCCAAACTCTGTATCAGCTATTCATATGACTGATGAGATAATTTATTGGATTGACAAAGGGATGGGGCCCTTCACTTGATTTAGGTCCAAGGTGAATGAAAATTATTATTTTCTCATGGAAGATGGGTGAACTATTTGCACAAATGGATGGAGTGGCCAGTTAAGGTCCCAAGGAGAGTCTATCTACATCAAAAAAGACACCATCTAATATTGTCACCCTTGTTGACTCTTTCAATATTAAGGCCAAAATCTGAATAGGACTAGAGCATAGAAAGGGGACGAGATGAGCAGCCCTCCGTGCTGAAAGAACAGGTTCAAGACTATTTAGAAAGACTGGTTATGCACAAGTCCATGGGACCAGATGTGATGCATCCAAGGGTGCTGAGGGAGTTGGCTCATGTGATTGGAGGAGGTTCCAGATGATTGGAAAAAGACAAATATAGAGCCCATCTTCAAAAAAGAGAAGAAGGAGGATTCGGGGAACTACAGACTGATCAGCCTCACATCAGTCTCTGGAAAAATCATAGAGCAGGTCCTCAAGGAATCCATTTTGAGGTACTTGGAAAAGAGAAAAGTGGTGAAGAACAGTCAGCATGTATTCTCAAAGGGCAAGTCATGCCTCACCAACCTGATTGTCTTGTCTCATCCAATAACTATCTCTGTGGATGTGGAGAAAGTGGTGGACGTGATATACCTTGACATTAGCAAAGCTTTTGATATGGTCTCTGAACGTATTCTTACCAGCAAGTTAAAAAAGTATTGGTTGAATGAATGGAATATAAGATGGACAGAAAGTTGGCTAAATTATTGGACTCAATGGGTAGTGATCAATGGCTCTGTATCTAGTTGGCAGCTGGTAGCAAGCAGAGTGCCCCAGGGGTCATTCCTGGGGCTGGTTTTACAAATGGGAGAATTTGGAGTATTATGTCCAGTTTTGGGGCCCCCACTACAGAAAGGATGTGGACAAATTGGAAAGAGTCCAGCAGAGGGAAACAAAAATGATTAGGGAGCTGGAGTATGTGACTTATGAGGAGAGACTGAGGGAACTATTCTTGTTTAATCTGCAGAAGAGAGGAATGATGGGGGATATGATAGCAGCCTTTAACCACCTGAAAGAGGGCTCCAGCAAAGATGGAGCTAGGCTGTTCTTAGTGGTAATAGATGACAGAACTAGGAGCTGTGGTCTCAAGTTGCAGTAGGAGAGCTCTAGATTGGATATTAGGAAAACTTTTTCACGAGGAGAGTGGTGAAGCCCTGGAATGGGTTACCTAGGGAGGTGGTAGAATCTCTCTATCCTCAGAGTTTTTTAAGGTGCAGATTGACAAAGCTCTGGTTGGGATGATTTAGTTGAGGTTGGTCCTGCTCTGAAGCCCCTTCTAACACTAATTGTTTATGCTTCTAGACTCTGAACTACTTTCTCACCTCCAGAGACGTAGGTTCCTGAACTGGCTTGAGGCACTTTTAGTATTTTTGAAAATTTTACCCAAAGTGCTTTAGGCTCCTTGGAGCCTAATTCTCATGGAAAGTTAATGAACTTTATGCTCCCAAGTGTCCAAGTCATTTCTGAAAATGGGACTAGGGTGCTTTTGAAAAATTTCCTCTTTGTTGTTATTTTGTTAGTATGCTTCTGAAAAACTGGCATGAAATTGAAGGAAGCAGAAGATAAATAGAGCTCTGTGTGGATATAAATATATGGATCCACATCCGATCTGTATATGCAAGAAATGGTCCGCGGATATCCGCCTTGTATCCGCAGCTGCTGATGTAATGCGGGTATCCATGTATTTGCAGGGCTCTAGCCCTGCATAGATAAAAATAAGTGCATCTGTATCTGATCTACATCCACAAGAAATGATCTGCAAATATCTGCATTGTATCTGTGGATGTGGATATCCATGGATATAATGCAGATATCTGTGGATTTGCAGGGCTCTAAAGATAAAGACTGTTGCTGATGTAAACTGTGTACTAACTAATAGAATGCAATAGATGGCAGGATTCATTAGGAAGTCCAGAAGAGAGAGTAAGTTACCATGGGGTGAGATCTTTCCCATACTCCTCTAAAACAAAGTCTACATGCTATGTCCAGTCAAAGCTCACTGCTTTCTAGGGGCTTGTTTTATGAACAGCCAATATAAAACAAGAGGTCAAAGTTTAGTTCAATTCTTCTCCCCATATGTGGCCTTCTAGGGTTCTACCCCAGATCCATGCAGCTCATATCTCAGATCGTCTCTCAGTAGAGACGATCCCATTTCCTCTATATATATCTGGGCTAATGAGCCATCTGCCTCAGTGAGTCAGCAGAAGCTATTTATCTCTTTCACAGAAAGACCGACAGCTGCTAACAGGGTGAGGTGTTTCAGTCATATGCTTTCAGCCGATTATATTCACATTTAGGAAATGAAAAGCCTATGAGCTTTATCTTGAGAAATTAGCTTTTCGGAAAATTTGAGTTAGGAATGAATATGGCTTGGGAAACAAGCTTTGGGTGGTCACTCCGTGCATGGGGTGGCACAGAAAACGGCACAGAGACAGCAGTGGGTGAAGAAACCAAAAGTGGCATCAAAAGAGGTATCGTGGAAACAACCTTGGAGATGTGATAAGGCCTAACATGTAGGTTAGGAGAGGAAGACATTGTGGACAAACTTGCATTGCCACCGCCCAAATAGTATCAGTTCTGCTGTCTCAAACAGCAGTATGTCAAAATGCATTACAGAGCTTTTAGTGCACAGTAGCAGGGCAAATGGCAACTTAGGCTGCATCTACACTGGTAAATTAAGTCGACTTAAGCTTGCTTAAGTTGACTTAATTTACCCTGCGTCTACACTACATTTCCTTAAGTCAACTTAAGGAAAATAAAGTCGACTTAATTAAAATTAAGACGACTTTATTACACCACCTTTAAATTCGACCTAAGGCTTAAGTCAACTCCCTAGAGTCGACTTAAGCCAGTATAGATGTGGGGTAGCCGTAAGTCGACTTAGGGCTACCCCAGGGCTACACCAATGCCCTCCCTGCTGGGGGGGCATAGGGGGAGCCTGGCATGCCTCCCCACAGGGCAGGGCAGAGCCCTGCCCACCCTGCCCCTATGCCCTGCCAGGGTCCCTGTCCCCCTCTGCCCCATTGTACCTAGGTACAATGGGGCAAAGGCTGAGCCCCCTGGCATTGGGCAAGGGGTGCCCTCCCGCCCCTGTGGACCTCCCCTAGGTCCCCCTAAGCCCCTAGAAGTCAACCTAGGCATCCAGTGTGGATGCTCTAGGTTGACTTTTTAAGTTCCCCTTTAAGTTGACTTTATTTTTAAGTGTAGACACACTAAGTCTACTTAGTTAAAGTCGACTTAAATTAACAAGTGTAGACATAGCCATAGTGCATGGCAAACTAGTGTACTGTAGATTTACACTAACCTAAGACTCAGTGTAGACAACCCCTTCATGTCTTGCTTTCCTGGTATTTTTCAGAAATGCTAAATTCAATTCAGACCTTTAAAGTCTTTTTAAGAGGGTTACCAGAGATTTCAGAGAAGCTTGATAAATTGAACTTCTGCTCTGCATGGCTCCATTTAATCAGAATGGCATATTGGGTAAGTAGGAAAATCAGCCAACAGGAGACATCCAAAGAATCTACGTCTTCAATGCCCTGGGAAATCTTACCTGAGGGAGAGGGAATAGAAACAGTTACTCCAGTTCTTCAAGGTGTCATAAAAGTCTCCTAGACTAATATTTAAAGAATGCAATAGTGTTTCTCGGTTTCTGTATCTATAAAGATAAGTAATGAGAATTTCTAAAGGCAAAGTGAACAAGTGAAGAGTTTAGATATATGCGCATCTCCCAGAATAACTTCCACAGTCTACTGAGTCAGCTGAAGTTCTTATCTCCATGAATACTACCTTTAGAAATGTTCAGCATATTCTGCAAACCACTTTGTGAGTTCATTTCACATAGGATGGTAAAGCAATATCTGGCTTGACCCTGGGTGGTTCTGTACACCAGATAACTAATGTTTTGGCAATAGTTATAAAGTAGAAGATGCTTTATGTTTTTTTAAAAAAATAGGAGCAAATAAACGGTAGTCAAGGAGACAGTAATTTCATAGGATGTAAAAATGGAAGAGCAGTTTGTAAGTGTCTCCTTATTGGCAACAAATAGACTATGCCACTGAATTTTTAATTATGATTTTTTTCCCTTTTTAATTTTTGGTTTGGGTTCTATGGAATGTATTGGTCCTGATGTATTTATTCATTATGCTTGATTTTCTGTATAGAGTCTGGCTGGAGTGCCTTGAGGGAGTGTGGGAAGTGGTGCTTTATAAATAATATTAGCATCAAATTAGTCATTAGTCAGCAACAACTTGTAAATGTGTAGAGCCTTTTAGTAAATTAAATAGTGCTAATCCAAATGAGAAAATTAAAGTGAATACACAAATGCTGTTGAAAAGAACTGGTAAAACAAATATTTCAATGAATTACTTGAATTAGTCTCTCACTATCCGGAGTTATAATAATTCTACTCAGCAAAACCTCTTTGGACAGTCATTTTGGAAGATGGGTAGAGAATTCATTGCTTGAGGAGACTCTCCTATGTATTGTTGAAGGGCATAATTGTCTAGTTGAGGCCCTGGTTTGTTCAGCCAGATACATATGCAAATGCTTAACTGTAAGCATCCAAGTATGCCCATCAGCTTTAGCGGCACTACTAATGTGCTTAAAGTTAGGCACATGCTTAGATGCCTTGAGGAATTGGAGGTTTTGGCCCAGATCACCACGGCTATGTCTACACTTGTGAATTTAAGTTGACTTAGCTAAGTCGATTTAACAAAGTCGATTTTAAGTTGATTTTGTTAAGTCGACTTAGTATGTCTACACTTAAATTTTAAGTCGACTTTCAGGGGACCCTACAAAGTTGACCTAGAGCGTCCACACTGGACGCCTAGGTCGACTTATAGGAGCTAGGTGGACCTGGGACTGGTCCACGGTGGCAGGGGGGCACCCCTTGCCAAGTGCCAGGGGGCTCAGCCTTTGCCCCATTGTACCTGGGTACAATGGGGCAAAGGGGGACAGGGACCCTGGCTGGGCATAGGGGCAGGGTGGGCAGGGCTCTACCCTGCCCTGTGGGGGGGCATGCCAGGTTCTCCCTGTGCCAGACACCCTGGCAGAGTGGGCAGAGGGGAAGTCGTGGAGAGCCCTAAGTCGACTTAGAGTGGATTTAGGGCTACTCCAGGTCTACACTGGCTTAAGTCGACTTTAGAAAGTTGACTTAAGCCAAAAGTCGACTTAAAACTAGGTTTTATAAAGTCGACTTAACTTTTCCTTAAGCAGCTGCTTAAGTCGACTTAAGGAAAGTGTAGTGTAGACGCAGAGTGTAGACCAACCCAAAGGTACTTAACCATCTAATCCCCCAGATTTAGGTGCCTAAGTCCCTTTTTAGGTTCCACCGTGATCCACAACACTCTTGTTCAGCCGTCACATAAGGTTTTGTTGTAAAAAGTCCCTAGGCCCCTGGCATGCACACTGCTGCCTCACTCTAGGCATTGGGACACCTTTTTTGCATCTAAGCCCCAGCACAATCCACACACCACGGAAGATGGGTGATCCTCCACCTATCTCACGTGTGGGGCCTGATCCAGTGGACATGCTCAGAGGCTACCTACATTTACACACACCTGATATTGTGAGGGAATCTTCCCTTAATCATTAGCCTAGTGGTTAGGATACTTTCTCAGGAGTTGCGAGGCCCCCCACTTCAACTTCTACCTCTGCCTGATAAGGCATTTCAGCAAAATTCTTATACCTGTCAGGTGGCCATCCTAATCACTGGACTACAGGATATTCCTCAGTGTCAGCAGTTGTTCTCCTTTAATTATGTCCAGAGACAGCACGAACGACTATAGTCAAAGCACTGACCTGAGAGGTGGCAGCTTCCTGTTCAAATCACTTCTCATCAGTTCCGCACTGCAACGCCTAAATTCATCTGTGATGTGGGCCTTTGTGCCTAAATCCTGTGATTAATGGTTTTTTCTCTCAAGTTTAATGAATTTTCAGCTTGCAAAGCCTACTGGATAGATACACTTTGTGATCACTTTGTGATCTCTAGTAGTGGACAACACAAGAAACAGCAGTACAGATTTCCTTGTTATGCATCTGACAGTAAGACAAGTTCCAAAGGGGTAGCCGTTTTAGTTTGTTGCAGAAAAACAGAGTCCTGTGGCACTTTTAAAGACTAACAGATTTATTGATCGCATGAGCTTTCGTGGGAGAAAATCCCACTTCGTCAGATGAAGTGTCTGACGAAGTGGGATTTTCTCCCATGAAAGCTCATGCGATCAATAAATTTGTTAGTCTTTAAAAGTGCCACAGGACTCTGGTTTTTTGACAGTAAGACAGTAGCTCACTCTATCAGCCCATTTAAAACTTTGCTGCCACCAAGGTTGCCAGCAAGGGTCAATGGTTATGATTATTAATTTTACCTAACCTATAGCTCCTGGCTTAAGAATTAGAAGCTAATTCTCCACGTACACTGACATAAATCCAGAGTAACTCCAAGAGAGTTATACTGGTATAGAACCATTGGACATGAGAGGAAAGTCAGGCCCCAAACTTTCCTGCAGACGGTGTATAACTCTTTGAAGTAGATAACTATAGCTATAGTGGAAGTACAGAAGGTCCTCAGATTTATGTAGTAATTAAGTAACTAGTTCTGTTAGGATTTGATCCAGCTCACAGATGAAAACAATGAGAATCTTAACAACTTCAGTAGTAGCTGGACTGATCTGTTAAGGAATTTCTTTAGATAAAGGCAAATGAAAGTTTAAATTTTACTTTGTTTTCCTCTGAATTGAAGAAGCAGCACATTAGTAAGGATATAGTTCGATTTCTTGGAGCATTGTTGCATGCGTAGACAAAGATTGAAAATACTCTAATTATAAAAGCATCATTACAAGAGCAAAATCATTGAAAGGAATAGGTAGATATTGTTAATGGATATTGTCAGAATGGATTCTGAGCTGTGGCTACTTACAGCAACTGAGAATCTGGCCCATACATAGGTATTCTTGTGATCTGTGTTAAAGCTGAGTGATAACATTGTCTACCTCCCTAAAACAGCTCTGCACAAATTTGTTTGCTTACTCTTTATTACTTCAATTTTCATTTAGGTCATGTGGCACAATTACCATATTAACAGAGAGACAAAAATGACATGTTAGAATGCACACAGTGTTACAGTCCAGGGCACAGTAAGTCCAGTCAGAGCACATGGCATCTTTTGTGCATTGACTAAAAACATTACATTCTACATATGAGCATGTTCACAATGCTAAATAAAAGCATCCATGTTTTGTAAAGCACCAATGCATTTGGAGAGCAGCAAGTAAAATCAGTGCAGCTTAATTTAAGTGTCTTAGCCACAATGTTCTCACTTTAGATCTAGAATGCATGTGGCATATTTATACCACAGCTTTACTTGCATATCCCTTCCTCTGCAGAGCCAAGCTGCTGTTTTAATTATTTGATTCCAAAAACAAACTTAACATGAGAACATAATGAGCATAAGTTAATAGCACTACAATTAAAAAAGAAGTGTTAGTTTCAACAGACAGCTGCAAGAACAAATGAGCATATGTTTTGAAATTCTTCCTGAACACTGTGACTTATCTTCCAGATCTGTTTCAGGTATTATCATATATGTGTTTGTATCTGAGGTCAAGATCCAGGGACTAAATCATGTGACCAAAACAGGATTATGTGTCCAGAGGACTAAACTATGTGAAAGTGACTTACTTCATACCTTTAGCATGCAATGTATCTTAAAGCATTTAAACAGATAACTGTGCAACATCTTAAGATTTGGGCCCCAATTCAGAAAAATATTCTGTGACAGAATGGGCTAGACCCAGAAACCCCTGCTGGAGGTGTGCAGTGGACCTAAGTCCTTAGAGGGGCCCAGAGAGTGCTCAGGAAGCAGCCAATTCGGGAAAGCAGCAAAGAACTAGCCAATCACAGAGTCTGCAGGGAACAGCTAATCGGGGCCCAGGAGGCCCAAATAAAAGGAGCTGCCAAGTCTATGATATTCAGCTCTTTGCTGGGGCCAGAGGAAGGCAGGTGATGCTCCTACCAGGCTAAAGGGAACTGCAGCACCATGGATAGAGTTCAGTGTTGGCAGAGACCTGAAGAATGAGAAAGTGCTACTACTACCTGGTTGCTGGGCTTGAACACAGAAAAGCCATGAGCTAAGGGTGAAGCATTGGTGAAGGCTGTGTTCATGGGGAAGTGGCCCAGGGAATTAAAGGCAGTTTTGTTTCAGAGACACAACAATGTATGGCTGTTATTCTTAGTGTCCCTGGGCTGGAACCTGGAGTAGTGGGTGGGCCTGGTTGTCCCTGCTCCCCCATAGGCCACTGGGGAAGTGACCTACAATCAGACGGTGACAAACTCCCAGAAATGGAACTAAACTATTAAGAGGCCCAGCTGGAGAGCTGGGGTCAGAGTAGACTAAAGAGGCAAAGCCATTGCCTCCAAGGTGGAAACCCTGAGGGTATGGCCTGATATCAGAGCCAGAACTGTTCAGAGACTACAGACATACTTGACCAGAAGGGGTGCTCATGAGAGGTGGGTGTCATGTCATTACCTTTGGAACCAGATGTGGAAATAACTATAGCTACAGTGGAAGTATAGAAGGTCCGCAGATTTATGTAATAATAAACTAACTAGCTCTATTAAGATTTGATCCAGCTCACAGATGAAATCAATGAGAATCTTATCAACTTCAATAGTAGTTGGACTGGGCTGTTAAGGAATTTCTTTAGACATAGGTAAATGAAACTTTAAACCTTGCTTTGTTTACCTCTGAATTGAAGAAGTACCATATTACTAAGGAAATAATTAGATTTCTTTGAGTATGGGTAAAGCACTAGCAAATTACTGGGTGGTAAGCAACAAGTAGGCGAGTTACTACTCTGTTGGGAAGGTAGGTATGTTGGATTGGCTAGGTCTGACACTGGAGGAGTACAGGCACAAATTTCAGATGGAATTGTTCCCACAATGGGCATGGTCACGGGCAGCAGCACAGAAGCTACGGTACCTGGTGATAGGCTGTCTTTGTCTAGAGACCAGTTCATTGGAGAAGCTCATGAATCAGGTGGTCCTTATGCAATTCCTGAAGATCCCACCAGGAGGAGCACCGAACAGCATAAGGCATTTCCAGCCAGCCTCCTTTGGGGAAGCATTCAAGCGAGTTGAGGTTTACTTTGAGGCCAAAGGAGAAGAATGGTCCAAGTTGCGTGGTAAATTGAAAGGAGTCTATCAAGAGGTGACTCTGGGAAGTGCACAGGAGGGAAAGACACTGAAGATTCTAGACTCAGGGGTGCACTGCAATACCAAAGGTAACCCTGAAGCTTAGAGGAGGTACTAGAGGGAAGGAGTTGGGAGATCCAGTAGATTGCAACAGGTGTGACCAGCCAACGCATATTAATGGAATATGACTGCCAAAACTCAACCATGTTGTATGGAGTAGGCCAGAGAATCAGGACTCCAGGGCTCCATTCACAGCTCTATCTCTGATTTGCTGTGCAACTGTGGATAAACTAGTTGACATGTCCTTCCCCATCTTTAATATGGAGAAAATATTGACCTACCTCACAGGTAGTTGAATGAACCTATCCTTGGGTGGAAGTATTAGAGTTAAATCATCAGTAGGGAGAAGCTTGATCCTTTCACATGCTCAGATCCACAGCTGTCACTTGAGGGGCTAAAACTTGGCAGCTATTCCCATATACACACCCATCTGCTACTGAAAGCAAATTGCGAGCCTAGGTCACATTTTTAGCTGAATCTCTCCCCACCGTTTGAAGTAAATTAGGGGTGGGCTTGGCTATGTAGAAGATTTCCCTCCGTTTTTTGCAGTTCATCCCTATCTGTGCTAAAACTAATCTATCCATGACAGGGTAACTTTTATTGTTGATAACTTTTATCCTTGGCCCACAAAGATACTTCTGAAGAGGAAACCTCTCTTTGCAAAATAATGGCTATCTGATTAAATCAGCTGCAAACTATTTATCTGGAAGGAAACCTTCTCCATAAAGGCTTTATTCCCCTCCATCTATACTAACAAATTACTGAATTCATGTACTGCAGCCCTAATTCTTTCTTTCATTAGCCTAGTGCAAGTTCACAGTATTTCTGCTGATGTCAGTGGAATTAGAGTTCACTACACCTGAAATATGTAAGATCAAAATCAGGCCTAGTGTATTCTTTTCAATGTTTGACACTGTCTTTTCATTTCCAAAAGCTATCTTACTATGCCATACATGCATGAATTCTAAAAAAACTAGCTATTTGTCAAATGTTTTCCTGGAAGTCAAACAGAGTTGATACCCAAATAAGGTTCAGCCACTAGTGTTAAATCTATGCAAAAATACACTTGTGCCTACAGGACCTGTTTCCTAGATGTTTATGTTAGTCTTTAAAAGTGCCACAGGACTCCTGGTTTCTTTTGCTGAACTAGGCTAACAGGGCTACCTCTCTGGAACTTGTGGCAGGTGTGTTTTATAGATATTTTGATAAGCCTATATAATGCTTCCTTCTCTAGTAGCTAAAAATTCCAGGAAGAACCTATATGTAAGGTGACAAAAACACAAGTGTCTGTGAGGACAGGAAAAAAGAACAACCCATAAAACACCCTAGGGCAACTGCTCAACTGTTGATAAAGCTACCTTTGGAACCAGTTAGAAACATTGTCACCTGGGAGGCCATTTTGCACAGTTTGTGATCTAGGAGCCTTAGATTACCATACAGAGGAAACGGGGCTAGAAGCTGGGGAAGGAGTGGATCTCGAACACCGCAGCATGGTGTGTTTGTTTTTCCTCAAACTAAAATCTTTGCTTCCTCTGCCCAAGCCCTTTAGAAATCAATTACACAACTCCTTCAAATGGGGTGGGGGGGAGGGCAGTAAAATTTCACTTGTCATTTGCAAAGGTCAGGTATTTTGAATAGTCTTTTAGGAAAGCCATTCTTAAAGTAAAACTATACAGGGATGGCAGACGGATGATGTTTAGCATAGTTTCCAAACAGGGTGTTTTAACCTGATATGTATGAGATAGCTTCATGGAAGGTTTTCATGGAATTTCAAAAGTTGCATTGATATTTATACACTGCTATTGTCTTTGAATATACACTTTTAATCCTTTGGTTTTCAGATGACATGACTGCTGCTGTTGAAACAACCACTATACAGTAAAACTTGGCATACAGAGTATAAGGCCATCATTGATTTCTCTCTGGATTCCACTGAGCCTTATTCCACTGCTTACAGTTTACCTGTTAGTCATCTTTTGTCATGTTTCATTCTTTCATTGCTTGGATCATGATTTTATTACAGTCAGAATTCAATCTGGGTGATAGAGGACAGAGCTGGATCCTGGATGCCTGATCTAAATGGCACTGAAGTAAGTTAGGAATCATCCCATGAAAATAAGTGGAGTGGCACTTGTTGTAAATGGGGATAAGAGAGACCAGACAAGTCCTAGGGACCAAACCCTAGTCTCACTGATATCAAAAGGAAGTTTCATCACTGACTTCAATAAAACCAGGATTTGGCCTTTTATAGAGTGCTATGTATGTTCTATGGCTCTGTCTACACTTGCTAAAATTAGTTCGAATTAGTTAGTTAGTTAATTAGTTAATTCGAACTAGCATGGCCACACTGGAATATTAGTTCAAACTGAGCAAGCACTTGCTTAGTTCGAATTAGCGATCCCCATTCATTTCAATGGCTGGTTAATTCGAACTAACAAATTAGTTCGAATTAATATGGCCACATTTGTTAATTCAAACGAGTTAGTTCGAATTAACCCCTTAGTTCGAATACCCTATTCGAACTTATTAGTTGAAATTAACGAAGCCCTTAATTTGAACTAACTAAAGCCAAGTGTAGCCATGGCTTTAGTTAGTTCAAATTAAGCCTCCTTAATTCGAACTAACTTGCCAGTGTAGACATAACCTATGATTCCGTGAGAATAATGCAAGTATTTTGTACTTCTGTAGGGCCTTCCATGCAAGTATCTCAAAGCTCCTTCTAATATCTCAGAGTTTCTCCATTTCCTTCACTTAGCCCCAGAAAACACAGGGTAGTTTTGTAAAGAGAGGACTGAGAAAAGATGAATGAGTAAGGGAGCCTTCACGTCTCTTCTCTTGACTCATGAAGCACTTTCCCTTAGATTATGGGAAATTCAGAAACTGACTCAGTGTTAAATTATAGTCTCTTACCATGTTATCTGAATATTTTAAAATGCGTTTTCAGTCCTAGCATATCTCAGATGCAGTGTTGCATACTGGAGCAGTTTTGGATAAGAAACATGCACTGTGAATGTGAAGTTCTCTTTGCCAAAGCAGGTATTAAGAAAAAGTGACTAATGGGAAGGATTTACTTCATCCTAATTAATTTTTTTTATGTCTTTTTATTCTGTGAATATAGTAATGTCCCTTTGTATGAGGTAGCAAATTGGGGGTTAGCAAAGGGTGATTTTTCAGTTGGAAAAAAAAATGTGTCAGATTTCTAATGTAATTTACTTATCTTTGAAATGTACCCATGTCCTATTCACTTTGAGCAGAGGGGACCAAAATGGCACACAACATCTCCACAATATAGAAAACCCAGCTAAGATACCATGTCAAGGCTTGTTGCCAAGAAATGGCTCCCTCCCACCACCCCAAACATCAGATTGTGCTGTGTCTTTTTGAGATTCTAAAAGGGGATTTTCACAATACCTCCAATATTAAAGGTTACTAACATTAATATTATCAGCATAGCTTTAATTAGATTGAAAGAAATATCCAATAATGAAATCTATAAACATGAAAGTATTCATTTAAAATCACAGTATCCACAATTAGTTTTGTTTTGTATTATATCTTACAGTACAGTTTAATATTAATTGATAACACTGGTTGAGCAAGGTACTTAATATTTACAGCCTGGGATATTTTAGCAGCCTACGTTATATAGCATCCAATATTGGCTCACTAAAGGCTATCATCAAGCAGCTATTTCAGAAGCAGCTCAGCTAAAGATGACAGTTTTATAGAAAGAGCCCTGCGCGGATACAAATAGGTGTATCCCCAGCTGACCTGCATCCACAAGAAATGGTCTGCAGCTCTCTGTGGATTTACAGGGTTCTATTTATAGACACCTAGAAAATACACTTTTGCTTCATAGTTCAACAGGCTAGAAAGAAAATATGAACAATAACATTTTGGCTAAACAAGAAAAGTTTGCTCTAAGGCTATGTACACACGATCAGATTAAAGCGCAACATGGCAATCGCGCTATAAAAAACACGTGACCTTTATTGCGGGATACCGCATAAACACGTCGCTCCTTGTAACGCAACAGAATTCTTTGCAATATCACGGTGTAGCGCAATGAATTCTGGGCACCTATCCCACAGTTCAATTTTCCCTCAATCTGCGCTTGGAATCATGGGATGAAGGAAAGGAACGCAAAGCACCATGGGTAAAATCTCAGTTTCCCGTGGTGCACTGTGTTCCCCTTGCGTCTTCCTCATTGCCAATAGCAACTCGTGCCTATTTTCAACAGTGCAGTGACGCACTACTTGCGAGCCATCACAACAACGACAGCATGGATCCTGCTCCGATCTTCACTGTCGCCTTCCACATTCTAAATACATCTCGGCTGGTTGCTCAGTACGCAATGAGCTCCGAGTCAGACGAGGACGCTGAGGAGCAGGGGCTGATCGATGCCATGCAGAGCAACAGCACCGCGTTGCTCAGCTCCTTTACCGATCATCTGCACATGGTGCAACGCCGTTTCTGGTCGCGAGAGATGAGCACCGAGTGGTGGGATCACATTGTTATGCAGCTGTGGGATGACGAGCAGTGGGTATAGAACTTTCGAATGCGGAAAGCAACCTTTCTGGAACTGTGTTCAGAGTTGGCCCCTGCCCTGCGACGTAAAGACACCAACATGAGGTCAGCCCTAACCGTGGAGAAGCGTGTTGCAATTGCTGTCTGGAAGATGGCGACTCCTGACTGCTACCGGTCGGTTGCAAATCAGTTTGGAGTCGGGAGGTCCACTGTCGGATTAGCCCTCTCACAAGTCTGCCGAGCCATCAATCGCATTCTGCTACGGAGGACAGTGACGTTGGGCAATGTTCATGAGATTGTGGACGGCTTTGCTGCCATGGGATTCCCTAACTGCGGGGGAGCCATAGACGGCACATACATCTCTATTTTGGCTCCAGACCATCTCACGACCGAGTATATCAACAGGAAGGGCTACTTCTCTATGGTTCTGCAAGCACTCGTGGATCACAAGGGGCGTTTTACGGACAACAATGCTGGGTGGTCGGGAAAGGTGCATGATGCCCGCATTTTCAGGAACACTGGTCTGTACCGGAAGCTGCAAGGGGATACCTTCTTCCCAGATCAAAAAATTACTGTGGGGGATGTGGAGATGCCCATAGTCATCCTCGGAGACCCAGCATACCCACTGATGCCATGGCACATGAAGCCGTACACCGGGAACCTAGAACGCAGGAAGGAGCACGCATAGACACAAACGCTCTCCCATCTAACCTGAGTAGTAGGCTCTGGAGGTACATCGAGGAAACCTTTACTGACCTAAATATAGATGATTTTTTGACAATCACTGCTTGTGTTGATGCACTTCTAATGAATGCAGAGTAAAGAGCGTGCATTACAGATTGAGCCGCTACAGAATGACTGTGGAGTGTGCCTTCGGCCGTTTAAAAGGGCGCTGGCGATGTTTGTATGGGAGGCTGGACTTGGCGGAGGACAACATCCCTGCTGTGATTGCGTCATGCTGTGTCCTTCATGACATTTGTGAAAGTGGGGGAGAAAAGTTTTCCCTGGGGTGGGCTATGGAGGCACAGCGCCTCGAGGAAGCATACAAACAGCCAGCCACTAGGAGTATTAGGGTGGCCCAAGGAGAAGCTGCTCGCATAAGGGAGGCACTCAGGGACCATTTCAATGATGCCCTCCCCTAGTTAACTTCCAGGATGCATCAGGAGCACCTTATGAGATTTTCAATGTGTACAAATAAAGGCACTCTTCAAATTATTTGTTACTGGTTTTATTAAAACCTAAAGGGGGGGGGGGCGGTCATAGAGGTAGGTGTAGCTGCGGGTCTCTAAAAAGCAGCTCTGGGGGGGACTGGATGTTGCAGTGTACCAGGGGGACGGGTGGCCTTCAAAGAAATTCTTTGAAGGACTACGGGGTTTGGGAGGCAGACATAGCTGAACTGTATGGAGTGGAGCCCGTACATTAATCGCCTGGGTCTGCAAAGCAATCATGCTCTTGAGCAGTTCTGTTTGCTCCTTCATCACGCTTATCAGTTCGTCCCTATGTTTCTGCCTCCTCTCTTGGGATTCCTCTCTCCAGGCTCGATTCTCCCTCGCAGATTCCTATGCTGTTTTCAGCAGGTCCTGAAACATATCCTCCCTGTTTCTTCACGCACGCTGCCGAATGTTTCTCATGCGGTCAGCTGTGGTAGACACCGGCCTTGTGAAGGTCGAATCTAAAAAAAAAAAAAAATAATAAAGCTGTTGTTAACACATAGCCTAGATAACCAATGTAACCTTCCAGTAGCACATTCCACTGGAAGGTGCAGGGCAGTCAACATACTATGTTTCGCTGAAGTGGACAAGGTATGTCCTAATAGAAAGCTTACTGGCGACTAACATTCTGCACAGGGTACAAAGATGGAACCCGATATCTCTCTCCTCAGAGTGCCCCTGCTAGCTAGAATACATATCCTACATGCCACCGGTTGCAAGCCAGGGCCGTATGCTGCTGCACTGTGTGCTGCCATGGTTCCCAGGGCTGTGCTTTGCAGCTGGCAAGGCAGAGTATCCGTCTTTGGGAGCGTAGACACAAACGTCTTCCATCTAACCTGAGTAGTAGGCTCTGGAGGTACATCGAGGAAACCTTTACTGACCTAAATACAGATGATTTTTTGACAATCACTGCTTGTGTTGATGCACTTCTAATGAATGCAGAGTAAAGAGCGTGCACAACGGGGACCGAGACAGCAAGGACCCCCACCCTGGACAATGATATTTTAGCAGGAGCCATAGCTGCATGAAAGAGAAACTTACCGAAACCCCCCTCTGCCGCCTCAGAGGACACGCTGCAATTCATGTCTTGGGTGGACATCTCAGCGGGGGTGCAGAAGAGCTCCTGGCTACATGCTGTTGTGCTTTCCTCCAGGTCATCCTCCATCTCCTCCTCCTCATCGATCACGAGTACACACGAGTGGAAAGGCGCAACAGTTGTTCCACGTTAACTGCTACCACCCTTGTCGAGGTGGTTTTTGTATTGCGCTACAACAAGGCAGTTAACGCGCAACAGCCCTATTGCACGTGTGTACGCTGTTGTTGGTATCGCGCGGTAATGATTGTTAATGCGCGATAAAGTGATTGTGTGTACAAGGCCTAAGAAATTGTGCAACCAAATTAAATGGGAATAAAACACCGCATCTTACTTTGACAACAATGTATTGTTTATTACTCTAAGTTCACATGGAAAGTCCAACAGTTTTTCCTCTTCTACCAATAAACATTTATATTATGGAATTGCCAACAGATCCCAAAGAGAATAGAGGCTCCATTATGCTGGGCTCTGTACAATACAGATAAAAAAATTGAATGTTAGAGAAATGTACATAATATCATTATACAAATCTTTTAAATGTAATGGAGTTACTGCATATTTTCACTAATCAGAATGTAGCCCAAAGTATGTGTGGTTTAGAATGAAGGTATGCCAATTCTTACCAACAAAGATAAATGGGATGGGGAAGGGAAAGCGAGATGTTCAGTTGTATTATACCAAATTTTACATCCAAAGAACCTCAGTCTATAAAAAATGTGTATTTTTAACAGTATTAGGGATAGAATAGTAATAATAACTTACATTTATCTATAGCACTTTTCAATACAGACTCTCAAAACACTTGAATTCATAGATGTTTTAGGAATAAGGAACAACTCTGATCCCCTAGTCTAATATCCTGCATAACACGGACCATAGAATTTCACCCAATGAGTCTTACACTGAACCCAATAATGTGGGACTGACATAATAAATCCTCACAACAGCACTTTGAGACAAGTAATATCCCCATTTTATACATAAGGAATCTTAGGTACAAAACATTGATTGGTTTGCTCAAAAAACACATGGAAAGCTAACTGAAGAATCAGGAAAAAGAACCCAGAACTCTTGGATCCAAGTTCCACATTTTAGCAACCAGATCCTGCATTTGGACATCATTACATTTTCATGCTATAGAACATAGTTTGGTTTAGTTCCAGAAAATTGTTTCCTTGTTTTACCTGCTTATGGTGGAGAAGCTGCTGTGCGCTGGTTTGAAAGGAGTTAAAGGGGCTCTAAGAGCAACAGCCAATGGACAACAGCAGCCAGTCAGACCCTGGAAGCCTTGTATAAAATGGGACTGAAAAGCCAGAGCAAAGCAATTCCTCGTGGGACCCCAGGGAGGGAAGGCTGGCTGCCCAGTTGGCTGATGGAATCATAGACTCATAGATTCTAAGGTCAGAAGGGACCAATATGATCATCTAGTCTGACCTCCTGCACAATGCATCCCACAAATACTCACCTACCCACTTCTGCAATAAACCTCTAACCCATGACTGAGTTATTAAAGTCCTCAAATTGTGATTTAAAGATTTTAAAATACAGAAAATCCACTAGCAAGTGAGCCATGTTCCATACTACAGAGGAAGGCAACCCCCTCCCCCCCAGAGCCCTAGCTAATCTGCCCTGAAGGAAAATTCCTTCCTGACCCCAAATATGGCAATCAGTTAAACCCTGAGCATGTGGGCAAGACTCTCCAGCCAGACACCCAGGAAAGCATTCTCTGTAATAACTCAGAACCCACCCCATCTAACCTCCCTTCTCAGGTCACTGGCATATCCACCACCAGTAGTCAAAAATGAGTCAATTGCCAAACTGTACCATCCCATCATACCATCCCCTCCATAAATTTATCAAGCTCAGTTTTGAGGCCAGCTAAGTTTTTTGCCCAACAGCTCCCCTTGGAAGGCTATTCCAGAACTTTACTCCTCTGATGGTTAGAAATCTGTGTCTAATTTCAAGCTTAAATCAGCACCCAGGATGGTGCAGTGGCTGACTGCTGGGGCTCGGTAGGAGCCAGGCCCTTGATACAAGGGTGGAAAAGGTACTTGGGCTATGAGGAAGTGGCCCAGGGAATCTATTGAGAAGTTGGGGAAAGAGGCAGTACAGAGTTCGCTGCACTTAGGGTCTCTGGACCAGGCCCTGGAGAATTGGGTGTGCCCAGATCCCTCCCTATCTCCCCCAGACTGCCAGCAGAGTGGCGGCCACAGATGGTAGAGTGGGAGAGTCGAGACAGTAAAACATACTCTGGAAGGGGCTGATACAGACAGGTGCTCAGCAGAAGGGCTGAGCAGCCAAGCAAGAAGTAACAGAGGACAGGCCACGGACGGGGTGACCACTTGAATTAATTCCCCCTAAACAGCACCAGGAGGCACCTGTTCAGTGGAGAATGTTGCCAACCCATCACACTGCTCAAGTGTTAGAACTCATCATTTGCAAGGTTGTTATAGCCATGCTGGTCCCAGGATATTTCTCATTCCCTTTTTTTTTTTTTTTTTTGGGGGGGGGGGGGGGGGGGGGTAACCTGAGTCACTGATGCAATGAGAAGTAATGCATTTCTTAAATAAGCTCATGTCCTTGCCATGTTTAGATATTAGGGATCCAATGGAATTGAAGGCCTGGCCACCCTATTATGTGTCAACTTTTATTCTGATTACTGTTTTGAATTCTGTATAAACCTGTCATGCTCTGAATACAAGACCTCAGACAGCTGAAATGTGCCCTGAAAGAGATGGAAAGAGTAAGATTTTGCTACTCTTGCCTTTAAGAAATGAGAGTATTAAAGAAGTGTGAGGGAGAAGAATCTCACAGTTGAGCTGGGGGGCTGAAATATGCATTCAACAGTAAATGTTTGCAGCATCTGCTTAGAAGATTCCATTGTTCATCTCCACAGTCCCCTAACAAGCCAATGATAAAGAAGGGGAGCCAACAGGATGATGCAGGGGAGGGACAATCGTATGCTCAATAATTCTCTGCTACTCTAATAATTTAATAATGCTGTCTGCATCACCAGAAAAATACCAAGGCACAAATAAAGAGAGGGCAAGTCAAAGAGTGGCAAATATAAGGTGAGATAAGATTCAAGGTCTTGCATGTCTTATAATAATAAGGGGGAACATCACACAGGGCAGTCTGCTTTCAAGCGTCACTCCCTAGTTTATCAGTCTCTCTATAGTATTGTTGGTGGAGGAACCTCAGGCAGAGAATGATTCATACAGAATGGCAGGATCTAAGTGATGTGACGCCATTTCAAAGGGGAGAAGATCAAACCTAGGATTTTATTATTTTCCTTTTACAGTGATTACTTGTTACTGTCATGTAGCTGCTCAACTCAACGTGTGCTACTTCTACTACCACTGGCATTATCACCAAAGAGAGCTAGGCTGAACGCACTTATTGCATGTTAGTCTGGAAAACAACCAGCAGTGGAGGAGTAGGAGTGGAGAAATCATATTAAATTCAAGTTATTTATATTTTAGAATATGGGTTTTTTTTTTTATCCACCACAAAATAGCCCTATAAAATATATTTTCCTAATCTGTGCCATTTTCTCATAGCAAAGGTGTCCTTGGCTATGTCTACACTGGCAAATTAGTTCGAGTTAAGGAAGCTTAATTCGAACTAACTAAAGCCATGGCTACATGAGGCTTTCATTAGTTCGAATTAAAGGCTTCCTTAATTCGAACTAATAAATTTAAATACGCTATTCGAACTAAGGGTTCATTTGAACTAGTTAGTTCAAATTAACCAATGTGCCCATGTTAGTTCGAACTAATTGCTTAGTTCGAACTAACCGGCCCATTGAACTCAATGCAATTCGCTAATTCAAACTAAGGAAGTGCCATGAATGGCACTTGCTTAGTACGAACTAAATTTTTCTAGTTCGAATTATTCGAACTAACTAAAATTAGTTCGAATTAGTTAGTTCGAATTAACTAATTCGAACTAACTTTAGTAAGTGTAGACATAGCCTTTGTGACAAGATTCTGGATGGTCCATCTTGAAATTTTTGTCTTTGAAATGTATATTTGTTTTTAAATTAATTTTGCTGTTATCTCTATGTCAAAATACCAGTGTATTTAAAAATATAAATCTGGAGAAAAGCTTATGGATTTTCAGAAGACTTTGCTCTCCTATGAAAGATCATACAAAATTGGGAAGACTGTAAAATAAAATATCAAGGCCAAAGCAAGTCAGTCAAGCAAGATAATAAAGGAAAGAAATCACTTTGTTCTCTGAAGACATATAAGATTCATGTTCCTACAGAAGTCAGTGGAAAGTCTCCCACTGGCTTCATTGGGCTTTAAATCAGGCATAGGGTGCACAGATGTAATATCTATGTTCCATTCACTCACCTGTTTATGTATAATGCTGAACAGTTGATCAACCATCTGAGCAATCCTTTAAATGTGTATGACCCCAATATTCACCAGGGCCACTCAAATTCTTGAGAAATCCCTCCTGTACGCATGATTGAAAACAGATTGGTAAAAATAGATCCATGCCAATGTTCTCTGAAATCACCAGATGTGGAAAAAATAGGACATAAAAGTCTATGGGTTTATTAGGTCGACTTAACATCCTTAGACAGTTTTGTAGATATCCTGGGCCCAGACCATTGAGTGCTTGGTAGATAAGGACCAAGACCTTGACCTTGTCTCAATATTCTATAGGAAGATAGTAGCAAAGGATAGGTTTGATGTGCTCATGGGAGCCAGTGTGCTGAGGAGATGCACTTCAACATTCTCTGCTAATTGGAGTTTCCTGTGTGCTGAAGGTCTCATGCCTCAGTGTATCACATTGCTGTAGTTCAGCAGGGAGTTGCCAAAGGGCCAGCTCATTGTCCAGCAGGATGGAATGGAGTCTTGTAGTCAACCATAGTGGTAAAGAGTGTTACTTGTGGATGCTGCTGTATGAGAGCTGAGCAACATTGAGAATTCAAAAGCACCCTACAGTTTCCTCTTTCCTTGAACATCTACCCCCGTCCCAGCAACAATTTGTCCTATGGGCTATGACTGTAAAGGAGTCACTTTATGTAGAATAATCAGTGAAAAACCCGGATGATTTACTCTGAGTAAGATGGAGACGAATGTGTAACAATGGAACTAAAAAAAATACATTGATATGAAAACTGAGATAGATAATGAAACTACCTTAAAAATACATACACTTTTCTTAATTACCATGTACAACACTAAGTAACTGGGCACCGAGTCTCAAAGAATTTAGGTGCCTAGCTACTATTGATTTTAAAAGTTAGGTGCCTCAATACCTTTGACAATCTGGGCTCTGTGTGTGGCTGTACTGTGTCTGGGTGCACTGAGATAAAACACAATGTTCCAGCAGAAAGACTGTGGTATGAAGTAATTTACTAGAAGAGCAAATTCTTGCAAATTACAAAATCAATTGGAAGTGACATTTATGGAAACAAAGTTTATGTATTTATTTTTTAAAATCTATTACTCCCTGTTTGGGAAAGTGCTTTTGCTTTAATAACATTTGTTATGGTCACAGTTTAAACTTTTTAACCACAAACCATGAGAAAAAGCCAAAAACATTTTCCAAACCACTCTAATTATGTAATGGAAGTTGATGGGATGACTTTGGAAAACTGAATATAGTGCTATGTCAGGGTCAGGTGGGTGCTCATCCCAAACCAAATTCTTGCATCAGCTGGATTTAAAATCTAAGATGTAGCATGTGCCCTTTCCAAGATTCAAGTGCCATCCAAGTGTTACAACCATTCTCCAGGTAGATCCATATTTACTGGAGAAATACTGCTGCTGATGCCAAAATTCAAATCTGAGCACTCTGGTCTTATCCAGTCATGGTAAAACACTCAAATATATTCATTAATATAATGCTGAGCACTTATCTGTGTGTAGCCCAAGGTCCAGAGTGCTTCAGCAGCAGCAGTGAGAACTACAAGTTCTGGACTACAAACTGCGGCATGTTGGGAGTATTTCCTGGCTCCTGCCAGGAAGCATCTCCTACTCTCCTCCAGCAAGGAGTGTCTGCATGGACTGAAGCTGTGAGCATGTGGCAGACAAGCAGGGAGGAGGCCAATGGAGTGTAATGCTGCTGTATTATCTCTTGCAGAATAAAAACTGTGTTCCTGGGGCATTGGTCTCAGTGGGTCTGGTCTGAATAAACACACAAGCACAACGCAGAGCACACAGAGGAGCACCAGGCCTAGTTTCCCTAACCTGTGTAAAAGGCCACCTGGGCAGACTTCCCCTATCTCGAACACCCTCATGCTGGCAGTAGGCAGGAGGGGCTACATGTGCATGCAGCATCAACATTAATTCTGTTTTCCTATGCAGTAGTTTAATGTTATCCCCAGAAGCTAGGGATACTGAAGCAAAGAGATTAAGGGTCCAAGGCCACTGAAGAAATTGGCCAGAATTACAAGGCAGAAGTTCTGGTGAATAAAGGGAAGCAAAATCTGGCAGATATCTGTTGGTAGGGCCAGGGGAAAGGGGAGTGGCAGAGAGCCATAGGATGCTTCCTCCTCCTCAGTCCCCATAACATGGGATCAAGGCTTTGAGGTCTAGGGGGCAGGTATATCAGGATGGGAGAGGGTAGAAACAAAGCAATGGCTAATCTCTGTGGTAATGTCCTCATTGACAAACTCAAAGACCTATACAATATTTTATACAGAAATTTTTCTCATCTGAACATTTTTTTTCATTTAAATTTTCCCCAGGAAAGTGTTTGATTTAATTTCTCGATTCTATAACTGGGAGAATCAAAATAAAAAAAATCTCAGGACATCTCAACATTTCAAAGTGAAAAGACATTTTTTCCCTTCAGTGTTTTGAGATGTTTTGTCCTGATCAAAAATGTCAAACCAAAAATGTTGATGTTTGTGATGAGACATACTTTGGAAATCTTTGCTTTGAAACTTTTCAATAGTTCAGCTTTCACTTCTAATACAGAACAAAAACTAATTTTAAAATTCCCAAGAACCAAATTCTGGTCCCCAACCCCCTCTTCTCACTAGTATATCTCATAAACTCTGCCATTATGTTGTAAACCCCCTTACCTGTCAAAGGATGTTCAGGAAAGCTTCTTGGGTGAATCATGAGAGCATAATCCCAGAGGATTCCTCTGCCACTAGGGCAGAGCCTAGGAAGCACAGCTGAAGAACAAAGCATATAGCCAACTGCGCCACCCTCGACAAGAATTCCAAGATCTGCAGGGTTTCACCACGAATCTTAGTACTGCTACATGTTTGAGCCTCATACCAACCTGACTTCACTGGGGGAAAAGCTGCATTCATCTAATAGAGCAATAGAAGGGGAAATCCACAAGCTGAAACCCTGCTGAGTTTTTTGGCTCTTACGTTAGTTTTTCCTGCATAATGAATGATTTGGTCCATTGTAAATTTTTAAAACATTTTAATTTTAAACCCAGTTTTTGATGTCAGTTATCTGATTGTGCCTCTTGTAAGTGAACTTCTCTGTGAATCTATGATTTCTTAGAGAAAGCAAAAAGTGAACAGAAGCCCTCTGCTGCTGTTATGTTGCACAGCCAACATAAATAACAGACAGAAGAGGTTTGAGAAGAAAAATAAAATTTTCAAAAATAATCAGTTTGTTCATCAGTCATTTTTTTTTCTAAATACAATATAGTAAACATTTCTCCCTCAATTATGACCATCTCAAGCCAATAGGTGTAGACAAAAATGCTCATTTTTTTCATACATTTTTATGCTTATTCCACCTTTTGACATCTACTCAGCAAAATTTAAAGAATCAAAGCTTAATGGAACATACTCATTCGACAGCTCATGTGTTTTATCAGCCAAAATAGGATTTATGTAATATCCATGTATTTTAGTTCTGATAGATTTTTTGCTGAATCAAAAACAAAGTTTTCATGAGAATCTATTATTAACAGACTTCAGATAATTTTTAGTCATATTAATTGAGTTCATATGAAATAAAATGATTCTAAATATTATGATGAAACCTACATCAGATTAATTATATTTATATAACACCCCTATACATGATTAATGCACAGTATAAATTTAAACTTAGGTCCCAATTTGGCAAAACATTTAAGCATGCCCTAAGTCCCATAACTTCCACTGAAGGCAAAACATACCCTTAAATATTTTGCTAAATAGTAGTCTAAATCATCAGGATTTTCTGGTTAGTTGGTTATATATTTTACCCATTTAACAGATGGCAAAGTTTCTCCCATATTCAGTCCATGCTACCACTTTAGAATGACAGATAAGCAAGCTTTGTAGAACAACTGTGGGGCAAACAAACAGTACATTCTTTTTAAAAACTAAAGGTTTATATAAAAAATGACAAAAGCCGGGTACCTGGTCTGTCAGATGACAGTTGCTAGAATAGGGGGACAGGAAATGCTAATACATTGCCAACAGGAAGAGTGGTATATAGAGGAGAAGAAGGATGGTCCAGTGGTTAATCTATTAGTGTGGGACTTCGGAGAGCTACATTCAATTCTTTTCTCCACTACAGACTTCCTGTGTAACCATTCGCAAATCACTCTGGCTCTCTGTGCTTCATTTCCTTATGGGGATAATATTACTTCCTTATCTTCCGGGGCAGTGTGAGGATACTTACATTAATGACTTTGAAGCACACAGGAATTTGTGCACTATGTTAATGATGAAAGTACTTTGGACATGATAGTTTGTATTATATTCTTGGTTAGAGCATATCCATGCATAAGTTTCTCCAACTGTGTACATGCATAAGTTTTACCAAGAAACTTAGCAAATTATCCTCCTGGTAGAGCTCTTATTCAAATTGATTTCAGTTCAGAGGAAACTTTTATTGCAGTTTTAAGACCCTGAAAAGTGAGTTTCCAGTAGAAGGGCTAGCTCAGTGTTAACTTTTTGCTATGAAATCAGTACTGCCATATAGAACCTCTGATGGAGACAGCATCACCTTTCCCAACCATCCCACACTATCACAGAATATATTGCACAGCATAAACATATCATTTACCTTTATAAGAAAGATAGAGTTGGGGAAAAATGACCAAATGGAATAGGTACTTTGAAACTGTCAGTTGGTGAAGGAAAGCAGAGGCATCCTCCATTTGAGGATGGTCTGATCCCCTTCTTCCATCTTAATTGGCTGATGGAGTGTTATTCTAGTGGTATTAGCCATCTTCTCAGCCTGCATAGTTGAAGTCATCAAAATGTTCTGCCGGGTTAGAAGGCAAAAACCCAAGTTCAGGATTTGAGCTTGGAACTCCATATATCTCTCAATGGCTTGCCTCCAGGCTAGTGGACCAACCAGTGGAGTCCCAGCACTTCAGCAGCATATATAAAATGGATTGGTGGTTTCTCATGCCAATCCCTAGCAGATGTGCATACATCACTGAAACCACCACCCCAGCTGAGCCTCATTTTTGGCAGTCTTGTTGGACAGCCCAGAGAAGCTCCAGACTGAGCTCCTCTTCCCCCTGGAGTGGGCCCTCTAGGTCAAGGTTGAGGCAGCTGAAGGAGAGAGCAGGAAGAAAGCGTGCTGTCTTCTCACATGTGCTTTACTTCTTCTGTGGATAAAAATAAAATCTCTAGGGATGTTCCACAAATTAATTCAAAAATGATTCTTGAAAGTAAGTATCATGGACCTTACTGAAAAGAGACTGTGGTGCTGATGGGATGACACTCAGTGGGTCAGGAAGAGAGCCCTTCATGGTGTGACTGTGGCATGAGTGTCCAAACTTTGCCCAGACCAGGGCCAAATTGCCAACTTTCCAGGAGCCTTGGAGGAATTTGTTAAGCATAGCAGCCAAAAAATAAAGCTCAACCTGTATCAAGTTGGGCTAATTATTTCTCTTCAGGCTCAGATGGGTTGGTTTCAGGGATCAATATGTGGTTGTACTCCTGTTACCTAAAGAGACTTTTCATGATGAAATGGGACTAGTGTTTCTGAACGCATACAGAATATCAGGGGACTTAATTTTCACTAAAAGAAAATGATTGCTAAACAATGTAAGGATTTTTTTTGCCTGAGTGGCAGCTGAATTAATATGAGAAGTCATTAAATAAACCTGCAGAATCTCCTGGGGGGAAAATGACTAGTCCATTTCAAACAACTTCTTCAAAACTGTCACTCAGTACAGTGCATGGATACAAAGCACAGCTAAAGAGAGTGCTGCCCAGGGCTAAAATATGCTTAACCCTTTAAATGCTAAAAGTCAGGCTTCCCTAATGCAGTGTGTATTAACATTTCTCATGCAAGGTCAAGACTCACTGTCATCAAGGAGATTTAGGATCTGTTCTTTCCACTGTCAAGGCCCTTACCTGACAGAAATACCGAAAATGGGTGGTACACAGGAAATGTATTGGTAATAAAGATGTCATATTGCTAATGAGAATGGTGCTTCTCTGTTAGACAAGTGTTATATAAGATATAGGCATATTCAAAATGTGCATGAGGGATTAAATGTGATACACTTCAGTCAGAAAGATGTCTATCTTTCTAACAAATCTCCATAAACAAATTTTGAATTTCTTCCAATAACTGAATTTTCAAACAATGATATTTCAGGAAATACTCTTTTTTTTAGAAGAGCTATTTAAGAAAAGAGAAAAAGTATGCAATGCTTTTACTCACATGATTTCATCATTTTTCTGTATTAGTGTTGACTAAAATTTCAACTTAACTTCTCATTTCTGCTATTTATTGTTAACATTTATTGTGAACATTTAGCAAAAATAGGTTTTAATGTCATTTAAATATTTGATCAATATAATTGATTTGACAAATGGATGTCAGTTAAAGAATTGTAAAGTTCTATGTGAAATTCATTATGACATATTAAAGAAAAAAACGTTAACCTCAATGGGACTTGTTTTCCTATGTCACTTAGCTGATTTTAACAATCCTACCCTGAGGCATCTAAATATAGATTTAGGAACATAAAGATGTATTTAGGAGACTAAATATAGGCTCCTATTTTTGGCCTAGACATGTCTTTAATGGTATATTAATCATCCTCCTTGCAGTCTCTAATCTCATTAATGAGAACACTGACATTCCATTGAGATTAGTTTATTAAAACTCTTAATCTATCTGCTTAAATTTTCTCCTCTGCTTCTTAAACTAACAATCCAGAAATTTAGTACTGAGGTATAATCTATAATTCTATATAGCTGACAGAGTGGGTGCTTTATTAGATATAAACCTGTGCTTTCTTGATTACCTTCTGATTCATCAGACAACATTCTTACATCATCCAATGTATTTTCACATTTCTTTCTGATGGTGAATAATATTTTCCTTCTCACAGAGATGTCTTTCTATAATCTATATTCTCCATGCAGATATTGTCAATTTTTCTTTACTGGTTTCTAAAAATGTTTATAAAACCTTGTTTGATTTTTTTTAACATGAAACTGTTCAGTTTCTTAAATGATTTTTATGATCTAACAAAAGTGGAGTTCCAAAGGGATAGCCCTGTTAGTCAAGTTCAGTAAAACGAACAAGGAGTCTGGTGGCACTTTTAAAGACTAACAAATTTATTTATCAAATTCCAAAGGGGTAGCCGTGTTAGTCTATTGTAGAAAGACAACAGAGTCCTGTGGCACTTTTAAAGACTAACAGATTTATTTATCGCATGAGCTTTCGTGGGAGAAAATCCCACTGATGAAGTGGGATTTTCTCCCACGAAAGCTCATGCGATAAATAAATCTGTTAGTCTTTAAAAGTGCCACAGGACTCTGTTGTCAAATTTATTTATCGTATGAGCTTTCATGGGAGGAAATCCCACTTCTCTATCAAGCATTCTTAAAGCTACAATACTCACCTGGAGTGGTGAAAAAACAGATTGACAGAGCCAGACGGATACCCAGGAGTCAGCTATTACAGGAGAAGCCCAAGAAAGAAAACAACAGAACGTCAGTGGTCATCACCTACAACCCCAAGTCAGACCCCTACAGCGCATTGTCAAGGACCTACAGCCTATTCTACAAGACTATCCCTCACTCTCTCAGGCCTTGGGCAGCAGACCTCTCCTCGCTTACTGATAGTGCTCCAACCTTAAACAGATACTCTCTAGCAACTACAGACCTAACAACAGAAACATTAAAGAAGGCACATCAAAAGCAGGCCAACTTTGCCCATATATCTGCACATAGGACCTAATCAAACCAGCTACTCCATCAAGGACTCATTCACCTGTTCATTCACCAATGAGATTTGTGCCATTGTGTACCAGAAATGCTCCCCCGCTTTATACATTGGACAAACAGGATGGTCTCTGCACAAAAGAATAAATGGACAGAAATCTGACATCAGAAATAACAACATTCAAAAACCAATAGGGGAACACTTCAGTCTTCCTGATCACTCCATTACTGATCTGTTAATAGAAGTAATCATGCAAATGAATAACAAATCAAGGCATCAAAGAGAAACTGCAGAATTGGAATTGTTATGAAGATTTGACACCGTGAACTCAGGGCTGAATAGAGACTATGGGTTTTTTTCCTATAACAAAAGGTAATTTTGCTTTCCTCCCACCCTACACTGCTAATTGCCGTACTCCGCTGTTTGAATCAAAACAGCTTGATTTGTTGTAACAGTCTGACTTGATCCTATGACTTACACCCCCCTACATTTATTTTGCTCCCATTCTGTAAGATCTCCATCTTCAAGCATCTGACAAAGTGGGCTTTTCTCCCACAAAAGCTCATGCGATAATTAAATTTGTTAGTCTTTAAAAGTGCCAACAGACTCCTTATTTGTTCAAGCAAAAGTGTAGGATATTTAGCACAACCCTAATAAGTTCAAATATTACCTGGAGTACATATCGCAAACCCACGGGTTCGAAAGATATGAGTTAGGCCTCAGAAAGTCATGAGATTGACTTTAAAAATAAATAGATCTTTAAAAATAATAAAAGTGGATTGTTTCGTATTTATGTTCGGTTTCTGAGACATTAGAATGTTTTTGTGTCCCTTTTTCAAGACTTTTTCTTCAACTAAGTGGGCTAGAGAATTACTTATTATTAAAATGAAATCTGAGCTTCTCACCTATTCATATGCCTCCCAGAGTTGGGCCACTACAAAACCAATCAAACCGAACCAAAACAAAAACAACACAGTGAAAGATTTCAAGACTCTTGCTTGCTCTAGTGTGAGATGGCCAAGTGTTTGTCAGATCCTTTCCCATACAGTTCAGTTGAAGACAAGGGCTCAGTTGAATGGCAAGGTTACAGATGAATAAGGTCGTATACCAATGATAACACTGTTAAGAACTTTCATGAAATACCATCCTCTTCTAACTGATCAGATAAAGTCAGTATGACAGGTTGGGTGAAACCTTGTTGTGAGTCAGGTCTAATGGTTGCCTTACATTCAGAATAAATTGGAAAGAAACCATTGTAATCAGGTGGCTGACACAACTCCAGGCCTCTATTCCATGCATTAGTCCATGTCTCTGGACAAAACAAGGCACATTCAAGGTCACCCAGAAATTTGAACTATGTGGGCAGGGGAAACAGGGTATTGTTTAGGTAAGGGTGTGTAAGAGTGAGTGGAAAGCAAGACAGACAGACGGAAGCAGTGAGCACATGAAGCAGACAGGAACAGACACACTGGTGGTATGGCCCTGAGATAAATCAGAGAGAGAAATCTGTTGTGAAAAGTGCAGCCTGGAAAAAGCTTGTCTCCTGCTGTTTGGTTCCTATTGTATTCAGGGAAACAGGGCTTTACACATATTCTTTGTAACCAAAGAGAACTGCATCACATGAAGTGCCTCACTCTCCTCTCCTCACTGGAATACCCGTAAGAACCCAAATTTGGCTGAGCATACGGATCAAAAGAGGTAACAAAAGTGTTTTCTACATAATATATCCTGGCTGGGATTTGGGGCTGGGCTGAGCTCCCAGCTGTGCAGCCTCAGACGAAGCATAGAAGGTGGGACAATGTGCTTCTGATGCTTTGTGACCATCTGACAGAGGGAATAGTATCTGCTCGCTGCAGGAGAGCACCTTTAATTGACACCACTTGTGTAAGGTCCCTTGGGATGTCACATGAGCAGGACTCATTTGCAACTGAGCCGTGCTCCAGCATACCCCCTCTCTTCCCCTGACACACATTCTGTCCTTCCTCCCTTCCTTGCCTCCAGCAAATCCTCTCTCGGTTCTCAAATTGTGTCCTCCCCAACCCTTATGCCAGACAGTGCAAAGGAAGCAAAGATGGCAAGGCTGGCATGGGAAGCAGTGGACTTTACACGGAGGAATTTTTCAGGAGGAATCTCCAGTCAGTTTAAGTTCACCCTGCACTGTGTAAGCAGCATTAAATAAACTTAATGGATGGGAGAACCCAGCGCAATGTTTCCGTTAGTGAGGACTCTGCTGGGCCCAGAGGCTTCCTGGGGATGCTGTGTCTGCACTTGCGAGTGTGATTTCCAGCTTGAGGAGACATACTCACGCTAGCTCTCATAGAGCCAGGCACTAAAATTAGTAGCATGGCCATAGTAGCATAGGCAGTGGCTTGGAATAGCTGCCCGGAACATGAACCTGCCAAGACCCCATGGATCATATTCTTGGCAGCTAACATGTGCCACCTCTACTCATGCTACCACAGCTGCACTATTAAGAGACCGAGCGCGAGAAGGTCTACTTGATCTGGGACTAACATCCCTCGCTCCAAGTAACTGTAGCCTATGAAGGAACATTGAGGATTTAAAAAGAAATAGAGATTTTTCAGGCTAGATCCTCCACTAGTGAAAGTCTGCAATCAGTGGAGCACATTACCAGCTGAGGCTCTGGTCTATAATTCGTAGCAACAGCACCACCCTCTTAAATTCTGGTCTCCACTCGAATATTATACTTCCAGGACACATGCGTCGCTACATCACATTAGAGATTTGAAGTGCCACATTTTTACATGACATTGGTTTTCCTGGGGAATGTTTCCACCCACCTTGGGAAGTAGTCAGTTGCTGCAGGTATATACGTTCTGTATTTCTGACAATGGTCCAAATAGTTCTCCCCAGTCAATACCCATATTTTCAGCACCTGTTTTCTTAAGAAATAAGAAATTTGTGCTACACACAAATACACCAAATCATTGAGTGTATCTGTGCCTGCAAAGTGTGATTGTAAAGAAGTAATACCAAATACTTCCAGTGTACACATTCTTTCAAAATATTTTGCTATTTGAAATGAGGGTCTGTGACATGCTGCACCTCACATAAATCCTTGTGATGTGGTCTGTGTATCACTCATGTTTACCCATACAGTGTAACTGTGTATTGTCTGGTACAAAGTATGTCCTGTAAGGTGTTTCTGGGAAGCTCATGGCATACTGAACATTACTGGTATTGTAGCCTGTTTCCAGCAATATAACATATGTAAGATATGAAACTCTGCTATGTCCTATCCCCAATTGTGTGCTTCACATGGTTTGAATGTATGCAGACAAACACAAAGCTGTGTTTCCACACCCAGCGAAGGCATGCATACAAGAACAATGAACTGGCTTAAGCACCCTGGCTCAAGAGATTATGCCCCTTGCCAGACATGGATGATCACCTGACTCTGGTTGGGGAGGGGGGTGTGGAGGAAATTTGTTAAAAGAAAGAGGCATCCTGGTCTAATGGCTCTCCCTGCAATTCATCTTCTGTGCAACACCAAAGACTGAGAACCTACCCACAGGAAGGAGGGGTGGGGGGTTGGGCTGCAAAACATATTGCAGCCAACTTGTATGGTAAGCTCAATTACAGACTAGAACAGTGCTCTTAGCTTAGAATAAGGGTTATCCTATATTTGAGTGTAACTAGCTTCTTGACTTGATAATCTTTTGATTCATATTATTCTGACTTAAGTAATTAAAATCTTACTGTAGTCAATAAATGTATTTTTTGTTTTTTCTAAGCCATGCATATAGAATGAGTGTGTGTGTGTGCAGCAACCTCACTTGGAGTGACAACGCTGGTGCATATCAATTGATGGACAAGAGTAAATGAGTTCTTAGGGTGCAGTGGGAAGCACTGAACCTGACAAGACAGTAATTCCTGGGGTTGCATCTGGAACTGGGGGTGTTTGCTGGGGGAGGGGGGTGTTATCCCATGAATGGCAAGCAGGAGGGCTCCTTCACTGAGTGAGGGACTGATTACACCCAGGAGGCTAGGCATGAGCTGACCCAGGAGTGGGGGTTCACACAGCAAAGTGGAGTAGGTTGGGGCCCAGGAGTGGAGAACTGGGGTGACACAGCTGCACACCAGACCATATTGCAGGAAGGGAACATCACAGGGTCCTTTCTTTGAAAAAGCACAAGTAACTTGAATGAATTTAGTTATATCGAAGTGGCATATAAAAATAGAGGTTAAATATGTTTATTATTTTGCAAAGGCTTAAAATATTTTCTGAAATAGTAAACTAACTACAGTAACTAAAGGAGGAATTATTGTGGGTTAGATAAAACATCAGACTGGGAAGCCTGGGTTCTAGTTCTTCTGGTTCTGCCACATTCTTGCTGGGTGACATTGGGCGAGTCAATTCTCTTTCTGTCTGTGTTTTCCTCATCTAGAAGATAGGAATAGTGAAACTTCCGTTCTTTGGGAGAACTTTGAGATTTATGGATGAATGGTGCCAAGTGAAAGCTAGTTATTGCTATAACAAATGAAGCTTTATTCTCTGTGGGTACGTCCACACTGGAGCCTTAGGTCGACGTAAAGATGGTTAAGTTGACCTACAGACCTCTGCGTCCACACTGGGCATTTATTAAGTCGAACTAAGCGCTTCCTTAAGTTGACTTAATAACACCATCTCTTAAGGTCGAACTAAGGCTTAAGTCAACCTTATTAAGTCAACTTAAGCCAGTGTAGACAGGTAATAGCCCGTAAGTTGACCTAATTGGCCTCCAGGCCCCCTCGCAGAGTTCCTGGCCACTACTCCATCGACCTAGCACCTGCCAGTGTGGACGCAGGGCTGTGGAGTCTCTAAATTGACTTAACAAGGTCGACTTAAAGTCAACCTTTGTTAAGTTGACTTAACAGAGCCTCCATTGTAGACGTACCCTGTGAGATTGTGTTTACTGGTAAAATTCACCCATAAATCCTCAAAGCTGCCATGAGCCCTGTTATGTGGTATAGGCATTGTGCTATTTGCACTGGGTGAATTTCATCCCACTTTTTTGGCATAATGGGTGTCCTTTGACCTGACCTAGGGTGCGTCTACACTTAGAAATTAAGTCAACTTAAGGAGGCTTACAGTGACTTAATTTACTCTGTGTCTACACTGGGCTTTCCTTAAGTTGAATTAAGGAAAAGTTACTTCAAATTAATAACACCTCGTTTTAATTTGAATTAGTCAGTGGAGATGGGGATTAGCACCTTGGTGGAGATTATTAAATTGACTTAAAACGTTACGTCGACTTAATAAGGCCAAAAAGGGGCCACGTCTACACTTGAAAAGTTGTCGTCTTTTGTTAAGTCGACTTAATAAGGTTGACTTTAAGTTGATTTAAAGTCAACCTTATTAAGTCAACTTCATAAAGTCAACCTAACTTTTCAAGTGTAAACATAGCCTTAGATAGCTTCATATTTTCAAATGAAACACATGCACTATTATCATGATGTGAGTGTTTACTAGATTGAGTTACCAAATATATGAACTACACATATGACGCTGTTCACATTAACATATGAATTTATTTGTAAAGCTGAATATACAAAAAACCTCCTGTGTAGCTTGGATATATACACAAAAATCTGTATATTTTGTTGTGCATTCAAAGGTGTTGTACACAAAACATTCCTTCACTCTTCTGGCCAGATTGTGATTTTGGGGGATCATTGGCTATGTCTACACTTGCAAGTTAGGTCGACTTAAGGAGGCTTAAGTCGACCTAACTTAGTCCCCATCCATACTAGACTTTCATTAATTCAACTTAAGAAATTCCTAAAGTCGACTTAATGAAAGCTTAAGTCGACTTAATAAGACCTGCCAGGTAGGTCGACTTAACCCTCCTTAGGTTGACCTAACCCTTGTTTAGGTCGACTTAAGCACAGTGTGGATGCTTAAGTCCACTTTGTTAAGTCAACCTAAGCGCAGTTAGGTTGACTTAACAAAGTGGACTTCGTCCACGTCAATGGAAACCCCTTTGTTAAGTCGACTTAATAAGATCGACTTTAAGTCGACTTAAAGTCAACCTTATTAAGTCGACTTTAAAAAGTCAACCTAACTTTTTCTAGTGTAGACATAGCCATTGTGTATCCAGTTAAGGTCGTGCAGCAGAAAACCATCCTTCTTGGTGCCAAAACAAACAAGGAGTCTTTTGGCACTTTTAAAGACTAACAAATTTATTTATTGCATGAGCTTTCATGGCAGAAAATCTCACAAGACTCCTTGTTTGTTTTGCCTAACTAGACTGACACGGCTATCCTTTGAAACTCATTGGCACCAAGATCAGACTTTGTCTTCTGTGATGAAGGAAATGTATGCTTGCATTTCAACATGGATAAATAAAAGATTTTCTCCACTGTTCATATCTTCTGAGGGCCCATAAAGCATTTTTGACTCAGAGCATTTATCAGTGAATTACTGTACTTTATTTTGAATTTATCAGAAAAGGAAGTCCAGGTTTCCTGTCCCAGGGAAGCTGAGCATACAGTAAGGGCTGTATTTTGTTCTCTGAAACGGGGAAAAAAAGCATTGCTTCTTCAAATCTTAGAATATAACTTAAATCACCATTGAGTTCAGCAAGCCTGACAATGTACCATAAAATTGGATTGCAAATCTGAGTTGGGGAGGGCAGGAAATATGGTTTATATTCTGGATTGTGAGATTGTCTGGGAGCAAAACATAATTTCAATGGCAACTCCATGTAAGATGCTAAACAGATAGGTGAGTTACTGAATAAAGTACCATCGAATGAAATACATTCATGTTCAGCAGTCCTGGACTGTAAGACACTGCACTTCAAACAACACTGCTGCTCTCACTTCATCTCTCCTTGTACTTTTGGCCATAACACAAAACTGTCACACACAGTTCATCAATCTTGTATACTCGGCAGCCTTCACTGAGACAAGGTTCAGTTAATGCTGAAGTTAGCTTTCGAATGCAGCACATCTCTGGAGAGGGTGCTCCTTTCAGATTAGAAATTGACAAAATGTTCTTACCTCTATATCCAGGTTTAGTGACTGGAAAATGAGTTTAAAAGATATTTGTCTGCAATAATGAAAATTAATTAAGTGCTGAGTTCAGCCCTTGACTTCAGGGGCACTTATTAACATCAACAATTTTGACTTGTCATTCTGATATTGACATCACTGGAATAACACCACCAATGAATTTAACTCAATATGTCTAATTTACTTGACTTTTTAAAAATAAGCAAGTATATACGCTTGCTGCTGAATAGGCATCTGGAGATGTGAACTAGGCAAAGGGTGAATATAATATAACTATATTATTTTCAAAAACATTTCTGCTTTAAATGATACATATTATTCTAATGCAGGGGCTGGCAACCTTTGCTGACCTCTGTGCCGACCCCCTCCTCCTCGACCCTCAGCTGGTGCCGACAGCCCATTCATGGAAAGAAGCCACTTGGAGGGGCTCCTCTCAGCAGCGTGCCTGGGGACCCCTATCCGCAGTTACCTGGAGTCACTCCTTTTGGTGGTAGCACACCACAGAGAGGTGCTACTCTGGGTGGCTTCTTTACATGGTATGCCTGGGGCATGGACATGGCAGGGACCTCCGCACTGCAGCTGCCCCCAAAAGAAGCCACTTGGAGTGTCTTTTGGTGGCAGGGGTGGCGATTTCTGTGGCGCCACAGAGGATGCCGAGTGCCGCTCCGAATGGGCTCGTGTGCCACTGTTGGCACGCATGCCAGGGGTTGCCTACCCCTGGTCTAATGCATCCATTTTTTTTTGTAAATAATGTATAATTAATCCATGAAGTTCACCTACTCATACATCACCTAATCCAAAATATCACTTATACTTAACTGTGCAAACAAAAATTTTGTTTTGTCAGTTTGTTGTTTGTGACTAAAAGCAATGACATAAATAAAAGATTTTTACTACATTGTATAGATATTATAATGAATGACTCTGATAAAATTAAGGAAGATTTCATGAGATTTAAAAAGTTCTGCTGAGTAGGTATTTCCAGTTTGGCTGGTCAGAAAGGCACTGATACGATCACAGTATATTATGGCAAGTGTGTGAAAGCTAGAATAGTGAACTTAAAAAAAGTCAGTGAGTACCACTATTCATATTCACAGTTCTTGTGAATGTTTCCAAATGTGCTAGTATCGCTTCATTTTTTAGAGTAATAGTTCTTCTGTGTGGGTTTTTGTTTTTGTTTATTTGGTTCCCATAAACAAAGCAACCATATCGTTTCAGTCAGAATGACTTTCATTGTAAATGAAAGAAAAAAATTCTCCCACACAAAAGCACATTGTGTGAGTGTCTCTTTTAACAGTCCTCATCACCAGCAACACACAGTTTTAATTACAGAGTATGAGAGGCAGAAGGAAATGGGCAAATAATTCACAATGAATTGTCTACAGATAGACTGAGTGTTTTTTCCAACTCATTTATTATTAAAAAGTATTCCTTGAATAATTAAATAATTCTAGGTTTTTATAATGGTCATTAGCAGTGAGTTGCTGGTATACAATATTAGAAGCTCAGTCTGTTTTGATTGCACCCAGATTTCTTGCAATGATTCTGCCTCTTGATAAGATTAATATAAGGCTTGGAATCAGGTTTACAGTGCATGTATTCGTGATTATGAAATTTGAATGAAAATGTATCCTGCAATATGGCTATGTCTACACTTAAAAAGTTAAGTTGATTCTGTTAAGTCGACTTAACAAGTCGACTTAACTTTTCAAGTGTAGACAGAGCCTTGTGTCCCTGCTGAGAAGGGAGCCATGGTCCCTGCTGAGAAGGGACCCATGGCTCCTTTCTCGCCTGGAGGTTCCCCTATCGATGGAGTGCCAGTGGCTGTCTTCACTGGTGCTCCACGGACAGGGGATCTCTGGAGGTTCCCCTGTCCGAGGAGTGCTGGGGAAGACAGCTGCCGGCGGCTCTTGGGACAGGGGAGCCCTGAGGAAGAGAGCCCCTGGGGCTCCCTTCCCCCAGCCCTAGGTCGACTTAAGTAATTAAGTTGACCTAGGGCATCCACACCGGTGTTAGGTTGACTTAATAAGGTCGACTTAGATCTTAAGTCAACCTAACAGGCGGTAGTTATGAAGTCGACTTAAAGACGTCTTTGAGTCGACTTAATGAAAGACCAGTGTGGACATGGAGTCATTTAGGTCACCTTAAGCATTCTTAAGTCGACCTAAATTGGCAGTGTAGACATAGCCTATGTGTTTAAAAATTCACCATGTTGGCAAATGTCAATGCTATTAAATCTCCTGCTCTCTGCAAATAAACTAGCCCAACACAAGCAAAATGAATTTGTAAAAAAAACTCAACAGATATCAGACTTTTTTATTTTATTTTTTATGGGATTTGACTAGTTCTAATAAATAAAGATATTCTGTTAGCGGAACATGGGTAAAAATTACATGAAGGACAGAGCAACTTCTAGTACTTAGTAGTAAGTATTAGTGCACAGATGGACAGATACAAGTAACATAGTGTGGTTTATTATTCTGCTCTCAGCAATGGGTGGATATTTCCAAGTCAGAGAATGGGACTCCCCAAGCTAAGTAGAGATTTGAGACCTGTAGACCCTGATTCCAAGCTGTGCTTAGCATAGCTTGAGGAAGGAAAGCAGGAAAGTGGATTTAAGCAGATCATCATGTGGCCCTGGGATTCTGAGATTGTGTGGAAACTAGTCTTGTCACTGGAGTAAGTTAAAACAGTCCAAACACTGCTCTAATTTCTGCCTGCCTGTTCTCAACAGGAGATAAAATGGAATGAAGAGGCATCCCAGCCATAATCCTTTTCTCATAGGAATGTATCTTATGGCAGGAGCCAAGAAGGGGAGAGGAGAATGGGTGGAGAGTCACAGTGATGTAGCTACAATGATGGAAGTGGTGAAAGTCATGCCAACTTCTACAAGGTTAGGGGGCCAATGTGATGGATCAGCACTCCAACTTTTTACCCAGCTCACAGGGTCACAGCATCATTCATTCAAATTGGGTTCCTCCAGATGTAGACAGGGTGTCAGGCCAACCTGAATGGCATTGTGTTGGGTGAGTCAGGTCATTAACCAAATTTGGCCCATGCTATGTGAGTGCGAGGCAGGTGATATGATTAACCAGAGCCACTGAGCCACCAGGATGGAGAGAAGTGGCTCTAGCCAAGGACAGGAAAAGAATGCTGAGCCAGTTGGGGGTGGGGTGGGGGGAAAGGAGTGCCAGTGAATGGCCTGGCTGGTCATGAAGGTGGTGGGTGAGGGGCTAGGGTAGAGTTGTTGGCAAGTTATGGAGGCAGAGGTTGGGTGATGTAATTGGAAAGTGAGCCCCTAACCAGTTCTTTCACCCAGGCCGTTTGGGGCTTTTTTGGCTACGTCTACACTTATAAAGTTAAGTGAACTCTGTTAAGCCACTTAACAGAGTGGCTACACTTTGTCGACTTAAGTTGACCTTGTTAAGTTGACTTAACAGTAGACATAGCCGTCCACATTGGCTTTAAGTCAACTTAATAAGGTTGACTTAGTGCTATTCTCTGTCCACACTGGCTTTAAGTCAACTTAAGAAGTCAACTTAAGGCTTAAGTCTCCCTTCTGAGATGGTGTTATTAAGTTGACTTGGGCTGTTATTGTCGACATAAGGAAGCGCTTAAATCGACTTAGTAAAAGCCCAGTGTGGACGCAGCTTTGAGTAGGTCGACTTAAGCATCCTTAAGTCGACCTAAGTTGCCAATGTAGATGCCAGTATGCCTTTATGCCAGTAAAGAATCAAATGGGTATGTCTCCAGTTGTAGCTGGGGTTATGATTCCCAGCTCATATAGACATGCTCACATTAGCTCTCATCAAGATAGCATGCATGTAGTGTAAACGGGTAGCATAGGCAGAGGCTAGCAGCCACATGGGCTAGCTGTTCTGAGTACAACTGCACACAAACCTTAGAGGTACATTCTCACCTCGGCTGGTCCGTGTTGATACTCATCCTTGCTTGTGCCACTCTGGCTACACTACTGTTTTTAGCATACTTGACCAAGAACAGTTAGAGCAAGTATGTCTACGCAAGCTGGAAATCACCCACCCAGCTCCAAGCATACAGACAGCTACTGTGCCAACAGGATGCTACCCATGGATTTTCCTAGCACAAGGGGAATTGACCAGGTAGCCACGTAAGCTGATTTTATGGCAGTTTTGCACTGCTGAAATAGGGCCTAGAATCTCGGTCATTATAAAGTTTAGCTTCAGAAAAAAAGAGAGCTGAACTAGATCAAAGCACTTTGAGTCCTTTTCTAGAGAGGTGTTTTTGAGATACACCTGGGTGCTCCGATTCTCGCTCTTAATACTGCCTCATTGCTCTGATTAAAGATAGCCAATTCTAGGTCTGGTTTGTATGAACCTCAGCTCATTATTTCAGCCCCATTAGGGAGCTTATGGCATTTAGTGGGAAATGTCAGTGATAATTTTGAAAAACTGAAATTCCTGCAGTACTGCCAATAGAAGGAATACATCATCTAAAGTGTTCCTCTCTAGTTAAAATATTACTACATCTGTTATATGAGATTATATATGGATCTGCTCATAGTTTAACAATATTTATAAGTAGCAAAAGTAGTCTTTATTATACCAGAGGCTCTAACAGTCAGTTTTAACATCTGATATCAATTGTACTTGCTGTATAAATCATTGGGATTTTCATAATGTGTTCTTTTTAAGCTGTGTGATTTATACGGAGGACCAGATCAAGCCCCAATTTGCCTGAGATTGGAGGGCTGAAAAGGTGTCTGTTGTGTCCCCCTCCCAGATTTCCAGCCCTGGTCTGAGTGTAGCTCAATTGGGCTGAAAGAATTTCACCCAAAGGTGAAAATGGGAATGGATATCTTCCAACTTATTGGGACAGAGGATACAATAGAGGTGATTACAAAATGGATTTTCTGTCTTGCCAAAAATTATAAGCTTGGAAATGTATTTCTGCCCCACATCGGGACAAAAAGCCCAAAGTTGAAAATTTTCATTATGTGAAATCTCCCATTCCCAATTCTCATTTTGAATCAATCAGAATGTTTCAGTTTGATAAATTCAAATGGTTTGATATTAATTTTGACCCTGTTTTTAGCTTGAAAACATTTATTAAAAAAAAACCCCAAAATTTGAAACAAAGAGTTATTTCAACAGGAAAACTCAAAACGTCTCATTTTGAAAACATTGAAAAGAGATGGGCTGGAAATACATTTTTTCCCAATTTGTTTTGAAACAAAATTTCATCAAAATCAACACTATTTTTTTTTAAAAAAATCAGTTTAATTGGAACAGTGTTCTCCGACGAAAAACTGGTTTGATCATTTTTTTCTAACCATCTCTCACTACCATTTTCTTTGCGGGTATCTGTTGGATGCCTTATTGAGACATAAAACAAACATTTCTTCAAAGGAGGGGAGATACTTCTGCTGCTCGAGGGTGGGGGGCAGCTCTTGGTCACATTTCAGACAGTGGGAGCTACCTAGTAAGGAACCAGGGAGGGATTTAACTGGGCCAGCTGCCCTCTCTCCACTGCAGACTTCCTGCTGACCAGGAAGGGTCAGAGCAGCCTGGCAGGGAAGCTGGCTGGGGGAAGGTTTACTGAGGCTACTGCACTTGGCAGCGGCAGACAGCACTATCTGTTCCATCCCCGTCAAACAGCTGAAAGCTGGGGTAATTGGAAAGAAGACATTGGTGTTTGCTCTAGACTGGAAGCTGCTGGGGGCCATGTCCCCCAATCTCCTTCCAGTGGGTGTGCTATGGTTTTTAGTGTGGGCTGTGAGGATTAGTTACATGACTTCTCCATTCCTTGTAGTTCTGAAGTTTTCCTGAATCCAGCGTTTCCCAAGTGATTTAGTTCAGCGATGCATCTTTCCACCACTATTCTTGGCCATTTTTCACAAGCAGTTTCACACACTGAGAGGTACACAGAAAGAGGCATGTAAAGATCCTTGTGCCTGTGAGAGATGTTGTGACCTTTACATGTACAGAAAGCTTAACCTTCCTTGTAGGGAGAAGTGGTCTATATTAGACACAAATTAGTGATGGTGACATCTTAAACATAAGAGGGTAAGTTCTGTTCATAGAGTCTAGAGGTTAAGGACAGAAGGGATCCCTAGATCATCTAATTTGACTTCCTACATATCACAGGCCACAGACACCACCCAGTGCTTGCACACTAAACCCAATATCTGAAAGTAGACCACCAGGTAACCATATAATAGGTTAGATGCTTAACTAAAGTTGTCTGAATTATTCAAATATGCACCAAGACCTGAGATCCTCTGTCCACACACAGTCCCTTCCTACAACAAGTCCTTTATTCCTTATTCCTGTAGCACTGTCATCTTATTAGGAGTGCCTACTTTGGTAGCAACAATAAGAATCTGCCTGCTTGATCTCCACTGCTCCGATTCATTCTGGTGGCATCTCCTGGGGACTCCAAGTCTACTCATTTCTCTGAGGGAGCTGAGGAAGCAGTAACTATTATGCTGAGCTCTCCTGATCTACCTCGTTAGCATTTAAAAGACTCTACAGTGCATCAAATGATCTCACTGTATAACTCCTTCCAGTCCCCTGATACTAACAGATAAAAGCAGGGAGATAAGTGAGAATTCTGCTCCCAGCTCTGCCAATAAAATGTTGAGCCCCTGAGAAGTCACTTAGGCTATGTCTACACTAGAAAAAGTTAGGTCGACTTTGTTAAGTTGACTTAATAAGGTTGACTTTAAGTCGAATTAAAGTCGACCTTATTAAGTCAACTTAACAAAGTGGACTAAGTCGACTTAAAGTTAAGTCGCCTTAGTCCACTTTGATAAGTCGACCTAACCACCCTTAAGTCAACTTAATAAAGTTGACTTAAGAGTTACTCCACGTCCACACCATCCTTAAGTCAACTTAAGGAGTCAACTTAAGGCTTAAGTCGACCTAATGAGTGGTTCTTATTAAGTCGACTTAAGCTTTCATCAAGTTGACTTAAAGAATTTCTTAAGTGGACTTAATGAAAGTCTAGTGTAGACATGGTGTAATTTAGGTTGACTTACACCTCCTTAAGTCGACCTAAATTGCTAGTGTAGACATATCCTTACACCTTTTAAGTCCTTGGATGAAAGATGCACTATTACTGCAAAATAACAGCTGACAGAAATGAATGAATATTCAACAAATTAGTATTATCACAGTCTTTGACATACAACTTTCAGTAGGTTACCCAATGTACAAGTAGGGCCTGATTCTCTTCTCACTTGCATCCATTTGGGGCTGGTATAATTCCATTAGTCTTGAACCTTGTATAGTCAATTACACATGTGCAAAGTGGGTGTAAAATGTTACCATTCTGAGTTGGTGGCATTTTGGAGCCATTTGGCATGGGTATAAATAGCTGCACAGGATTCAAAGCAGTACAGTATCTGGATCATTGATTTCAGCTGATTTACTCCTGATTTTCACTGGTGTGAGAAAATAATTGGAATAAACAGTCAAAATCTCTGCTTGTGTAAATGGGCCACACTCTATTGAAGTTATTTATGCCAGCAGAGAATTTGGCCCACAATCTTGAGAAAATTTCTGCTGTCTATCCACACAGGTAAAATACCTATATCGTATAGGCAATTTACAAAAGATATACTGAATTAGCCATTCAGTTTTAATTCTGCTGGAACTTTTCACCCACAGCCATATGCTGCATGCACAATTTAGCATCCCTCAGTTGCCTTTTGACTGAACAACTGTTCCCACTGTGGTGTGAAATGAAACTATAATTAAATTATCTTAATGGTTATGCTGCACCTCCTCCAAAATCAGTATACTGAAAGTATTCTGAAATCTGCATCTTTTAGCATTGTTCTTTACTTCCCGGATGGCAGTGCTGTGGACTTCTGGTTAATCTTCTATGAGTAATTCTAACTTTTGTCTAATGCCAGCCAAATATTGATTCACAAAGGAGAGTGAGGTCACAAAGATACAACCTAAAATTATTCCTAGAATGAAAGATAAGGAATATGGACAGTTCATAAAAATCCCTAAACAGGAAGTGGAGCACAAGGCTAGGTAGCAACCAAATTTTCAAGATAGGCCTTAAGTAATGCTCACGTTATGTGCTTGCCTCTGCGGGATATCTCATCCTTAGTGAGAATGATAGTCTCTAACCTGCATGTAAAGAGAGCCAGTAAATGCCAACATTTTGTATGTTAGTCCTTGTCTCAAGGTAGCTGGTCTGTGGCTACACCAAGCTGAAATGACATGGTTCGAGCTAATTTTAATAAACACACCTGTAAAAAGAAACTTTAATAGAAAGACAAGTAAGATGCAACATGGGAAAAGACATCTCCCCTTGTTTAGTGCTTGAGATCAGCGAATATTTTGGGCAGGAGGGAGTTAACAGCACAGCAAACAAAATATTACTGAAAAATGATTTGTGAAGATGATGTGAGTTCTGCTCTAATGTGCATTATTTCAAATTGTATCTAAGTGCATTGAGCTCTTGGCCTTCTGCAGCTGACATCACATAGGCATTTTGCAGCGTCTGTGTGTCAGAGATGTATGTCTAACCATCTCAGTTCTACTTAACAAAACCAACAAACCAATTATAATGTGGCTCTGAGTACACACTGGGATTTGCCATCAAATTCCAGTGACAATCTCCACAGCTTTAACAATGGAGATTTAACAGCTGCAGAGTACGCTTCTGTTCTAGGAAGTGCAGTCGGCTGATCATTCTGTTCATGTGCTGCTTAAAATAGAAGCATGGCTGCAGCCAGCGTCTTCAAACCAAAAAAAAAAAAGAGAGAGAGAGAGCAAAGAAAGCGAAAAAGTAAGCCGTAAATCAGCTTAGTTCCATTGATATCACTGGAGAGAAGCTGATTTACATCAGTTGTGGATGTGGCCTACTCTTTAATCTTCTGAGCAACCTTGTGAGATTCCTATATAAACTGTATTATTTTTATTTTAAAGGCATAGAGTTTAATATACTCAAAAGTGGCCTCTGATGAAAGGGTGCATTGTGGGTGCCCGACTTTAGACACTTAGGCTAACACTTTCCCTTTGGATGCCTAGAATTAGTTATCTGAATACATACATTAACACCTAGAGAAGTAGCATTTTTGTGGGTTCTAAGCACCTGCAACTCTTGTTGGTTAAAGGGAGAGCTGTGGGAACTCAGTACCTCTGAAACTCAAGGTTAAAAAAGTTCACTAATTTGAGGTGTCTGATTTGAGATCGCTCTGTCAAGTTGGGCACCCAAAATTAGTGGTCACTTTTGGAAAACATTGGCTTCGGAATCTTGTTCAAAGCCACAGAGGAAGTTACTATAGAGCTGGGACTAGGATCATGAATACCTGTCCAATGCCCGATTCACTAGATGGCTCTCTGTGCCATATTTATATGAAATATGTGCACCCATTCACCACTAATTTAAATTAGATTAGAATCAAGCCTATAGTGCTCAAATCACTGTTGCAGAATCACATGGCTAATGGCAAGGAAATAACACAGTGATGAACTAAAGGAATATGACAGTTATAAATTAATGGACATCTGTGACCTTTCTTCATAGACAGGGAGAGAGAAACTACTATAATTTATAGAACACTTTGCAGTTGGAATTTGCTTCAAGGGGATCTTGTCAAATGTATTTTACCCTGACTTTGTAAAGTGCCTAGCATGATGGGACCCTGATTCTGATTGAGGATTCTAATATAAATAACACATATTATTAATACCCATTCAGATATTGGTCTAAGACTCTAAGCTACCTTTTAACCTTACACTAGCTTTGTTTTCTTAGTAGCTGATTGCAGAGCTCAAGAACTAGTTACTAATGTTTTTTCCCTGTTTACATCTAAAGTGAAGTGTTACTTGTTTATCCTTCGTATTCAGTTTGTTTGGCAGGGCAGCCTGTGTTATTCCACTGCTTTGAGACATCTTGGTATAAGGCGGCATGACATAATAATGCCTAACCAATAATCCCGATAGGCCAGATCCTTCACTGTTATAAATCAGCATAGACCTATTGATTTCAGGAGAGATGCAGTAATTTTAACAAGCAGAAGGTCTGGTCATAAATATTTATTTAAGAAAACTCTGTTTCATTGTAAGGAGATTATGATTGTCTTATTTTATATTTGATTTTCAATATTTTATTGGCCTTTCTTACAATCAGAAGCATACACACAAACACAGCCACTGCATGTATCTACAGTGGTATTACACAAGATACTGACTTACTAGTATTTTGCAGTAGCCCCCAAATATTTTCTAAATACTTTCCAAATAGAGCAGCCTATTGCCGCCCAGGAGAATATAATCCGAAAAGAGCAAGATGGAAAAGGATATGACATACAGGCAACATGATCAGAGTTCACATTGTTAATTTCAGATTTATTTGTAATTTGAAAAGTCAATTCCCCTTCCTGGATGGTAACTGAATCATTCAATACTCTCCTCTTCTCTGGTAGAACAATCCCCAATCTCAGTTCTAGTGTCCTGCTGTGTCTTTCTCCCAACTTTTGATCTACTTCTTCTCTGTAGATGAGCAGTTCATATATATATGAAAGTAGTAAGTAACTGACTTAATTTTTTATAAATGTCACGGTACAAGAGTGTTTTCAGGATGGAGCTGAACAAGATCAAGAAGGATGTTCCATGTGTATGGAGTGGTGTGGATGAAAATGTAGGGGATGGCCATGGGAAAGGAGGACTAACAGGGCAATGAGACAACATCATACATGATGTGAAGGGGGCTGGAAGATGAAAGGTGGAGGGACAGAAGACAGAGGTTAAAGAAAAGGGTGGATAAGAGGGAGTGGTAGGGTTATGCAGTGCATTTAAGGCAATAATACAAATCTTGAACTTAATATTATGGAGAAGGAGGAGACAGCAGAGCAATTCAGAGAGGCAGGTCATGACACAGTCAGAATGATGGACAAGGAAGAAATTTTGAGATTAATCACGCTGTCTTTTTAGTGACAATTGGTTACTGCTCTATTAGTACTTACAAAACACTAATAAGATATAAAATCACAAGCAGAACTATGCAAGCTAAATCGTAAGGTTCCTGCTGGGTTGCTGTAACATCTTATACCAAAGTTCAGAGATAATTGACTTGATTGAAGGGAGTTCTAGCCACAGATGAATACTTTACAGAATTATGTGGCAACCACACAAGGTTAAAAAAAGGCACCAATATTTTTTCATTACCGTAAGTATGTGTAAAATCCATAGGGTATTTTCCATTAAGTGACTCACAGAAGGAGGTAAATGTCTCTAGAATGATGAAGAGGCAGTCTGGTTCTTCTCATTAACTAGTGATTTTCTAGGGAGAATAAGGACATCAGTGATCATTTTCTACAAAATCTGGTTGTTTCACATGTTTCTGGTAAGCCATAACAAATCTTCATCATCTTGGAAACGGGTTACTATCACCACCATTTTATTTCACTGCCTATTGCCATGTATTAAGAAGCATGAGCTACGCTGGCTTCCTTTAAGCATTTGTGTAGAAAGTTTTCTTCTGATTATCAATCTCAGTGATGTGCAGCCTATAATAACACAGCTCTCCTGCAAAAATATTCTCCCTTACTCTGTAATAAATCAATCATCCCGATGGTGCACAGAAAGAAGGAGGAAAGGAACAGGGGAATACTAAATTCCTTTTAAAAAGAGAAAGTAATGTTTTGAATGCAAGATTTTTAACCTACGGATTTATACGTGCTTGTGTAGGAGGTTTTTTTTTTTGGTAAGGAATTTGATATGTTGTTAGAAGTATAGGATATTGTTCTCAAAGTGCAACCATATACTGCATTTCCTAAACTAGATGCTTGAGTTTAAATTAGGTGATTACAGAATGGCAGCAGAATGCAAGACAATGTAGTTGAAGCTTAGGCTATTTTAATAGGTACAGTGAAGATTCTCATTATATCATTGCCTGAGATAATGCAGGGACAGGTAAGCCTTGGCTATACACATTTCTTCTAATGAGTATAGTCTATATTTGATGGGAGAGAGCCAGAAGCAATATTCCAAGCTAATGGACAACCCTGAGGGCAGAAATAATTGGAGCTGAAAAAAAAATTGTTTGAAATGTAGCTGCCATGGTTGGAGGCCCACATGCAAGCCCAATGCAGTGTGAGTGCTGTTCTTTAGAAAATGAGATAACGAGGAACCGTATTTAGCATGTCTTGGGGGGTCACATCCAAAAAGGCCAAACTGTTGGAGACAGTATCTCTGAAAACAATGTTAAAACAGGGAGGCTTTCCAGTGGGGAGGACGGCCCATCATATAAAGTGAACCATGCCACAATGGGGTGATTAACAACAAATAGCTAAAACTTTGCTAATTGTATATGCTAGTGAGTCTCCTGACATTATCTCCAGAAGACACGCTGGCTAACTAACTGTTTTCTTCCCTAAAGACAGACGTGCTGATAGGCTAATTGAGTCTTGGGGAGGGATCTTTCCTCTGCATCCATTCCATTTTCTAATAAAGATATTCTCCAATTTTATTTTTTTATTTTTTTTAAGAAAAACTAGTTAACTTATTTCAAGAGATTAAACCATGTATGTACTTCCCATGCTAAAACAGGAGCTCCTAAAAAGTTAGGAGTCCTGTGGCACTTTTAAAGACTCCTTATTTGTTTTGCTGAACTAGACTAACACGGCTACCCCACTGGAACAAAAAAGTTAGGTTTCTGATTAAACCATCCTCCAGCAGGGAGTCATTAAAAGCCTCTCCCGCATAGCTAGTCATGTAAACTAGTGTATTGATTAATAACATGGTAGCTATCTACCGTAGCAGCATGGCCCAGTGCCTAAGGAGTGGGACTGGGATTTGCTATAATTGGGATTTATTCCTGGCTCTGTCACTAACTATCAGGGTGATTTTAGGCAACTTTCTTCATTTTTTCTGTGCCTCAGTTTCTCCTCCCACATTTTGTCTGTCTTGTCCATTTTGATTGACAGCTCTTCAGGATGGGACTACCTCTCACCACAGCACCTTGCGCCAGTGGGTCCCAATCTCTGCTAAGGTCTCTAGGGTCAGCATAATACCAAAAATATTCACAACAATACAAGGCAATCGGCTTATTCTCCCTTCTAGACAGAGAATCAAAACAGCCTGTGAGGCGGGCTTCACACCTCGTGGTTTTCTAACACAGAAGTAATGATGCTATAAGATTTTATATACTTCATCTTGTGTTTTGTTATTTTTTACTGAAGAAAGAAACATAACACTATATGAATGTTTAATAGGAATTAAAGTTGTCTTTATCAATAGGATTCCTAGAAGTTGTAGATTTCTGTACCAACAGTGCTCACCAAAATTAACCTAACCCCCACATATAATCCTAATGTGAAGCCTTGCCTAGAGGTAGAAAAGCCATGCTATGCTAGATACACTGTCAAAAATAGGAACTGGAGTGTATTAAGAGAATATAAATAGAGACTGTTCAGCAAGTCCAGTTTAAAATGGACAAATATTACCTGAAAATTATAAGTTCCAAAGGGGTAGCCGTGTTAGTCAAGTCCAGCAAAACAATCAAGGAGTCCTGTGGCACTTTTAAGGACTAAATTTGTTTATCCCATGAATTTTCATGGGAGAAAATCCCACTTCATCAGACACTTGAAGATGGGGAATTATACAATTATAGTGTGAGCAGGTACCTTTTCCAATCTGTTCTAAAACAAAGTCCATGCACTCTATAGAGTCCGTTCTCATCCCCTGCTGCAGTTTGCCTTTTTTAACAGATAAAGTAACTTTATGAGAATACAAAGTTGTGCTCCATCCTTCTCCCCACATTTGACTGTTCTTATGCTCCAATCGTGGAATGCACTGCATCTAGGCAGAGCCTCAAGTTTGTGGCCTGACCCTCTTTGAGTTGCTGGGGGTTTTGCAGACACAAAGGTCTAAGCATGTGCAGCATATGGCAGGATCAAGATTTTGGGGTACAGAGATTTGTTCACACACAGTAAGAGCCAGGATTGTTGCCACCTAAATTATTTACTGATAAGCACAGATGTACATAAATAGTGTTTTTCAGCTTCTGTGAGATGATCCCTTGGTGCCACGATTAAGGTTTGTAATTTATTCAATAAAATGTCGACTTAAGGAAGTGCTTTAAATCCTGTAAACCCATGCAAAGATTCCAGCATATGTGGTCATTTTTCTTTGTTTATTAGGTTTAAAAATACATACTGTATTTTTTTTTTTAAAAAAAGCTTAAATATAAAGAATTGGTAACTGAATACAAAATCACAATTTTTCTGAACTAAGACTAATCCCAGAAAGACCTCATCCATATAGCTGATGCCTATTTTCAGATCCGTATTGATAGCAAGAAAACTATTAGGAAAACATGGTTATCATTAGTCACATTTCATAGAATCATAGAATCATTGGGTTGGAAGGGACCTCATGAGGTCATCTAGTCCAACCCCCTGCTAAAAGCAGGACCACTCCCACTAAATCATCCCAGCCAGGGTATTGTCTAACTGGACCTTAAATATCTCCAAAGACAGAGATTCCACCACCACCCTAGGTAACCCATTCCACTACTTCACCACCCTCCTAGTGAGAAAGTTTTTCCTAATATCCAACCTCAACTTCCCCACTTGCAACTCGAAACCATTGCTCCGTGTTCTGTCCTCTGTTACTACTGAGAACAGCCTAGCTCCCTCCTCTTTAGAGCATCCCTTCAAGTAGTTGAAGGTTGCTATCAAATTCCCCCATAGTCTTCTCTTCTGCAGACTAAATAAGCCTAGTTCCTTCAGTCTTTCCTCATACATCATGTGCCCCAACCCCCTAATAATTTTCATTGCCCTCTGCTGGACTCCTTCTAATTTGTCCACATCCTTTCTGTAGTGGGGAGCCCAAAACTGGACGCAGTATTCCAGATGCGACCTCACCAGTGCCAAATAGAGGTGAATAATCACATCCCTCAATCTGCTGGCAACGCTCCTACTGATGCAGCCCAATATGCCATTGGCCTTTTTGGCAACAAGAGCTCACTGTTGGCTCATATCCATCTTCCCATCCACCATAACCTGCAGGTCCTTTTCTACAGTGCTGCTACTTAGCTGATCGGTCCCCAGCCTGTAGCTGTACATGGGATTTTCCGTCCTAAGTGCAGGACTTTGCACTTGTCCTTGTTGAACCTCATGAGATTTCTTTTGGCCCAATGCTCCAATTTGTCTAGGTCTCCCTGAATCCTGTCCCTGCCCTTCAGTGTGTCTCCCATTCTCCCCAGCTTGATGCTATCCGCGAACTTACTGAGCATGCCATCTATCCCATCATCTAGATCATTAATGAAGATGTTGAACAGAACCGTGGCTTCATATATCTAAAATTATCATGAAACTTCTTCAGAGACTCAGCTAACGTCACTCTGCTCTCATTTTCACTAGTGTAAATCAGGAGTCACTGTGTTAAAATTAAGGGGAGTTAAACTGGGGTGGGAGACGGAAAACAAACTCAGAATGTGCATCTTGTACATGTTGGCAGCGTTGGTCCCAGGATACTAGAGGGGAAAAGCAGGTGAGGTACTTTCCCCAGACCTAAAGAAGAGCTCTGTGTAAGCTCAAAAGGTTGCCTCTTTCACCAACAGAAGTTGGTCCAATAAAAGATATCACCTCACCTACCTTGCTTCATGGTTCACTAACTAGTGGATTCTCTGTACTTTAAAGTCTTTAAATCATGATTTGAGGACTTTAACAACTCAATCTTAGGTTAGAGGTTTATTATAGGAGTGGGTGGGTGAGGTTCTGTGGCCTTCATTGTGCAGGAGGTCAGACTAGATGATCATATTGATCCCTTCTGACCTTAGAGTCCATGAGTTTCTCTGGCATATGTTCTAATTTTAAAAAAATTATGGGCCTGATTCTCTGTTCACTTGTTCCTTGTGTTGAAATTTACACTGGAGCCAAGTGGATGTAAAATTTTACCATAGTGTTTTAATTTTATTTAGCATAAGTGTCAATAACACAATGACACAAGGTGCAAAGCAGTGGAGATCTAGGCCAAGTTGGATTCAGTTTCAAATAGGATATTTACAGTGAGACTCCGAACAAATAAATGCTTATACTATGGAATAGGACTGATCCCCATTCTCAGCACCAGATAGCGACACTCTCCTTAGAAAAGGGGGTGGGATATTGAACACTTCAGCCCAGTGATGAGGAAGGCTAGGTTAAAGCCTCTTTCCCAGCAAAGACTATAACGGTGACAGGAGTTGGCTATTGTTCCCATATCTCCCATTCCTCAAAGACAGCAATGACAGCAAAAATATTGGGAAAGCTGGGGGGGTTGAAGAAGGGATTATTTTTCTCCTCTCTCAAAGGTAGGACCAAAGAGAGATGATGTTGTTTCCATCCCTCCCCACAGAGACCTAATAAAGTGTTTGTGCTGGCTTCTGGGAGAACAGTTCTTTCCTCCCTCCCCTGAAGGGAGGACAAGATTAAGAGAGCATTCATCAAAGCTCCTAATTCCATGCTGCTGCTTAAAGCAGCTGTTTCCACTCTTAGCGGTAACCTAGAACTGGCCTTTTGTGGTTTTAAATATTTGAGCAATAAAATGTGGAGTTTAATACCTATTATTTTCCATTCAGTGTGGGCTGCTAAAGTAAACAGAAGTATTGCACAACTGCACATTTCACTGTTATGAGAAGTACAAAGCAAAAATGAAAGTGGAGTTAGCAAATAAGGGCCTCAGCAGCAGGCTCCAGAGCACAACTTCACTGGACAGGATATAAATAAACTTCAAGGACCAATCAGATAATATCACAAACTCAGGAGTTCACTGACTCAATAAGACAATATTTTGCTAAATAATTCGGGCCAAATTCAACTTTAGTTCAAGGGTGTGCCATTTCATTGCTGACTAAAGGGCTAAAGTCAGAGGAGATGGTATAAGGAGAATAGGAACACCATCAAAATAAGCTCTGCTCTTTAGTGATTTCCTAGTTACTGTGATTTCTTTGTACTGCAGGGTTGCTTTCCTATAGGAACTTGTTGACTTAACAAGGTCGACTTTAAGTCGACTTAACAGAGTGGCTACACTTTAAGTCGACTTAAATCGAATTTGTTAAGTCGACTTAACAGTAGACATAGCTGTCCACACTGACTTTAATTCAACTTAATAAGGTTGACTTAGCACTATTCCCCATCCACACTAGCTTTAAGTCTACTTAAGAAGGTCGACTTAAGGCTTAAGTCGACCTTCAGAGGTGGTGTTATTAAGTTGACTTAAGGAAGTGCTTAACTCAACTTAATAAAAGCCCGTTGTGGACACAGCTTAAGTCGACCTAAGTTGCCAGTGTAGGGAACCCTATAGTGGCCATATGGTAACTGGCAGCTCCTGACTGCGTTTTTCTCTCTCCTAGCTGGTAGGCAACTATTATGTTTTCCTTTTTTTTTTAATTGCTTAGTAAAAAACAACAATACAGGCATTAGTGGTAAGAAGAAATGCGAAAAAAGGTATAGGAGCTGGATTGATATGCAGGCAGCGGATGCAGGTATAAGGCGGCTTAGGTAGTGGATGCTGCAAGGGGAATACCAGAGAAACTGAACAGAGCTTGACTTCAAGGAAGGGTTATGGCCAGCTCGGCTCATTCAGCTCTGGGTGTAAGGTGGCTCCACGAAGTGCAAGCAGTGGTGTGGTTTAGTCAAGTCTGTCTGCTTTTAGGCTGTGTCTGGAGTAGCGAAGTCCTTATTCACCACAGTCAGCAGCAAAGATGTTGCTTGTGGAACCTTCCAGACTCTCATCTTATATGACAGGGATGAATCATGCATTCCAACTAGGCATCAACGTTATGAAATGGGCTACAAATGCATTAAATATAAGGTATTCAAAAGTTTAAGAAATTGGGGGGGGGGTAGTGTTCTGAAGATGCTTTTTGCTTGGATTGCCATTTGGCCCCAGGAAAGAGGACATATCCATTCCCTTCTGCTCAGGATGTGTTGGTTCCTGAATAAAAGGGCAAGGTATTGGGGAAATTCTGTGGTACCATCTTTCCCTGCTTCTTTGTATAACTGCACAGAACCAGTAGAGGGTGGGTGTAAATGTCTCTCAGGGACACACAAGGTTATACTATGCAGTTCACGTATTCCAATTCCATTTTAGTTTCCTTGATCACCAGAGAAGCAGCTTTGCATATTAATACTTGATGGCCTGATGCTTTGCTCACCCTGGTGCAAATCTGGAGTAACTCTGCTGAAGCCAAATGCATTATATGAGGGTAACTTTGCTGAAGCCAAATGCATTATATGAGGGTAACTCTGCTGAAGCCAAATGCATTATATGAGGGTAAATTCAGTGTTAGTAATAGAATCAGGCCTTGAGTGTTTGGCTAAGGTCTTCTCATGGATGAGCTCTTCCTGCTAGGCTTGTAACCCAATCTCCCATCCCAAGCTCAAAATACCTCAAGAATGCAGAATAAAACTTGAGAAAGAAAGGTCTAGGAAGAAAAATTAGAAATGCACTCTTTTGTTCTAGACTCAATATGTTCTTCTTCCTCCTCAATGGACATGACTCTCAAATAAAGCAATGAAAGAGCAAGTTGTGCCCTGAGCCACTCATGCACAGCCCTCAGAGCAGAATTTGGCTTTGTCTTGCCGTGTGGCAGCCTTCATGCTTGCTTTTCAACCAATCTACTGCCCGCAAACAATGAGCTTGCCAGTTTATTCAAATGATAATCAGGTGCTCCCTAACCAGAGCTGCTCTTTGACATGTGAGTTCTTTGAAGGTTTGTTCAGTTTTTACCTCTGTTTCTAGTCAATAAGGGTGTGTCTACACTTGTAAATTAAGTCGACTTAAGCTTACTTAAGTCGACTTAATTTACTCTGCGACTGCACTACACTTTCCTTAAGTCGACTTAAGCAAGCTGCTTAATTCAACTTAAGGAAAATCAAGTCGACTTAATAAAACCTACTTTTAAGTCAACTTTTGGCTTAAGGCGACTATAGCCAATGTAGACCTCGAGTAGCCCTAAGTCAACTCTAAGTCGACTTAGGGCTCTCCAGGACTCCCCCACTGCCCTCCCTGCTGGGGGGGGGGGGTGTCACAGGGAGAGCCTGGCATGCCCCTCTACAGGGCAGGGCAGAGCCCCGCCCACCCTTCCCCTATGCCCTGCTAGGGTCCCTGTCCCCCTTTGCCCCATTGTACCCAGGTACAATGGAGCAAAGGCTGAGCCCCCTGGCACTTGGCAAGGGGTGCCCCCCTGCCACTGTGGACCTCTCCCAGGTCCACCTAGCCCCTACAAGTCAACCTAGTCATCCAGTGTGGATGCTCTAGGTTGACTTTGTAGGGTCCCCCCAAAGTCGATTTAAAATTTAAGTGTAGACATGCTAAGTCGACTTAACAAAGTCGACTTAAAGTTGACCTTGTTAAGTCGACTTAGCTAAGTCGACTTAAATTAACAAATGTAGACATAGCCAATGAGTTTGCTTGTTTGTTTGTTCGTTCATTTGTTTAAAATGCCACTTTGTTTACCAGGAATTATGTGATGAGATTGGGTTTGTTACACAAAGCAATGTTATCCAGAAGGGGGGGGGGCGGGAGGGAGAGGGGGAGGAATTTACTGGGCTTGGTTCTTGCTACTGCCGAGACTTCACTTGAGAGCATCTATGTCAGGTATTTCAGAGCATGTAATCGATTGGAATAAGGCAAATATGGATTGCTGCATAAACAAATCATAAATGAACCTAATTTAAAGACTTTTGATTATCAATAGGACAGGTACCGACCTTTTTTGACAAAACACTAGCTGCCCCTCACTTTCATTTTCAATCAATAATGACACAGATGAGAATTATGCACTATGATGACATATTCATTCTCTCTTCCCCTTTTTTCCATTACAAAATATCTATATAAGAGGCAGTATCTTATATACAGTAACATGTGAGGCAGCCACCATTGTGATAACTGCGTTGTATGGCTCAGGCTTTTTTATCTGATGCCATCCATTTTGGGGCACGTGCAGAAGAAATATGGTGAGGAGAATTAGTAAATTTCCACTGTGCATCATGCACACAGACTTGGTGGTGCAAAAACCAGTGAGCTATTTTTGTATAAATAAGCCAACTTTTTCAGAAGTGGTGACTGATTTGGGTTTTTCTGTTTCTGAGTGCCCGATTTAAGACACCCATGGCCTTTCTGGAGCTACTGAGCTCCCCTTCAAGAAAAATTCTGAGAAAACATATTTGGCAGAATTTGCCTATTTATCAAAATTGTAGCATTTTATTGCAAGGGTTCAATTTCAAGAAACTTCAGATGGAAGCCAGGCATCTTGAATTGTGATGAAAAAATTTCCAAAATTCAAAAAATGTCATGGAATTGAATTTTGGTTTCCCATCCAGCCCTAATCCCATTGGCTATGTCTACACTGGCAAGTTAGTTCGAATTAAGGAAGCTTAATTCGAACTAACTTACGCCTTGGCTACACTAGGCTTTCATTAGTTCAAATTAAGGGCTTCCTTAATTCGAACTAATAAATTCATTTATACTTTTCAAAGTAAGGGTTAATTCGAACTAGTTAGTTCGAATTAACCCAATGCGGCCATGTTAGTTCGAAATAACCGGCACATTGAGCTCAATGCAATTGACTAATTCGAACTAAAATTAGTTCGAATTAGTTAGTTCAAATTAACTAATTTGAATTAACTTCGGTAAGTGTAGACATAGCCATTGACTTTAGTTGGAGTTACAGGTACTCAGAACACCTGAAAATCAAACTCAAGGCATATTCTTCTGGACAAACGAAACCCAAGGAACCTCCACTGAGGCTCCCAGTCCTGATTATGCTTATGAAAAGGCAGAGCAGCATGTTTCAGGGAAGCACATGAACTTCAACTGGTCTTCCACATTGGCTCAGTGATTGATCCATGTGTTGTAACTTGCAGGATCAGAGCCTAAGTCATTACTTTACAAAATGTTGGGCATTTTGAATGGTCTTTTCATTTTTCATTTAGAAATTGGTCCATGGAATTAAAATCTTTTAAAGAACATAATTCACCTCCTAACCCCAAATTCCCCACTGCTTGGTCCTCAAAATAGTATTCTGCAGGCCATGATGGTCTTCCAGGTAAACAGTGTTCCATATGATCTGTGTTGTATGTAATATATATAAGAGCAGAGGAAAATAAGCAAAAATGAACAGATCTTTTTCTCTTTTAACAAACAGGGTCTTAAAAATACAATTGAAGAGTATAAAAATCAATAGCATACTTTTCCATTCTTCACCTTAAAAGAATTTGGGACTCTATTCTTCCTTCATCTTGGAGAAAGCATTTGCCCTTAAGACCTCCAGGCAGTTCACAAGTATCAAAACTCCAGTTAACTCTCGCCATTGTTTAGTCACAGGGTTTTTCATTTTGTCCAAAGCCAACTGTAGGTCCTGTAATACATCTCTATAGCTGTCTCCATAGTGAGCGCCCCAGGTGTACAGAAAATCATATGCAGGTTTCCACATCATCTGCAAAGAATTTTTTTTTTTAATATTAGGAGAAAATAAAGCACTGTGAAATGACATTTTTAGATCTATTATAAAGGGCACAATAATTAAAAAGCCCTAAAAAAGGAAACAAATTAACTTTTGCTTTTTTAACACAGTGAAGTACTTTCTCATATAAAGCACGTTCAGGTAAAAACTGCAGTGTCCCAAATATACTATCAGTTTTTTTCTATAGATATTGATGTTTTAGTGAAATAAATAGCAATAAAAAGATAGTGTCACTTTAAACAAAGACTCTGTCAAATTGACAACCGTACTTCCATTAGAACAATTTGTACTTAGTATAGTTACAAATAATGCTAAAGATCACTAACAATGAAAAAACTGGGTGGAAGGTGGGATATTTTCTTGTTTCAGTTTAATATGTGCATTTAACAGCAGTTTGCATATGTTGAACTTGATCTTTTTCTATTGATGGTCAGCTGCATTTATCTTATGAATCAGAATTTTGGTGTCCCCCTTATGAACCCACCTGATTGAAGCTCACATGCATCCTTTTACTCACACTTTGCCAGAAGGTAAGAGCAGCAGGCAGGCTGAAACTGCAGAGGCAGCAGGCAAATAAAAGAAAAGAAGGAAGAAAGGGGTGGCCTAACCTAAGTGCATTTGGAATTCTTGCTATCTGCGGCTTTGATTTTACAAACACTGAGGTCACTCGTGCATAAATATTTGCCTATATGATGCTTATGAACAACAGCAAAGGAACAGAAAACTCTTTATAAAATCTTAACAGCAAAAATCAGGACATATAATTTAAGGTGTTCTTAATCTATCATCACTCTTTTAATTTAAAACATTCAAATTGGCAGTGCTCCTTTTAAAGTACTTCGAACTGTTTAGTTCATGACAAGAGGACTTTATGGGGCAGAGCCACAGCTGTTGTCAATTGTCATAATTCCACTGAAGTCACTGGTACAATTTTCACCAGCTGAAGATCTGCCCTTATGTCTTTTAAAATGTGGATGGACGTGGGGGTGGGGGAGATAGAAGCTCATCCTTTCAGAAATCCATATCTGAAGGACTTCCAGATCAAATTCCCTCACTTTGCTTGGTTTGCAAATAAGTCTTTTCCCCCAGCTGCTACTTCTGCAACTTGCACTGGGCTGTAAAAGTCAAGCTGTGTTCTGTCTGGTTTACTGATCATCATCAATAATAAAGATTCTGCACCTGGAACTTAGTTAGCAATCGCGTAGCTGATGCCTAAGGCAGGATGGACTCCAACTCACTTTCCCAGAGGTGCATTGACTCTGCTATGCCCATGACAAGAATATAAAGCTGCAAAGTAAAGTAAGCAGACACGACTTTGTGTGTGTATATATAGAGCTGTTGAGTAGGAAAGTACCACTTTTGCATAGCCTTTCTGATTATTCCTGCACTTTGAGGCTTCTACTGTATGATGCTGTTACCCCCTTTTTGACTGAACTAGTTATCCAGTTGAGGGTCTTGTGGGTTATTTTCACTAAAAGGAGAAACTGAAGATGGAATCAGGTAATCCAATCCTATTTATTTACACGGGCTGTACAAAGTTCTGATTCTCTGAACACAGCAGGAATCAAAGAACAGAGGACAGTTTCTTTGCTCACAGCCCCTGCCAGCACTTAGCTCAAAAGCACACCCTCTCAACATTTTTCCTCAAGGGTACTGGTGTTTTTGTGGCTGTGATCTTGACTTTCTGCTGCTTCTCTCACAGACACACACAGGGATGGCTCAATACCCTAGGGGGTCTGGGCTGCTCACTCTTGTGCCCCCTAACCCCACAGTAGCACCCACCTCAGGGCAGGGAGGCCTGGCCCAACTTGGGGGTGGGGATGGATGTTTGGGCCTGAGAAGGTCTGGGATCGGCAGCCCAGCCAGTGCTATAGGGGTGACACATCTGAGGCCCATGGTCTGATCGGCTCTGGGGCAGTGTCTGAGGACCCGAGGCCCAGTCAGCCACCATGGGGGCCTCGGGCCAGAGGCTGCAGTCTGTGGTGCTCCTGCCCCTCTCCCGGACTGGCTGGTCTGCAGATGGGCAGGCCAATGGTGGGCAGTAGCAGTGCACTGCTTGACTGGGGCTGGATTTTGGTGGGGCAGCACGGCCCTCCTTGAGGCTGGAATGCAGGGCTGCAACCCCTAAAGCCCCTGCCTTGATCAGGCCCTGGATGCACACACCTCCTACAGACAATACTCAGAGAACCCCCCACCTATATAGGTCAGTTTCTAGCAAGCCTTGAGTGTCCTTGTGTTTTGGTTTAAAGTGCCTATTTCTTCAGCTATCCAGTTCCATAATAATAAGAGCAATACCTAATTCTTATATAGAACTTTTCATCAGTGGATCTGAAAAGGCTTGTCAAAAGAGATATAATTATCTTCCTTTTACAAAATGGGGAAACCAAGGCACAGAATGGTGACCTGACTTACCCAAGCTTACTCTGTAGGCCAATGGTGGAGCAGACAACTGAATCCAGTTCTCCTGAGTACATAAAATAACTGACTTTTCTTACATTTATCCCATATCATTAGATCAAACTTTTTTTTGCTCCCTCCCGCCCCCCCCCCCCCCCGCTTTCCAGGTTTACTCCAACTTCACAGAATGTTATGGCTACAGGTAAACATTTGAGGTAATGCACAAAATCTGAATTGTGTTTTTGTTTTTCCCCTGATCATATAACATGCCGAAACAAAGAATTTTATAAAAACATCATGAAATTAAAGATATTCCTTTGCTGTATTTATAGATGTTTTAAGAAGTGCATCAGTGCCAGGCAGCACAAGTTAGTTTCTCTCAGGAACTTGAAGGGGTCAGAAGGCCAGGACCCTGGACAGCTCAGAGTCAATGTCCTGAAGTAAGGGCCAAGGAGGTACTGGGGATTGTGGGGAAGTAGTCCAGGAAAGATGTGTGCAGACAATGAGATTAAGGCAGTGCAAGGTGCTGCACTTAGAATCCCTGGGCCAGGGCCCAGAGTAGTGGGTGGGCCCAGGTTTCTCCCCACCTCCCCCAGGCCACTTGGACTCTGGTGGTGAGGGACTGCGGCAACCACTGAAGAAAGTGGCAAGCCAGCACTGTCCAACAACTCCCAGAAGGAAGGAGAATAAAGACTGTGGCTCAGCCGGAGGGCTGAAGCTAGGGAAGACATAGAAGAGGCTGGGACAGAGTTGAGAAGGTCGTCCCAATGATGTCAAGGTGACTGAGCACAGGCCACAGATGAAATTGTCTACTTGTGCTATTCCCCTATAATATTGCCAGGAGGTGCCCATCCAGTAGTGAATGTGCCAACCTGTCACAGAATGTTAAAATAATATGAAAGTTTGATGTGAAAAGTGCCATCAAACTGGAAAGCTGAAGATGCAAAAGCAGTATTTTTAAAAATTCTAAGTATCTAAAAACCAAACCAATGCAATCCAGCCACTCTGATCAACACAAGATCATTAGTAAAATGTCATCCTATAAAGCTTTAAAGAAAGAGCCTTTCAGCTTCACCCACTAAACTGTAATCATGATGAAAGAACAACTCGCTTATTATGCATGTGACCATGAGTTCACTGAGGGGAAGAAAACAAAGAACTATTTTTCTCACTCTGAAAAGCTACATTGAACAAATGTGGCATGCACAGCATCTGCTTTATAACAAAGCATGTTTACTGCCAAAACCTTTGGATAGGATCCATCACATAGAGATATTAAGGAAATTACAGTAAGGCCTGTCAATGCACAAACTTGGACTAGTTCAGGTATGCCAATGCAAACCCCTTTGAGAACATACATTGGTTTAACTAAACTGCTATAAGTCAAGTTTTTAATGAATTGAAGAGCATCCACACACTGTGTTGTATTGGTTTTAAAGAAACCAGTTAAAAATAACACTTTAGTTAGTGCAGTTTTGTCAGCTGATCTTGGGAAATCACTTCATTTTGTTGCTATGTGCCTCAATTTCCCTATGTGAAAAATTAGGATAATGATACTGATTTCCTTTCATACATCGTATTAATGACAAGAGCTGTAAGAATTGGATGTTGTTGTTTTTATTATTGTTGTTGTTGATTTATTTGTGTGTCAACCAGATCTAAGCAGTCATACAGTGAAATATGAACTATCATGGATCAAGAAGCCTGAATGATTATTCATTACAAATATTAATTTTGAATTTAAATAAATTGATGCTTTTTTTCCATTAGCTAGCCAATGTTATAGATGGCTGAATAGTATTCAGCATATAATTGATTCAATTAATGTTTTCTGTTAATTGTCCAATTATTATTAATCACAAATAATCACAAATCATTCCCCACTTGAGGTCCCAGTTACCGCACCAGCTACAGTCATGAATTAGAAACTCCCTTATGAAAAACGACTCCTGATTGTAATACAATGTTTTTGTCTCTGATATATGTTAACAAATTATTTTTAGCAATCATTTTAAGTTATCAGATGTGTGATAACACTGTAAAGATATTTAGGGTGAAAGCCTGCCTCCATTGAAATAAGTGACAGTATGTTTTCATTCTGACCTCTGACTATTTTGTATGTACAATTTCATGTATACATGAGGAATTTTGTAACCATAAACATTATCATGTGGCAGTTGGACACAGCATACATTTGTTGACTTTTGGGGAAGGAACTTTTAGCAATGCCTCTCACTTTATATGAGGAGTTGATTTGAAGAAGAATAAGGATGTTAAGAAAAATTAGATTTACATTCTGGTGGCTTGTAAGTCTTCTTTGGATTGACATTGTTTCCTGCTACTTTTAAAGAAATATGCACCTAGAATAGACTCATACTTGTCTCAAAAATAAGTGATTAAACAAACTGATAAACTGGTGTAGCTCTTCCTAAAAAGTTTTTAAAAAAATTAAAAAAATCTATTGTTGCTATTTTTATGTTGCAAATAGCTACACTATGTGCTTGCAGCAGCCAATATCACTGCCTAGCAGAAATTTTTTTATGTAGTTTAACATCAAGAATATAGAAATCTCTTGAAAATATGAGACATGGTTGTTGAGACAGTGTGCGCGCGTGTGCTTGCTCCCTCCCCCCCCTCCGCCCCCCACCATCCTGATAAACAAGGACAGCTATTAGTTTGCAGAAAATATTCCAATATTCCATTTGATGTTTCATAGTGACAGTTTAATGCTAGCATGTTAGCTTAAACAGGATCTGCACTGAAATTTGATTAATGTCTCTACATAATGTCATTATAGCCAGAGAAAGAATAAAACTGTTGTACAATTTAGTTCCTTTTTGCGTCAAATAATATTCTAAGTACAGTGCATGCTGCAAACTACACGGAACTTTTCTTGTAAGATATGAAATTTATCTTCTCAAAGTCACAGTCTACCCGTGTTGCAGTGTAGGCCTAACCATACAAATGAGAGCAAAATCATAAATTTGAAAACCCAAGGGCATTCTTCTTAATCTTTTGATGAGATTAAGATAACTATTACATTTTCCCTAAGTGTAAGTTTAGATGTTGACGGAAATCGGTGAGAAATGTTTATTATACCTCCCATCACTATTTGTGTTGTGTCAGATTTGCTTTGAAGCAAGAACAGCAATATAATCTGTTAAAATAAAATACATATTGAATTCAGCTTTGGGAAATCATTTAATAGAAAAATGATCATTTGAAGAAGTCTCTCGAAGATGTACTGATTAACTGGTAGTGCTAACAGAAAAGAAAAGTAATATAATTGAATAGGCCATACATTACCAATGTGTCTTATAATCGAAAAAGAGACCTCAGACCTGAATAGCTTTAAGGCAGCAAGCTAGGTGTTGGCAACTTTCAGGCTTCAAAATCAAATTCTACCAGGCACTGAGTGAGCATAAAGACTAAGCTACTTTCTCAACCCAGGAATTAGTCTTTCTGGAAAAGGGATTTTCAACCTCATTTGTAGACCATCTCATTTGCAATCATGAGGGCTGTTGTCTGTTAGACCCGAAATAAGTCACCACATTGTCCCACATAATTGACATTATATAACATCCCAGTAGAAAGTATTCTAGTTTATTCATTGAAAAAACTCCATAACATTGGGTATATTTTAGCAGTTTTTAATGCAATTTAGCAGCTGGATACAATGATGGGAAATAGCAGCATGTTCCTAGCCAGCTCTCTCTGAAGCCCACCAGCATGTGCTCTATAGACAATCAGTGGTCTGTGGACCATGCTGTGAGAACAGCTACTCTAAAAAAAGGATTGAGCTACACTAATGACTGGTAGGAAATATATGACAGTACTTCTACATATACCACACCTAAGGATTTCCTGTTCCATGGCTGTCAATATGGCATTTGCCACAAACAATTAATGTACTGTTTTTAAACTTTACATCAAAGAAAAGGTGTTTTTGCCAACTAATTAATCTTTCATTTTTGCATCACGCTGGCATATAGATATTATGACCATGGGTACCTACTTCTCTTTAAATGGTTTATTCTCTATAATTTTATTTAGTATTTATATAGCACCATAAATCTGCATGGTGGTTGAGAGTAATTAAAAAGTCCCGAGTCTGCTTTGAGTTACACGGGGAAAATCTGAAGGAACTCCATGAAAATCGGTAGATTTACATCTGTGGAGGTGAAAAGAGAACCAGGCCTATTGTTCCTGACTCAGAGAGCTGACAGTGTGTGAGACATACACAAAACGGGTTGTCATCAACAAAGGAAGGGAGGGGCAGGAAAGAGTGGAGTAAACACTGTAGCAAGTAAAATGCTGAAATCTGATGGATATGTAAGTTTCCTGTGTTGTCTTCAGTGACTGTTTTCTGTTTGGTTTTGAAATTTTAGAATGAGGTAAGGCAAAAGTGGAGTAAACAGTGTTAGGGCTGGTCAGTGGAATGGATCACTCATTGGCTCTAGAGCACATGCTGGTGTGCCTCAGAAAGGCAGCGTCTACACTGGTAAACTTAAGTTGACTTAAGCTTGCTTAAGTCAACTTAATTTACCCTGAGTCTACATTACAGTTTCCTTAAGTCGACTTAAGCAGCTTGCTTAAGTTGACGTATGGAAAATAAAGTTGACTTACTGAAAATTAAGTTGACTTTATAACACTGCCTTTCAATTAGACCTAAGGCTTAAGTCGACTCCCTAGACTCGACTTAAGCCAGTGTAGACGTGGGGTAGCCTAAGTTGACTTAGGGCTACCCCAGGGCTACACCACGGCCCTCCCTGCCGGGGGGGGGGGGGGGAGGGGGGGGCCGCCACGCACCCCCCCCCACAAGGCAGGGCAGAGCCCTGCCCACCCTGCCCCTATGCCCTGCCAGGGTCCCTAGGTACCTAGGTACAATGGGGCAAAGGCTGAGCCCCCTGGCATTGGGCTAGGGGTGCCCCCCTGCCCCTGTGGACCTCCCCTAGGTCCCCCTAAGCCCCTAGAAGTCGACCTAGGCATCCCGTGTGGACGCTCTAGGTTGACTTTTTAAGTTCCCCTTTAAGTCGACTTTATTTTTAAGTGTAGACACACTAAGTCGACTTAGTTAAAGTCAACTTAAATTAACAAGTGTAGATATAGCCAAAGAGCTGGTTAGGCACATGCTGCTTCTTCCTTTCATTGTATCTAGCTGCTAAATTGCATTAAAAATTGCTAAAAATATACCTAATGGAAACTAAATGCTGGCACTGGATAGCTAGCTAAAAGAAGTGGTTTTGAAGAGGCTTTTGAGGGACAGAGAGGATGCATTCAAGCACATATAGGACAAAGAGCTATAAAGACAGAAGGAAGAGTAAGCAAAGAGAGCAGAGAGGCAAGAACAGTGAGTAGAGCATGGGATGCAAAGCGGGAAGTAGGTAAAAAAAAGAATGGCTGAGATGCAGACAGCAGCAGAACTGTGCAGAGCCTTGAAAGTGAAGACAAGGAATTTGAATTTGATACTGATAGAAACTGGAGCCACTCAAATGATTTAAAGGGGAAAGGTACATGATCAAAATGGCAGGAAAGGATAATCATTATAGCCAACATGCTGCAATAAAAAAGGGGAAGGGTCAGGGATTCTGGAAGGCAAGTGATGCACATCAAGTGTGAAGGAGAAGAAACAAGATTGTTGTCAACCAGATGCGAGGAGAGAAAGAAAAAGAGGAGCAAAAAATTACCATAAACTGTGAACTTGAGTGATTCGGTAAATGGTGGAAATTTCAATGGTGATGGGGAAAGGAGTAATGATGAATTCAGATTTTGCGATTATACTTCGTGGAAGTTCCAAGATATCGAGGTGGGATGAGATACCAGAAAGGCAGAAAGAGATGGGAGCCTAGACTGAAGAAGAGAGATCAGAATGGAGAGATAGCCTTGACTACCTTCAGGGGTGACACAGAAGTGCATGAGGCTGTCCAGGAGAAAAACTTAGCTGAAAATAGAGTCCTCAGATATGTCCACACTGGAGCCTTAGGTCAACTTAAGGACAGTTAAGTCCTTAACAGACCTACAGACCACTGCGGCCACACTCGGTACTTATTAAGTCGACTTAAGCACTTCCTTAAGTCAACTTAATAACACCACCTCTTAAGGTCGACCTAAGGCTTAAATCGACCTTATTAAGTCGACTTAAGCCAATGTAGATGGGGGGATGGGGGATAGCCCTTAAGTCGACCTAATTGGCCTCCAACTCCCCTCACAGAGTTTCTGGCCACTCCTCCTTCGATCCAGCACCTGCCAGTGTGGACGCAGGGCTGTGGACTCTCTAAGTTGACTTAAAAAGGTCGAGTTTAAGTTTAACTTAAAGTCAATCTTGGTTAAGTCGACTTAACAGAGCCTCCAGTGTAGATGTACCCTTGGATATCATCAACTAATAAGGGCAAGTAGGAGAACAAGGATCCACTCAATGAGTAAACATCCATGAAGTAGGAGAATCAAGACTCTGTGGAATGTAAAGGAAGGAGGAGAGGCTTAAGGAAAAGTGAGTGTTAAAGACAAGGGGTTAAAGACACCTGAGAAATGAAGAATATTTACTTTTTATTTAGCACTTTTCATCTACCTATCTCACAAGCTTTACTAAGAAGAACAAATATCAGTAGACCCATTACAGAGAGTGAGACTAAGGGACAGAGACTTGCCCAAGGTCACAGAATGGGACAGGAAGGTCACAGGGCTGGGATCAGAAGTAGGCCTCCTGTCTCCCAGTCTAGTCCCCCATCCATTAAGCAAGGACTCCTCCCTGGGGCCAGCTGTCCCTTAGACTCAGAAAGGAAGTGACTTTGGTTAAGGCCCTTTCTGTGAAGAGATCAGGAACCTGACTGGGACAGGAAGAGCAAGAAAAAACTTGAATGAAAGGCAGAAGTTCTCTGGCTATAGATAATACATCTCAATGGCTTTGAAATGAAGCAAGCACTGAGGAAGATGAAAGAGTAAAGTGAGGGCTAACTTGGGCAAGGAAACAGCATGCTGAAAGCAAAGGGAAGGAGCCAGAAGTGACTAATAAGAAAGAGGGAAGGAAAAAGGCTAATTCTAAGGGAGGAAGAGTGGGCCTTAAGATGGAGGAAATAAGCTGAGGTTTAAGGTGGACAGAAGCTAAGATTTCAGAGTAAATTCTTATTCATTATTTGGTTACAGTAACAAGGGCATCTGAGATAACTATAAAGAAATGATAAGATGAAGTCCCAGCTCTGAGGATCTTACAGTTTAAATAGGGAGACAATTAGTAGCATGCACACTGATGGGGAAGAATGGCTCACACGGTATTTACACATAGGAAAAGTTGCTGTATACATTTTAGCAAGGCTGTGCAAGTAAATAAGCGGAAAACCTTACCTCCAGGGTAACTTCTCCGCTTCTGCCTCTATGAGGTACTTCATAAGCTTCCATTTGTTGTTTTGTGAGTCGGGCTAATCTTTCTGCCAGCTCTCTCCAGCATTTGCCAAGCTTGACAGCCGAAGTCAAAAGGACAGTGTCCTGGGTAATACGCGCTACTAATCCTTGGCAATCTAATTTCAGAAGTGCCTGCAGTAACAATTGTTAGAATCAAGCAGCTTGGTCAGTATTCAAGAGTAAATAATTATCCAGTAACTATCCAGTAGATCTTTTCAAATGTTAAGGAAGGCTAAGTCTTTTTAGGCTCTTTATAAATAAGTAACTATATTTATACCTTAGTTACAGAAAGAGATTGCCAGTTATTTTTATAGAAAAGTTGCCCATACACAAAAAAAAATAAATTAAATTGGCATCCTATTGCTTCACCATTCCAGTGTCAGTTAAATTCTGCCAAGTATGAGGATCCCAAAAGGAAAATAGACTTCTCCAACATAAATATTTGGGACCTAAAATTTAGCTTCAGGAGCCTTAAAAATGAAATCAGAGCATGGCTATAATAAGGTGCAGTCCTTGTTCCACTTCTTTTCCAGAAAATCACTGATTACGTTGGCCAGAACATTTTAATCTAATCCCTCCACATACCTAATAATTTGCCGACTATGATTCAAACTAGCAAGGACACAAAAATGGAAAACAAAATGTGTTATTTGTAACAAACCAAATTAAAATGGTTCCAGTAAAAATGTCCTGAAAGGAATACATATAAAATTTCTGCTTTCTTATTGGTTTAGATTAGAGCAGAGTAGAAAATAACATTTTTTTCTACGAAGAATTTTCTATGGAAATGTTGACTGTTCAGTGAAATACCAAAAACCAAAATATTGTAGCCAAAAATTGAAGTTTTGGGTTTTTGGATGTTCAGGGTTTTTTTTACAAAATAGCAACATTTTCTGCAGAAAGCAGATACTTTTGGGGAAACTTTGTTGAATTGACAACCTAAATTTCTATTAAAAATAGTTTTAATGGAAAATGTTTGAAGGGGGGGCAGTTTGTGGGTCTGAATGTAACCTCAGATCTGTTCTTCCAGACCATTTATGGGCAGGAATAATTTGACACAAATAGTAATAGCATTCATTGCCAGTTACAAATTTCATTCAAAATAATTATAGCTCTGATTCTGAAATCTTACTCTGGCCAAACTCCAACTGAAATCACCATGGCTATGTCTACACTTACAAAAGCTAGTTTGAATTAATTAACTCAAACTAACTAATATGAACTAATTTTAGTTAGTTTGAATTAACTTAATTTGAACTAGCATGGCCCCACTAGAATGCTAGTTCGAACTAGCCATGTCCATGCAGGGCACTTGCTTAGTTCGAATTAGTCAGTTGCATGAAGGTCAATCTGCTGATTAGTTTGAACTAAGCTGTTAATTCGAACTATTATGGCCACATTGACTTAATTCAAACTCACTATTTCGAATTAAGGGTTAGTTCGAACTATGCAATTGAATTTATTAGTTCGAATTAAGGAAGCCTTTAATTCAAACTAATGAAAGCCTAGTGTGGCCAAGGCTTAAGTTAGTTCAAATTAAGCTTTCTTAATTCGAACTAACTTGCAAGTGAAGACATAGCCCAGGAGTTTTGTCTGTGTATGGATTTCAGGGCTGGCACTCAGATCACTAAATAAACCACCATTAGGAATTTTGCACTTTACTGCTTTAATATTCCTGCTTCTATAAATAACTTTGGATGTTCCCTGTTGCAGTTGAAGGGAAGGGAAATCTCACAAGTTCTGTATAAAGGGCTGAATCCGGAATTCCCAGAGCCAAGCACATAGATAGATAGATAGATAGATAGATAGATAGATAGATAGATAGATA
>ML685787.1:7810193-7854634 GCA_007922175.1 Pelusios castaneus
ATAGATAGATAGATAGATAGATAGATAGATAGATAGATAGATAGATAGATAGATAGATAGATAGATAGGTTTTCTGTGAGGAGCGGGGAGCATGGAAACTTCCTTGCCTCTCAGGCTATAGCAACATCCACCCTTCCTTTGCCCAGGGTTTTCTGGACAGATAATTTGCACATTAACAGAATAACCCACCTTACTGCTGCCCCTTCTGCTCACCTTAGGTATTAACTGCTCCTGTACATTGTTGTGGAGCACTGATGTGAAGATAGCTACGAACACTGTTGCAGAGGGAGCTGGTATTTGGGCTCTCTAACCCTGACCTCTGCTCAGGCTGGACTCCCCCACCCTGGCCTCTCTTCCCCTACCTCACCCTATTTACCAGACCTGACAGTGCTGCTACAGTTTTTGTGCCTCTTTGCCAGATGGGAATCACAGGTTTTCTCCAAAGCTCCTAAACCTGCCGCACTAGAATTAGAAGACTCTAAAAAGTGCTACACTGGTGCATATATAGTGTAAACACCCCTGAAGTCAGTACAATGGAAAGCAGAATCTGGCTCAGTATGCCTATTGTACACACTTTTTGACTAGCTGGCTAGATCTAATATATGGTTCAAAATACAAAAGCAGTTTTTACATATGCTCCATTGGGTAGCACTGGACTCTCTTGAAAAACTTGGATTCGTCTCATTTTAAACTTTAAACAGACCTTTCTATAAGCAACATGGAAGATATTATATTGTCAACTGTAGCTTTTATAAAGGCAGCAAGTCAAATTTGCATTTCAGAGGTGGAAATCATACACCATTCACAGATAAGCTATCTCGTTAGTCCTCTGACATTTTATCCTGGCACCTATGTACATACTTGGTCTTATAATGAGGTCTTCACACAACTATGCCTCCATTTGATATGTAAGGCTATGTTTACACTTGCAAGTTAGTTCGAATTAAGGAAACTTAATTCAAACTAACTTAAGCCTTGGCGACACTAGGCTTTCATTAGTTCGAATTAAGGGCTTCCTTACTTCAAACTAATAAATTTGATTGCTTAGTTCAAACTAACCCTTAATTTGAAATAGTTAGTTCGAATTAAGTCAATGTGGCCATGTTAGTTTGAACTAACTGCTTAGTTCGAACTAATCAGCAGATTGATCTTCATGCAACTGACTAATTCGAACTAAGCAAGTGCCTGCATGGACATGGCCAGTTTGAACTAGCATTCTAGTGGGGCCATGCTAGTTCAAATTAAGTTAATTCAAACTAACTAAAATTAGTTCAAATTAATTAGTTTGAGTTAACTAATTCGAACTAGCTTTTGTAAGTGTAGACATAGCCAAGGAGCCTATTACTGAGCAAGACTCCTCTAATTTTTACAAATTTGACCATATATAAGTTGGATCAACTAACATACTTCTCTATAGTTTGTATTGAATACTGCTTTAATTTATGTAGCCTATCTGCTTAAATTATTTAAACTTGGGTGCTTATAGCTTTCAGTTATTGTATTCATATTTGCAAAGATTCAGGAATACTAATGTAGTATCATATTTTGTTACTTTAAATAATTACTGGTAAACTGTCTTCATTTACTATTCATACAAAATAGATGAGTCCACCTGAGCAGTACTTACGACAATGAGCTCATAAAGAAAATGCCTTTTGTGTCTATTAGCATGGCAATCCTCCTTCAATTTCTTCACCACATATCCAACTCTTTCTGATTCTTTATCAGTTGGTACCTCACTGAAATCATCCAATGACATATGTGAATATCCTAGCACATCAGCCAAAGCTTTCCAGTTGTAAACTTTCTCTGATACTGTGGATAGGACTAAGGAATATATATATGTCAGTTTCTTAAAAGGCAGTGTAATTTGTTCCAGAAGATTCCTGGTTGCCAGCACGCTATCAGTGATATCCATAGCTTGTTCTTTTAAAATCACTTTTACATTTTTACAGTGCACAAGGCCAACTTTTCTTCTAAGAACTCCCACATACCATTCTTTAAGTTTAGTTTGTCCAATGGCTTTTACTTTATCTTCACCAAGAAGTGCTATTGTGTCCCCTTTAAAATACTCTAGCAAATAGGCAATCTTATTTTGACGTAACACAGTTTTCAAGGCCACTCCATAGCTGGTAATATTTAAAGTCTTATCTTGAAACTTGGGGTATTTAACCGTTGGTGTCAATAAAAAAGGAGCAGATTTGATCTCTTTGCGTTTCTGTAAGCGGTTTGGCTTACTAGGCATCCCAGTTAATTTTGGAGTTGGATCAGGAGTTGTAATATGGAACTGGGTCACTAGGTGATTTGGCACTTCAATCTGAACTAGGAAAGTGAACACATGCATTTCCATAGTTCCAAGTACATAAAATGGAAATTGCTGATGGACAACTTCACCTGCTTTCAGCTGCGCTTCTTTAATTTCTTTTCTTTGATCTTCCACCTTCACTTCAAAATCAGGATCACAGGATATCAAAGAAACACTTAGATCTTGTGGCTTATCAAGTAAAAATGTATGCTTTCCCCACAGCTGAAACACAACTGGAGGCATGCTCTTTGCACCCTTTTTAATGTCACAAACTGTGAGTTTTTCTGGAATGTAGTTATGACTAAAGACTGTAAAAACAACAGTGAAAGAAGGATGAATATGTTTGGGCCCATAAATTCCAATGGAGAGAGTTCTGTGGATGTATTCCCAAACAGATGTAGCCAGAGACTGAATTGGGTTTATCTGTACTGCAACCACTATGTAGATCACATGACTTAGGTCTGTCAACTTCACTTGTATGGTGTCTTTGTAAATGTAGGAGTCATGTAGCTTTACAAAAGGACCATCTTTGCTGAGACTATAAAAACACATAATTTCAGTCATAACTTGACTGAAAGGATCTTTCTTCACTTCAGCTGCAATTTTCATTTCTAGTAAAATGTCTTCCATTGTGTTGAGATTACTTAAAGTAAGTTCTATCAGTGGGCTCACAGTGCTTGAAAGATCATGATTAAGTGATTCAGGGGGGTTAAGAATAGCCCTTAAACCAATCTCTTGGAATTCCCCAAATGATACATGACCCTTGGGGATATGAACAGTGATGTCAGAGTTAGGTAATTGCACTGAACCTCCCTCATGATTCAGTTTACAAATGACATGATTGTCCGTAGGTTGTGTTTGTGCCCACCCTGGACTATGACTCATCACGTCTAAATCTAGACAAGATCGGGCCAGCTGTCGATGATTCAACCAAGCCATTTTATAGGCTTCACGGTCATTTTGAAGCCATTCCATGTCTGAAGCCAAAATCTGGTCAGGGGATGCTGTCTTGTCAGAATCAAATCTTTTGGCTTCTACAATGTCCAATAAGTCAGAGGCACTCTTTGATCTCCCAGATTTCTTTGCTGAAGTCTCTCTTAGAAGATGATCAATATCTAGTTCATCACCTGATGAAGCAAAAGAATCCCTGTTGCTTGAATCTCTGGAGAAAAGATAAGGGTCTTCTTTTAAAATAGAAATATGTTTTTTGTTCTTGTCACTGCTGCTTAACTGAGCTACATCATATACAAATGGGTTGGATGCTGACAGTTCATTCCAGAAAGGATTAGTCTTGGAAACAATATGAGCATGTTCTTTGAACACCTCAGGCCAGTCAATAAGTGAATCCAATGCATTCTCTTTGCCATCTGTTTAAAAAAAAATGAGGTAATTATTCCTATCCATATTCAAACACTATTTACTGGACAAAATGGGCCAAATTCATCTCTGCAGTAAATCTACTGATGTAGTTGCAGCACACTAGGGCTAAATGTATCCTGAGTTATAATATGCATAGCTTATAGGTAATTTTGGGTCAGTTTGCACCTTCATATTGCTTTAAGGTTTTAAACATAACAAACAGAGTGTCAATAATGTATTAGTGTTTAAATATGGAGCAAAATAAGGAGCAAAAAAGCAACAATAAATTAGTCCTTCTAATAGGGCCAGATATTGTAAGGCGCTGAGCACCTGCAATTTCCAGTAGTATTAATGGGAGTTGAGGGTGCTGAGCTCCATCAGGAGCAGACCCTTAGACTGCTTGTTCTAATGAGTGTCACCCTCTAGGAAAGGCCATCGATCTTTTTTGCCTCATGGCTTGCTATGTGCTGAAACAGAATAGCTGATGCTTACATTTTGGAAATTACCACATGCACATTGTTAAAAAAAATCATACCACTTCAGGATTCCTTTTCTTCCCAGTGCTCACACTTTAGAAATGCTATTTCTAATTTCATTTTGTTTCAGTGTAACAAAGAATTTGTAGTTGTTTTAATTGTAGCAATTCGTAACTCTCATTAGTATAGTTTCAACTACTCATTTTAAAATTTAGAATCTTGAAAGAGTGGATTTTTCTTTTGGTTATTTGCACAGTGAATAAGAATAAAGAGTAGAAAAAACTTTGTTTCCTATATAGACAACATTTAAATACCTTTCTAGATTGAAATATGTATTGCTTTCAATAACATCTATTTTAATATATCTGTTTGTTATGAATGTAGGGAGACCCTTTCTTCCAGAGCTCAAAAACCCAAAATATAAGTGAATAAATTTGCATAATGACAATATATGGTTATTAAAGATTCTATAACATGAGGTGCTAATCACCCCCTGCAAGTAACTGGCTGAGTGTCTTCAATTCCCATTGCCTTATAAAGGTTTTCTGCATGCAGAGAATAATACCAATAACAGAAGTGAAACAGATTCTTCCTCCTTCTCCAAATGCCTACCCTCCACCAGTAAAGCTCCTTTATCTTAATTTATAAAACAGCTCAGCCTGGTTTTATTTTTCTTTTCTTTTCTCTTCCTCTTACCCCCTTAATGTTGTCTCTCCCCGTAGGGACTTTCGTCCCAAAGGTTCCTGTAATTCTTGCAAGATAAGCAGTCATTATGCCAGCTTCATCCTACACCAAAGCTGTGCTCAGCCCAGAAGAGGAATGGGGTAGGGTGATCCAGAGCTGATTACAGCACCAAGATTCTGAGGATGAGCTCTCACCCCAGTGGTACTTACCTCTGTGCTGCTGAACAAATATCAAAACGACACGACTGATGTAGGATCCTTAATAGGTCTTATTAAGGATCCTTTCACTTTCCTCCAACATGCCCCTTATATTGATGGCAGTAATGCAGACCTGGAGCTGGTACAATAACAGCTAGAAGAATTCCCCTATACGAGAAAGTATTCTACTGGGCATTTGCAACTAAAATATACCCCATTACACTGCCTGAGTAGTGCAAAGAAAACGTAATGCAAAAGGGAATGTGGCCCAATGTATTTAATGAAACATTCCTGCTTAGATATTGATGCCAGTGGTAGTTTTGGCTGAATAAAGGCTGCAGGTGTGTTGGCCTCCATAATCAATATTAACAGACCTGGCAATTCGCAGTTTGTTGAAGGTTTTCCATCGTCCAAGTCAATGGCAGTTCCTTCTGATCTACTCCTTGATATCTCTCTAGTGGGAAGGGAAGCTGTTCTGCTAGCAGACATTTTTTTCCTCCTAGGAGATAGTGGGGTATATTAGTAAGTGTACATTTTGAGAAAGGGGAAACTACTAAGAATACTTAAGCACCAGTCCTGCAATGTGACACATACAGGCAGATCATGAGGTTTCCTCTTGGGTGCAGGGCTCTGCCCATATGCATCAAATTGCAGTCTTAATTCGTAAATTAAAAGTAAAACCAGTACATTAAGGCCCCAAACCAGTAAACCATTTATGTTCCAAAGCTCACGCATGTGCTCTGCTGAACTGGGGCTGATTGCCACCAAAAATTTCAGTTTATTGTGTCTCTAATGAAAAATGTTTTAAAAATAAGCCTTTTAGTCTTTGAATAACCATCCCAATCCTGTTTGGAGGTAGGAATGAATAAAAAAATGTTAAAAATTAAAATTCACATCTGTCCAGTCCTCTGCCAGTTTCAGATAACCAACTTCTTCCCCCTTGTGCTCAGATCTCCTTTTTATGCATTTCTTTTGAGTGGGCCTCAGATCAGATTCTTCTCTCAGTCAACACAAACATAAATCAGGAGCAAACCACCACAGGGTGCAAATGAAGCCGCTCCAGCTCCCCTGTGCCAGAACAGGTGCTCCTTAGGATAGCCAACTAAGAAGCAGGCAGCTTCTGGGGCTAAAAAGGATTAGGAAGAAGCTGAAAGTGGAGACACCTAGTGAGTCAGAGCTATCTGAGTCAGTCAGGAAAAGGACAGGTGAGAGTTGTCTGGGAGTGAGAGATCAACAGGTGAGAGCTGCCAGAGGTCAGAAGACTGGAGGAGGGGGTAAAGTGGAAGAGCAGCAAGAGGGGTTTGTTAGCTGACTTCCCCAAGCCGGAGAGCCAAGACAGGAGGTCTGAAGGCTAGAAAGCAGGAAGGGGAGTTGCCTGCTGGCATCTCTGAGTGGAAGCAGAGGGCCAGGGAGGGTTGTGAAGGCAGGAGAACAATAGACAGGTTTCCTTGCTGATGTCTCCCTGCTGAAGAGCTGGAGCCAAGGGATGGAGAGGGCTAATGAACCAGGAGGAGTGAGGGACGCTCCCTCAGGAGAGAGGCTGTGTGTGCAGGGAGGACAGAGTGGGGGTTTGCTGCTGGGAAGAGTGAGGGTGCACTGCAGCTGGAAAGGCTGGGGTTGCTGTCTTGGAAGAAGGACAGCAGAGGACCATCAAAGAGCCAGTTGTGGCAGAAAACACCAGAGTATGGCATGTTGGGCATTGAAGGATTGGATGTTCTGGGATTTTAAGTAGAGCATGCATGAGATTAGGAATGGACCACTTTGGGGGACTTTTGTTTTGGAATATGTGTAATAAACCAGATCAGGAGGGATATTACTGAGGCAAGAGTACCGGCATTGAGTTACTAGGAAGGGAACTCAGAAGGAGGGAAGCTGCGGGTGGCACATCCATTGTGCCACAGGAAGGTGCTCTGACATCCCCATTATAGTCATTGGGCATATCCTGGCCTAATATCAATACAAGAGAGACAAGATTCTTCTTCCTTTTTCTGGTCACAGTAGGTCTGCTCCTTCTCTGAAGCCATATGAGTGCTTAGTTATTAGCAATCTGCCATGGCATGCCAAAGTAACCAGATAAACTTAACCCAGAAGAGTGAGGCAAGCAAGATATGCATTAAAGAGGTAATCCCACCCCGCTTCTGCAGCCACCTTATTCTTTTGTCTGGGTAGCATGACCAGATATCCTGATTTCAAAGGGACAGTCCCGATATTGGGGCTTTTTTTTACATGGATGCCTATAGCTTCCCCCTACCCCAGTCCTGATTTTTCACCCTTGCTATCTGGTCACCCTGTAAGTCCACTACTGCACTGTGTCTCCACATGGGATGTGGTTTTCAGAGCCAGGGGCAAAAGGAGTGTGAAGTACTTGCAGTGCCCAAAAACCAGACGAGATCTGCAAGATGTAGAGGGGATTTCAGGGTCGATTAGGGTAACTGGTTACATCTTTTGAAGGAGCAGTCCTGCCAATATTTATCACGATGTGTGGGAGCTAGAAATGTAAAGGAGAATCTCAGCTTTCAATTAAATCAGCATAAATCCCATCCCTGTTCCTTCTGGAGAGAACCCTGGAGAGGTAAACACAGTGCTAAATTGAAGAAGGGAAAAAAAGCAGCTTGGCTCCACAGAAGCAACAGGGGCTGGGGGGAATGAACAATCCCTCCCACAGATACAGACTTTCTATAGAAAATGATTCTCTAGTGTATGTAGTGTATCCCTAAAAATCAGACTGGTAAAACCCTCAGGATGGTCCTGTGCATAGTGGGATGGGGGGGATGAGCCAATTAAGTGTAAGGCAGTGCAAAAATTGTTCTCCAGGCCCATCTTGAAATACTAAAGCTAGCTCTGCCTTTGAGGCACTGCTGGACTGTAGGCTGCCCCCATGCAGGAGCAATAGTGACAGCTAAGCAGCTCTCCTCCCATCACTCCCCCAAATCTGCACAGAAAAGATGTGCTCTGTTTGCTTTGTGCCGTGGCTATGAAAACCTGGGAGCCTTGCATGTCTGGGAATTTGGTTATGAAACTGGAAGAACCACCTTCATTTAAAGTGCTGCTAGAGGAACTATTGACACTGCCTTGACTCATTTTCCACTACATTTCATGATGCAACGTACTACGGTAAAATACAGCTGGTTTTATCACAAGTTCCGATCATTATTTTTGTTTTTAACCAGCAGTTGCCATGAGTTGTAAATAACAATCTGTTCCCACACTGACATCTGCAGAGACAATGAAACATAGCTGATGTTCAGGTTTGCCTGTCATCTGAACAACAACCCCACAGTCAATGGGCTAGATGGACTTGCAGGTTCTTATTTGAAATCAAAATACAAGAAGCATTTGGGGCCTGACTCCCCTCTATTTTTCCTTGTTATCCACTGATGTATCCTCGTTGCCGTCAGTGGATCTAATCCTCATTTATACTGCTGTGTGATAAGAATCAGGCTTTTGGTCTGTAAAGTGTCCGCTGGGTTAATCTGCTTCTCTGTTGTTAGATCCATTGCATCTATTTGAGATGAAGGCTCTGGCTACATTAACACACATCATCTGAAAATAGCTGTATAACCTAACTGCATTTGATCTTAACAGTAGTGTTAAGAAAGGACGGAAGGAAAAAAATAAACTAGACTGGGGTCTGCCAAAAGCTCTGTTATAGACTTAGGGGTTATTGACAGTGTTAAATCTCTATTTCTAAAATGATCAGGGCTATAAACAAGTCTTAGCTTTCCCATGTTATAAAGCATTTACTTCTAGTCCTGAGAGGCTCTTGAAATACTGAACCTTAAACTCACAATTCTCATTACCCTAATGCTTTTTTTTTAAAATCTTTAACTTCGTCCTCAATATTAGTTGCAACATGATTTTAGTGTCTTCTATATCAGTTGCTTATACCAAAAATCTTAACTGTTGTGCTTGAAATCCCAGCTTTCAGAAGGTATAAAACGTTAATCTGCAACTGTGGACGTTCCTGAGATCTACTATTAAAATCTTGCCAGACTGAAGTGTAAACTGAAAGTCATCTTCTAATCTGAATGATGTGATTTCAAAGTCTGATATACTATGACCTGCCAATGCTAGAAATACTTTGGACAAATAAAAAAGCTTCCAGAGGTGACAGATGCTATGGATTTGTCAATGTGAATTAAATTTTCTTTGTACAATATCTGTGCCCAAAAAAGTTGAAACAACATAACATACTTGAAAAAAAATGTAATTTTTGTTCATTCAAGATTTTATTCACCAAGGAGCCAGATTATCACTATTTTACACTGGTTAGTAACTACCCATGAGCCCTAAAAAAGAGCTTCATGATCTAACCCTAAATAAGCAGTACAAAAAACCTGCAAACAACTACAGACAGTTCAGTGTTTACAATATTAGTATATTTATGCATTAATTTACATTGGCAAATATAAATTGGTCTCAAAGTACTTGGTACATAGTATGGAAATTAAAATCAGTATTAAACATTTCAGCCTTAGTTGTGAGTTACTCATCTCTGAGTTAACAGATGTGCAAAAATCCAAGTAGAAGTTTAGGAGCCAAATAAATACAGAGCAAGACACAATATCACAAATCAGACAGATGCTCAGTGGTTAATTGCTATAAATTCCATACGTTTGAACACAAAAGTCCTGGGAAGATGATGAGGAAGAAACTTTTTGCACAGTGGGAGTATGCTGCCAGCATGGATATGATAACAGTATCACATACAGGCTGTTTATAATGCTAGTACAAACTGCAAATGGAACAAACCAATCCCTAAAGATTCCCTTTGGGATCTCCTTAAAATATCCATGTGATGCCTTCATTACTCACAATTAGACTAGTATGAAGACTGTAAAAACAGACACTCAGAGGAAAAATACTCTTTTCAAGAGTAAGACCTCCCTCTCTCTATCGAGGTCTCATTGATAATGCACGGAGGCGGCTCTGTGATTTAAGCACGTTACTGGTCATCAGCAGGGTGGTGAGGAGAGTCAGAGATGATACAGAGCAGTAATAAATGCTGCATGAGGGAGCCAGAGCAGTGAGAAATATACTGGGCTGGAGAAAAGCAGGAGGGGAAGGGGCTGATATATACCAGGATAGAACAGGTCATGTATAGCAAGCAATGGGAGCTAAGCATTTCATTTCACTGTAGAGACAAAGTGAAATGTACAATGACAAACATTTAGTGGCACGGGGAATTATGGAGTGTACAGGGCAGGAACTGAAATGTGGAGGATGGGGTGAGATTACCTATGAAGTGAGTTGTGAATTAACCTGAGAGATAGCTAGGGAAAATGGTTCTGTACTGTATGAGAACCAAAGACACATTAGCAGGTACTACCTTGTTGTTAGGTCTAAAAGTGTATCACTTGACTCAGAAGGGACTTGAATCAGGAGCTGGCAGGGCTTCCAACAGTCTAGCCCTAGTGATGCCTAAGGGCAGAATAACAGAAGAGAGACTATTCCCAAGTAAAAAGTTCATGAAATTCTAGAGGACTCAGAAAGAGGTGGCTTGTTCAGCACATGGTGGTTTTGCAAGCTATTGTGCTTCTGCACAATCTTTGAATCCCTTCAAACTAAAGTGAAGGTTCTTGAGAATTATTGTTACCAAAGACAACATGTCCTGCTGGGCTTAAAAGACAGGTAATGAAGGAAAATATAGCTCCTCACATCTCTGACTCTGCTCCTATCACTACACAGAATATTCACTTAAGTGGCCCCACATTGTGTTTGAGAGTCACAGTGGATATCTTAAAAATTGGCATTCCAGGATAGCAAGATATTAGAGTCCTGCCTTTTACATTACAACATATATCATCATGTTACTCTGTTTCACTGCCATTCCGAAACATCCATGATCTTTTAAACTGGAGGTTGGGTAGATATTGAGACATGACAAGCAACCAAACATGATAGAGATGGGTCATCTTTAAACCTAGTGATGAATGAAGCCCTGTTAACCAAACCTACTTGATAGGCTTCTAGTTACTTCTGGGAAGGACAGTGTTGATGGGCAGTCCCAGGCATTAGGTCTACTCACTGAAATGTAAATGCAATGGCTTCAGTCTGGTTACACATGATTTGATATCTCTTCATGCTTAATTTCCATTATATGTGAACATGAAGAAATCCAAAGAGTGGTCTATTGCTCCTGTTCTTTCACAGCTCTCAGGTTGCTTGACAGTCCATCTGTCTTCAGAGGAATCAAATCCATTTGTTCCAAGCTAACCATTGTTGCTATAAATTATGTGCCACTTCTGTTGTTACAGATACCAGGGAACATGGTAACTCATGGAATCCAGCTAATCATTGTGCACATAGTGTAAGATTTTAATTAACTAACCCTTTAGTTACTGAACCAGATCATAATCTAATAGCATGGACATAACAACATAGACAAACAGCAAACAAAACTGTTCAGTTAGAGCAGTGAAGACTGTATAATCTACTTTCTCAGCCATCTTGACCCTTGAGAAAGGAGGCCCTTGTGAAATTCCACCAAGATTTCAACAATTTCCACCCAATCATCAACCTCAGTCTAGACCAATCCACATAAGAGATCCATTTTCTGGACACTACAGTATAAATAAGTGATGACCACATAAAAACCACTCTATACTGGAAAACTACTGACCATTATACCTACTTACATCCCTCCAGCTTTCATCCAGGAGGCATCACACGGCATCCATTGTCTGCAGTCAAGTCCTAAAATACAATTGTCACAGGATGCACATCTGTGCACCTTTAGGGTATAATCTGTTTAACTTTTCTGTTCAGTTTTGCAATGTAATTGTGTGATTTGATGCCAAATATGCTATACCAGATTCCTTTGTGAACGCTCATAACATTTTCTACATAATTGCTATGATTCCATGTTTCCTTTAGCAACATGTGTGTACAGATGTGAAGCATGTTACAGGGTTCAGACTCTTGGGACTATCTCTAGCAGAAAGGCTGAAGAATTACATGTCAAAGTGAATGCTAATGCCCTCCCTGGCTCAGGAAGAAGTAAAGAGAATCACACAGCAGGACAGAGGAGGAGTTTGTAAAAACAAAGGCACTGTTTGAGGGAGAGAAGCTGCAGGCTTTTGCCTGGGAAGACTCCATCTTGCAACCAACTTCAAGCAAAATCTGGGCCCTGCCTTGTAATAGGCAGAGAATGGCTGTAAAACACCAAGCAGATGAATACCTTGTGCATAATCTTGGACTATGAGGTCAGTTTAGGTAGAGATGTTAGATTAGTATGTGGTTTATACCTTTTATTTGATTGTGGTCACTCCTGACTCATTTATAGCATGATTCTGCCTTGATTGGCTATATTCTCACTTGAAATCATACTCTGATCAATAAACTAGTATTTGTTCTATCTAAAGCTGAGTAATCTTTAGAGGGTGTGGATGTGGAAGGCTGAGTACAATCCACTTCTTTGTTAAATGGATGAACTGGAGACTATGGTGATTGGGGGGGGGTGGGTCCCAATCCCTGTAAGACAGTGGCTCCTGGTGTAGTGTCTGGCGCTGGGTGTGCTTGCTTGGAGACCAATGACTGTGTGGTTAGTGGATTTACACCCATTGCCTGGGGCCAATTACACGCTGGTGGCTGGTGTGGACTGACTCAGGAGTGAGAGGTCACACGGCGGGGCATGGTGAGTTGGGGTTCAGGAGTGGGGTTTGAGGGCTTCATAGCAGCACACCAGACCAGATTTGGGGAGCGGACTGTCACAACAATCACATTTGCTCTGATCCCTCAGACAGAGACAAACATCTTCAGGATTTCTACCAAGCATTCTTAAAACTACAATACCCAGCTGGAGAAGATTGACAGAGCCAGGTGGATACCCAGAAGTCAACTACTACAAGATAAACCTAACAAGGAAAACAAGAGAACTGCACTGGTCATCACCTACCGCCCCCAAGTCAAACCTCTCCAACACATCAAGGATCTAAAACTCATCCTACAAGACGATCCCTCACTCTCTCAAACCTTGGGATGTAGGCCACTCCTCACTTATACAGACAGCCTGCCCAACCTTAAGCAAATACTCACTAGCAACTACACAACATACAACAGAAACACTAAGCCAGGTGCTTATCCCTGTGGCAGGCCCTATTGCCAACTCCACTCATGTATCTACACAAGCAATGCCATTGTGGGACCCAACCAGATCAGCCACTCCATCAAAGGCTCATTCACCTGTTCATCTACCAATGTATATATGCCATCATGTGCCAACAATCCCCCTCTATTGTATACATTGGACAAACTGGATTTTTTCTGTGCAAAAAATAAATGGACCCAAATCAGACAAATATGATAACATTAAAAAACCGAGGCTGGATTATTGCAGAGGCTAAAGGGGCTGAAGCCTCTGGTCCCAGGACCCTCCTCCCCCACACTGGTGATGGCCCTCCCGCAGGCAACCATGCTAATGAGTGGGGGCCCTGCGGTGAGCCCCAGGCAGGGGGCAGCCCAGGCCCCCCGGGCCAGTTAATCCAGCCCTGTCAAAAACCAGTAGGGGAATATTTCAATCTACCTGGACATTTTGTAAAAAACATGCTAGTTACAATACTTCAGCCAAAAACAAAAAACATATTGGAACATTCCGAAGGGGTAGCCATGAGAGCCTAGTTCAGTCAAATAAGCAGGGAGTCCTGTGGCACTTTTAAAGACTATTTTTCGCATGAGCTTTTGTGGGTGGTCTCACTTCGTCAGATGCTAGCAAGCTCAGGCAAAAAATAAACATGTTAGTCTTTAAAAGTGCCACAGGACTCGTTGCGTATTATGTTGGATTGTGAAACTGCAAAATTGGAATTCATATGTAAACTAGATACCTTCACACTAGGTTTGAATAGAACTCGTGCATCACCCTTCTCATCTCTTGCCTCCCAATTCCACAGTTTGAATCCAAGCATTTTATTTACTTTAAAGAGATAGGCTAGCATTCTAGCCCTCTAGATCTGTTTGAATTAACTTCGTGAACCACATTTCTCTGTATCTATATATTTACAGCTTACATGCTATATTTTCCATTTCCATTTCATTCATCTGACAAAGTAGAATTGTGCCCACAAAAGCTCATACAATAAATAGATTTGTCAGTCTTTAAAAGTACCATAGAACTTCTTGTTTGTTTTCCCAGCCTGGTGCCCACGAGGAAGTTTAGGCTTTTGGGTTTTTTTAGAGAGAAGCTGCCTCTTTACTTGCCTTCTCCATGTTGAGCAGAGGAAGAGGGGGCTTTGAATTTGAGGGGTTAGTTATTTGAATTCCACATTTCCCCTTCCCATTAATCCTTCAAGTACCTACAACCACTGCTCCCTACCTCAATAACTGCCACTACATCTAACAATGAAGAAGGAGCACATAAACTATTTCACAGCTGGCTATTTAATGTAGGAACATCAAAATAAAGTTAACATTTCATTCTGAAACCTTCTGATGATAATTTATTTCCTCACTGGGAATAATGGGGAAATTCACACTTCTGTTAGCACCCACATTCCAGGTTTGCATCAGTTCCGCTCCGTAGCATTTAGAAGATTGTCTCCATAAACATGGGGATAGAGACTTCATTTCTTTTCAATTACCTAGATGCTACTATACGACTGTGCGGCAAGTAAAAAAATATGTAGTTAATAGTCAATATTGCTTGGGGAGATCCTTGATAAAATGTTGAGATGTACTTACGTTCTCAGCTGATGTAAAAAATAACCTACATTGATTTCTACTGACTGCACATCGGTGTGAGCGAAGAACTGCATCCCTGCTATTTGGAGCCAATTAACAGGTAAATTAAAGTGACTTGAATAGTTGTTTGGTTTTTTTAATTAGCAGAATAGCAAACACCACAAGTTTATCACCATTTTATTCTCCCAGGATGCCTTTTATTGAATATTGCCAAAACATCCAGAAATCACTGAGAATAGACGAACCAAGATGTGACTCTTCTTGGCTTGTATGTGAAACTTCCTCTCAATTTTCAGCAGGTGGCATAACAAGCCTCAATATTTTTAGATGGGTCATCTTCTCTTGCTTAGAACTGTGCCTCTTCCCCATAACCACACCAAGCACGCTCCTACCCACTGTGATTCCATTACCACAAAGAAAGCTAGTCCTCAAATTTGCGGAAAGCTCAATGATGTGATTCTGTGGGTTACTTCCCCATCTCAGTTAAGATTCATTGTCTCTTAAGAGCGGGTGCTATCATGCTATGGTGAAGTGCTCAAGATATTGTTGTGACATAGTCTGTCAACAAATGTAAAGAGACAGACCTCTGCTTCCTAGTGCAAGAGAACCGGAAGCCTGGTGCTTGTCCTAAGTCCCTGAGCATTTGTTAAATTTAAAAATAAATGTATCAACAGGATAATTCTCCAAACAAGCTGGAGGAATGGAGGCTGCTGGGATATCAGCCAATGAAGGGTTTTATGTAAATTCTAGTAAGTTTTAGCTGGTGTGTAGAAGTGTTGAATGCTTGGTGCATTACCTCTGTGAGGCAGATAAGTATTGTTCTTATTTTAAAGATGATGCAACATTAATGAATATTTATCCGCCTCACAGAGGAGCTGTGCCAAGTAGTCAGGATGAGAATACTAGAATCCTTCCCATGTTACTAGCTTAATCCACTAGAGCGCACTGATTCTCATACTTTTAAGCAGTACCCTGAGGCCATGCTGGCTATTCAGGAGAGAAGCTAGTTTATCTGCAAGTAGCCAGGGGAGCTTGAGGTGGCCCCAGCACCATCAGCTCAGCTTGGATTGTACCACCTTTCTCATTGTGAACTGATCTCCACTTTTCCCAGAAATAGATTCATGCTGGTGCCAAAGGCTAGCCCTGGTTGCCTCTCAGTAGGCCCCCATAAATAATCTGTGGTTTTAAGAGAAAAAAGAGTAACACAATAATGACACAACAGCAGCAACTTACATCCTCAAGGCTGGCTTTGCAAAGAAAAGAGCTGAAGGGTTATTTTTTTAACTGAATGCTGAGATTAATCTTTATATGTGTAGGTCCCCCCGTAATAAAGAGGAAAATCTGATGATGGATTTCCTTTCTCCCAAAGGCTGGATTTTTGCAGGAGCAACTATACAATTCCCTACCACTCACCAATTTCCATGGTGTGTTAATAATACAATAACATTTTCAAGCCAAGACAAACTTGGGCTGAGTAGGAAGCTAGCCTTTCACAGGGAACTGATATTTATGCACTCAGCTGAGTCGCATGGCCATAAAAGTAATTACCTTTGTAATTTAATTGCTTATATCTCACAAAAATATCTTGCCTATTTCAACATTAAAACATTCCTGCCTGCCCAGTGATACGCTAATAGCAATAACCTTAAAGAATTACAGTTCCAATGGGACATAGCCAGGACAGCAGTTGGAGTGGTGGAGAATGTGGCACGAAATTCATCTAGATACATAGGCCATTGCTTCAGTTGCTGTCTGCCCATTTCAGGCCATTATAACTTAATACACTCAAGATAATACAACTTAGTACATTTATAGAGCTGGGTTTATCATGGTTTTGACCCTTGAATTACTATATTTTGTATACATCTTCATACAAGCTGAATGCACTGCAAACATGTGTAGCGTGTCTTGCTACTATACAGCTGCGGCATCCAAGAATTGGGCCTAAAGTGCAATAGTTTTCACCATGAGATGTAGCCTTGAGCTTTCCAGCATGGTGGATATCAGACATACCATTGAACTGACATCTCAGCCATCAAGTAGAAAGGTGGTATCCAGCTGTTGGAAGCAATCACATCTATGCACACCTGACACATATAGGCATATAATGGAGAATAAATCCTCAAGCAATTCCACCCCTGCTGTAATTCCATATGTTTAGAAATGTGCTAGATCTCAGTCATGCATTTTTCACCTGAGTGTGCACTGGTGGCAACACAGGCTTGCTAAAGAGAGGGCCAGGAGTCATTCAGGGTAATTGGCACGGTCGGACAGCTCCTGTGGTGTGACTGCTCTTGAGAGAAAAGCAAGACTCACATCTATGTATCTGTGAATTCTTTCTGTCCCATGTGCCTCTGGACCAGATAAGAAAAATTTCAGGATGAAGTCCAATGAACTTTGGGGAAACCCTGTACCTCTGTTTATGTTGGTTTTCTGCTCAAATGTGGAGTTAAGTCAGTGGCTGTGACATAAGGATTAGGATTGGCATCTCTGTGGTGTCAGTCAAGCTCCTAAATGGCTGTCACTGCATAAACATACCAAGATGAAATCATTGTTGAATGTGGTGAGGAATAAAAATGTGCCCACAGCAAGCACTTCTTCAGTCTATTCTGGGAAATCTGATGGGCCAAGGGGAGGTGGTACTCGAGAGGGCACATTTGTGAGAAGGAAGAACACTAACATGCAGTCACATATCAGTCTAAAAATAATCTGTGACAGGAATGTAGTCCCCTTAAATAGGGGAGGGAGAATTCAATCTTTTGGTACAAAGGATCCTCTGGACCTCACCAGATGTCATTGAAAGAGGTGATGCCCCTAACAGTGTGGGATAATTGCCTGATACAGCCACATGATGTGTATCATTCTAATAGTACACTGACTACTTGATAGACACGGGGGAGAAGTCACGGTGCAAATTACTGTGTGTAATCAACAGTGATAATATTTTCAAGGAAAGAATGATGTCTCTTTGTGTATTGGTTTCTTTCAGCTGAAGACCTCATTTAATAGTCCTTTTATAACTAATATTTTGGGAGATCAGATACCAAACACAGCATAAAAATGAGAACTATTATCACCGTGACACTTTCAGTGGTTAAACTGTGGAAAGGAAGCATTTTGTTTATTCCCCTGAATGGCAATTATAATGCTGCCTGATGCTGGATTGTGGCTTTTTTTTCTGATAATGAGACTTGCCTTCCTTTGGAAGATCTGCTGCATGTTCTTAATAAAGGGACTGATCAGGTGGCCATTGGTTTTGCTTCTAGAAAAATCAAACTTCACAAGTGACAAATTATCATGTTTGACACATTTCACAGAAAATGCAGTTGGGGAGATGGGACATAAAAAAGTGAAATTCTTAGTGGCAAAGCTAGGAAAGCAAATACAACTATCCCTGTTATTTTTCTATAAACCAAAACCTTTATTATATAGCAGTGTTTTCTTCATACAAGCTTTAGACAAGTGAAGATCGGCTTCTCTCCGTCATATAGGATTCATGTTGAATGCCCGATGTCTCTCTTAATGAAGAACATATGAAATCTCTGAATAATGCTTTTAACTACTTACTATCAGAAGCCTTACTCACAACTCAGGTCTGTTTTTACAGCTGGCTTTCTGTTTCTCATTAGAAGGTTGATTTTCCAGTGCTCATTCACAGGAATAGGAATTACCTTGTTAAATCAGACCAGCGGGCCATCCAGTTACAGTATTCTATCACTCATTACAGCCAGTATTGAATATTTTGGAGGAAAGGCTAAAATTCCTGCTGTGGACAATTAAGAACATATCTGCCCAAATTGAAAGTTTGTCCTTAAGCCTGTCTTTCAGTGGTAGCTTTATACTTTAAAGTATGAAGAGCTTATATCCCTTATTGTTCTTTTTAAAAAATAACCTCCCTAATGTAATTGTAGAGGTTCTCAGAATATCCATATGAGAACCTCCAGCCCTGTTCTGAATCCTATTAAGACCTTGGCCTCAATGGTGTATGGGGCAGTGAGTTCCATAAGTGGATGGGTTGGGGTTTTCAAAAAGCATAAAGTAGTTTTTCAGCAGTTGTTGCCTTCCCATTTCATTAACCGACCTTTTGTTCTAGCATTATGAAAAGAGGTAATGAGGAGCACAGGATTTATCTTTTCGGTACCATTCATTATTTTCCATGCCTCTTCATGATCCCTCTTATCTAATTATATGCAGCAGCTACAAAAGGGGCTATGATAGAGGAGTATTACATTGGAAAGATATGCCTGACACTATCACCCCAATTCTCTCCGGTCACATCTCTGTACTCTGCCTACCCCAATTTTCCCCATATTCCTACACTCCAATATCCTTATGAAGTGCATGTGGAGGGGAGAGGGAGGTTATCTATGCCCCCTGTGACACCACTTAGCATTGATTTCCAGTGACACCCCTTTCTCTGGACGAAGTTTCACATTAATTCTAGCAATGCTAGTATGGCAAGTCTCCTGTAGCTCATATGATGAGGTGGTTCTTGGGCACAGGAAGCTGTCTGAATGGCAGGTCTGGTACTGTATAGCTGGAAACCTTTCCTCTCTTCCAGCCCTCTTGTTATGCACGACTTTACCCCTATTTGGCCCAGTCTCCTCACCTTCCTGAGCTTCCCACACAAAGATGTTTCTTACCTCTCTTCCTAATAACACTGACCCCTCACAAGCTCCTAGACACCCCTACTGATGTCCTAAGCCCATGCTTCTCTGCTGGCAACCCTATCTTCCTGTCTCCCTAAGCTCTCTGTTGAGCCCCTCTGGTGAGTTCAGAAGGCCATTGGAGAACAGACATAGCTGACAGAGCTGCATTTGTTCAGCTATGACACCTGCTGGCAACCATTGCATAAAGAAGTAGATCCCTCCCTCTGCAAGAACACCTCCCTCCCACTTCCCAGCGTCTTTCTGTGTCACTAACCACAGAGGAAGCTCTGGTTCCCTTTTCCCCCAGCCAATTCCTGTGCAGCCACCTTTGGAAAAGTAAGGAGAAGCCTCTTGCTCCAGGGTCATTATATCCTCCTTTCTTTCTTCCTTTTTCCACACATAGTGAAAGTAAGAGTCAGTGGGTGTGTTAGAAAGGAGGCAATACTGAGTGAACAAGGAGGCTGGGGAGGAAGCAGAGGGAACAAGTGAAGTGGTAAAGTGAAAAGGACTGCACTCATTCATTTCACACACAATAAAAAAAATTGAAGGAATATTATGGTGGCAGGAAAATAGCCTCCTTTTATGTATAAAATGAGTCAGTTAAATTGTGATGAAGGGACTTCCCAATGAATCATCTGGCTGGCCACCCCCACACTCCTAAGAACAATAAGTTGCACAGTGATGTGATTGCATTGGCAGGAGTTGAATAAGTTTGGGGTAGGCTAAAAATGTTGTTAAGCTCACCCCAAAATGCTGAGTATGAATCAGATAACAGGAGGTCAGACTAGAGAATCACAGTGTTCTTTTTTGATCTTACAGTCAATGGATAACCATGCAGTGAATTGTCAGGAGCCAGGTTCAGAATGCTGTGGTTTAGAACTATTGATTAAAAATATGTGCTCAGTTTTCCACCTCATTCATTCTGTTTCAGAAAGCTTTACTATTTTTCATCATGACTGAAATTATTGCCTCCCAAGAAGAAGATGAAGGCAGCAGATTAGTAACTGCATTTTTAGTATATGTTTTCTATCTTTTTATCATTGCAGAGAGTCCTGTATTGTATAACAACATTTACACAGTAAATCCACCTTCACAGATATAGCAATCTCCTGAAAACCAGGAATCAAAATTGCTGATGCCTTATTCTTCAAGAAGCTTGGTGCCTCTTGCAAGATGTAGGTGTTGAACATATGCAACACCTTGCAGAATTAGGGGTCCTTGAAGCAGATGCAGTATCTTGGCTTGACTAGTTTCTTGTTACACTATACAAGTATCCAATGTAGCACATCCTGAATCATCCCAAAACACCCTGCAGGTAGGTAGTGCTTCACCCAGCAGATGTTGCTGCTTCTAGGGTGAAATACAGCAGCTCCTTAAGGTTAATATAATAATTAACCTCTCTTCTTCCTCCACCCCCTGCTCCCATAAAAATATTGGGAAGAGCTAGAGGGGCACTCAAATTTCTGTTCTGTTGGAAATACTCCCAATCTGAATAAAAAGCTAAAATTTTGAAATATCCCGCACAACAAACTTTCTGACCACTTTTGATTTGGGACCATCGAAATGTTTCATTTAGTTTGTATCAGCTTTTATATTACATATTAAGAGATTATATATGGATATTAAATATATACATAATACAAATGAATATTTTTATATAAAATTAATCTAAACGACGTCAAAACAGAACTATAGTTTTCAACCAAAAATTGTCCCATTGAAAATGTTTCTGAGCAACTTGAATGTCAGGAGTCCTGTGTTGTCTCCCTAAATTTGCCAGAGACTTTGTGTACATAAGAAGAGTGGCTGCTTCTCTCACACACATTCTTTTGTGGCAGTGGAGGGTTTACAGCACTCTGCCTCAGTTTCCTCTCTTGGTTCCTTTTTTAAAAAAAGGCAAAAATGCTTTCACAACTCCAATATCAGGTCTTCTTGGGGTCTGGTTTCATTTAAACAAAAAGTCTCAAAACAAAGTCTTCTATATACAGACATAAACTGGGCATAGTCCCTACTCCCTGAGGAACTGTCTCTTCTTGTTCTCTGAGCATCTGGAGAAGATGAAGGGCCTGGCCTGTCTTCCCCAAAAGGAAAACAAAACTTTCAGCTGAATCTTCCCTAGCCACAATTCCCTCTCTCAGTAACCCCTGGAGGAGACTCTCAATGCAGCTTGATTCAGCAGTTCTACTATTGCTTCTCTACTGGCATCTGTTTTTCTGTCCCCTCAGAGGCCTAGTTTAGACACATGACTTCCTGTCACATGATTTGCTTCAGTCTCTCTAGTCCATCTGGGTAGGCAAATCAGCTGCAGCACACTTGGGCTGATTTACCTCCCTTTAGAAGGGTCAACCATCCTGTAACAAATTCCAAAGGGGTAGCCGTGTTAGTCTATTGTAGGAAGACAACAGAGTCCTGTGGCACTTTTAAAGACTAACAGAAATCTGTTAGTCTTTAAAAGTGCCACAGGACTCTGTTGTCATCCTGTAACAGTTCATTATTGTGGCCAAGTCACTTACAATTCCATATCCATCAATGGGAATGATTTTTTACTATCTTGCAAGGGAGCTATAAAGCTAAACTGACTGATACTTGTAAATCATAAGATTCTCCAGTAGATGGAGGATAGAAGAGGTATTATTATATAACAGCACACACCCACCCACCCACCCACACACACACACACACGCAAATGCTACACGATTCATTAAGATGAATACTGAAGAAGAATGCTGTCTAAATGAAATCTCAGGCAGAATGTAATTACTCAAACTGAAAGCTAGCCAGGACTCTAACTTTGGAAGCATCAGAGGTTTTCCCTGAACGTCTCTTATCCAGGTATTGTTGAGGTCTGACCTAGCTTAATTTGTTAAAGCTCTAAAGATCACAGAGCAAGGTCCAATGTCAACTGGCCACCAAGACACGTCAATAAAGTGAAAGAAAAGTGGTCTTGCCAATAAAGTTTGAGGATGTAATATTGTGAGTTACAACTTCATTTAATATTTTATGTTATCTTGCAATAACTAGGCCACTGGCTTCAGATGCATGGAGCATCAGTAAGTAGTCTAAACAATGAAAGTCCTGTGGCACCTCAGTAAGTAGTCTATTGATGACACCATGTAAAAATATCTCTCTTTATTTCCTCAAACACACAAGCCAACTAATAATGTTTTCAGCTAATCTAGACTGGAAATACCTTTGCAAAGCTATTTTACATTGCCGTTAATCCTTCCATGGGATTTTGCCAAAGAATAACTGTTGAATTTGTATTAACAAGAAAATGAAGAGTTAGATACAGGAAATCAGATTCTGTTCTGTCACAGTGGTACAAATTCACATTAAATCCCTTGACTTTAATGGAGACTCACCAGCTGTAAATAAGAACACAACTTACCTCTATTTCTTTCAGTGTACTGAATCAACATTGATCATGTAGAGCGATTACCTTTTTTATATCAATGGTCTTTAGGGATTAGCACAAAAATCTTTTAGTCCTAAATTCTACCGTATGCCTGAATTACCGGTACAGAGGGAAACTAAAGAATTTTCATAGATTCTGAGGCCAAAAGGGAATGCTGTGATCATTATGTCTGATCTCCTGTATAAAACAGGCCATAGAACCTCTCCAAAATAATTCCTAGACCTAAAGCATATCTTCTAGAAAAAACATCCAATCTTGATTTAAAAATTTTCAGTGATGGAGAATCCACCATGATTCTTCATTAATTGTTCTGATGGTTAATTAATCTGGCTGTTAAAAATTTACACCTTCTTTGAATTTTGTCTAGCTTCAACTTTCAGCCATTGGCCCATGTTATACCTTTCTGTACTAGACTGAAGAGACCATTATTAAATATTTTTTCCCCATCTACATACCTCTTAAGTCATCCCTTAACCCAGCGGTTCTCAACCACTGTGTCGGGACACATTACTATGTCGCCGCACAGCAGTAAGTGTGTTGCAGAGAGCTGGGGGTGAGGAGTGGGGGGAGAGGGGCTGGCTTCAGCCTGGTGGGCAGGGGGAAGCTGGTGTGTCCTATAAGGTCGCACACACTGCCAAGTGTGTCTCAAGCCACAAAAGGGTGAGAACCACTGGCCTAGCCCTAGAGGATCTTCTGACTCCGTCCTGCCTTTGGGCCACTCGTTGTGCTGCTCGGCTCAGCTGGGATGTGGCAGCTTTTCTTGCCAGTGATATTAGGGATACGCTTACTCTGTATATTTGTGTGCATGTGCATCTGTGCAATATCCAGCATGCTTTCCACCCTCCCCCCTGCAACATAGCTCATTTGAGGATTTGGGGGTGGGATGGTGTGTCCAGCAGTGTCATGCACAGCAAGTGTGTCGTGACCCAGAAAAGGTTGCGAACCATTGCCTTAACCTTCGCTCTGTTAAGCCTAATAGATTGAGATATTTGAGTCTATCACATAAGGCAGCAATTCCTAAACTCTGCCATGTTGTGCACTACTAACATAAACATCACCACCTGTAGTACCATTACCATTTTTTTAAATAAACAGACTATGTATGAAGACCATCTTAAAATCTAAGTGTTGTTGAAATACATTGTGTGGATAACATAGCTCTCTCTCTATAAAAAGCTGTAGTCCTGCAAAATATTAATAAATGCATTATTAAACTTACGTCATCTAAGATTTCTGGTATGTCTTTAATGAGAGGAATGTTCTTGTTTGACAGAGCAAAGCTGGTGGATATCTTGGGTACCTTGGCTGGTGAAACCTTGGGTGGTGGGGATGGTCACTGCATTGCTTGGGGCAGGAATGGCTCCTGGTCAGGGTGCTGGGGCCATGTGAGAGGTGGCAGAGGTAAGGGGCAGGACTGGGAGGCTAGAGTGTCTCCTGACCAGCCACAGAAAGTGTGTCTGGGTGGAAGTGGGGTAGACCAGCCAGGAGGCCCTGGGCATTGGGGGTCGCGGCATTCTGCCCCTGCACAGCAGCATGCCATTGGAGCATGCCATTGGCCAGTCCTCAGTAGCACAGAGATATTGGTGGAGCCAGCCCCACATTCTGTAGTCTTAATTTGTTGGTGGACACATACCATTGGGAGGTGGCCTGTGTACCACTAGTGCTTCGTGTACCGGAGGTTGGAAACTGCTTCATAAGACAGTCTAATCCTTTATTTGTTTCTGTGACTCATCTCTGAATGCACTTCAGTTTATCAGCATCCTATGTTTGACTGTGTGGCTCCAAATCATGGGAGGGACATGATTTGCCTAACGAATGCTCAAGAGGTTCAGTCTTCTAAGCTTGCTGATGTCCAATGATCTAACTGAATCTTGGGAAAATGAGGAACTCCAGAGCCCTCTGCATGGAGCCTCACCAATTTGCACTGCTTAGCAGCTGCCTATTTGCCTGATTCATTCATGACCTGTGCTACCATGAAAGCCCTGGCAGCTGTTGTGTTTGAATCACCCCTTCACTAGGAGGATTCACACATGAGAGGAGATGCATTTTGGAAGGGAATAGAATCAAGGCTGTATTGCAGGATGATGCTGTAGAAATACCTATACCTGCAGTCCAGCACTGTCCTGCCCTTGCTTCACCTCCCTTCCAACCACAAAGTCCTAACTCTATAGATGGTGGACTTGCAAAGGTGTTTCTGTGGTTTGAAAGGAAATGTTGAGCATGATATGAAGGTGAGCATTTCCTCTTCCCATTTTCACCTCCGCTCTCTCTCATCCACCCAATTTTTCCCCTTCCACTCTTGGAAAGGGAGAGGATCATTGGGCCCTAAAGAATAAAGTGGATAAAGTGATATTTTCTTTGTTTTCTTATCCAAAACAAAATGCCACATCGATCTGAATTCTGATTGGTTGAAAGGCCTTCAATGCTTGGATTGGGGTCCATATCAACCAGTCTTTCCCAAAGCTCCAGGGGTTTTATATTTTGGGTTCCAATCAGGTGTATTTCTGGTATCATGTGATTTAATATTCCTTCTGCTAATTCCTGAATTCATACTAATGCACCAAAATTAGTATTAATGGGATTTGGGAGAAAAATCAAAGGACAATTTTTGGATAATAATGAGATTAAATACTAAACCATATTGACTCCTGTTCACATCAGTAGGACTAAATTCAATATCAAAACTGACTTTATTCACAGATGTTTAAGTCTAAACAAAACTCTAGCAATCATCTTTCCTTCAGCAGAACTCAAATCCTAGAATTTCACCCACTCATTCCTCTGTCAGGTCCAATAATTTCAGCTATACAAGAATTTACCTCTTAGAAAGACATCCATTCTTGATTTGTAGACCTCAAGTGCTATTGTGATTTTCTATTTGTTCTGCAATATTGCCCACAGAACCCAACCGGGATTAATTTTTTGTTGTTAATTTGTACTACAATAATCCCAAATGAAAGAGGAACCCCCTTGTGCTTAGTGCTGTACAAACTCATAGTGAGAGACAGCTCTGGCCCCAAACAGCAAAACAATCTAAAGAGATAAAGAGTGGGAGAAAGGGATTATGATCCACGTTTTGCAGATGAGAAACTGAGGCACAGATTAATTGCCAGATTTCTGAAGGACTTTACTCCCATTTAGGCACCTGTCACAGGGTGGCTGACCTGTAAGGGTTCAGCCTGTGTTAGATCAGCCACTGCCTGCCCCCCCACCCCCACCGCCGGCATACTCTCAAGTATAATCCTGATTGGCTGGAGATCAACAGGCTGAATTGAATTATTAGACCCAGCTAGAGAAAAAAGAAGGGGCTTCTCAAATAATGAGCTGGGTAGCTCCAGCTGGAAAGAGGAGGACAGTGGGAAGTGCCATCTGTCTGGGCAGCAGCCTGAAGGAAAGCTGAGAAGGGACAAGGGAGAAAAGCCGATCGGTTACTTCTACAATGAACTTGCAAACTGACTAGAGGCTGGAAGCCTAATCAGCAGCAGTGTGGGTGAACCCCTGAGTAAACAGCAGAATATGCCAAGTAGAGGTGGCTTTTGGGGTAGGCGAAGCAGGCACATACCAAGGGCCCCAAGCAGTAAGGGACCCCATTGCCTGCTTTGCCTACCCCATAAGCTGCATCTGCCTCAATCAACAGCAGGAGGAGGAGTTGGCTCAGGGGCCTGGGGCCATGTGGGGGGAGCTGTGGCTGGAGCATGGAGGGTAGGGTGGTGGGGGACAGGGTCATAGAGGGGGACCCCGTGGGCCTATAGGAGGCTCCACAATGTGCCTTCACCTAGGGTCCTTGATAGCCAAAGGCAGCCTCTGATGCCAAGTCCAGAACAGTGGGGTTGTTTGAGGTATAGGAACCTGGGCCTAGACACGGGGACAAATTTTAGCAGTCAAGGCATGTCTGTGAGAAAAAGGCATCCTGTTTAACCCAGCTGGGCTGAAGATTTCGTTGTTTTGAATATTTCTGTTCCTAAAAGCACTCTGGTTCTGGAAGGGTGGGGATTTTATAATGTGATCAGTCTGGAGAACCAGAACACTCTTATGCCTAAAGTAAGCTGAAGGACAGTGGGGGACAAGAAACAAAAGTTGCTGAGTGCCCCAGGCAGCCAGAAGGGAAAGCATTGGGGTATTTATTTGGCCACAGTACCTAAGCAGAGAAGAATGGATTTTAGTGGATGCTGAGTGCTATACAAATCTGGCCCCAATGACTTATTCAAGACCACATGAGAAATCTGTGGCTGAGCTAAGAATTGAGCACAGATTCCTTGAGTCCCACGCAGTGTAGCACCTTAGCCACAAGAGCAAACTTCCTACCAGGATGAGCACCTCACTGAGTCTTGTAAAACACACACACACACAAGACATCATTTTACCAGCACTGAGCCACTAATCACTAATTTTGTCAGGCAGACGCCACTGTTTTTGACAGTTGATTCCTGTCTAGGAGAGAAAGGCAACACACTGTTCTGCCACATGTCCCAACCCTAAAGCCCAAAGTCCTACCAAAATGCTGTGGAAGAAAATTTCTCTTCAGGCACATATATTATAGACTCATTTGGGCCAGGACTGTGTCTTGTAGTACGTGTACGTAGCAACTAGGACACATAATTCCCAACTCTGAGAGATGTATATTGTCTGAAGCTCTTCTTGAGCTAGTGTGTTAATAATAACACTGTGCCCACAGCAGTGGGGGAGGTGGTTTGGACTGGCTGATCAAGCAATTACATCTGCCAGCTGCTTTGTACATGTATCCTAAGAGACAGTCCTGCCTTTAATGAGTCTGAAATCTGAATGCGTGAAAAGTAGTTTTCTTCCACAGCATGTTGGTAGGAATTGGGGCTGAAGGATTGGAAGAGGAGGCAGAACAGTGTCTTTTCTTCCTTCTAGGAAATCATCTGTCAAGATCACAGGAGTATTCCTCACATAACTAGTTATTAGTATAGCTCAGTATCTTCTCTTTATTATATTTTCATTTTCCTCAGGAAAAAAAAAACCAACCAGTCATTAGCCAACCATATAACCCTAAAATCAAATTGCTTGTCACAGCCATGAAAAATGAGAGTTCAGTTAATTTATTGACCTACTCTCTCAGTTTGGAACAATATTACTGAGAATATGTTAAATGTATTTAGCATGTGCTTGTATTTTCTAGCATATGTTGAGAGACAAATAGAAGGGCAGTTTGCCTGCAGCCTAAATTTAAGTCTGTTGCTTCAGTTGGAAATTCAAAATGATATTGTTTTGTAATAGAACCAGTCTTTTGCTAGGTCAGCAGCAACTCCTGCCTTAGCACAGGCTTTGCCAAAAAAAAAAAAAAAAAGAAGGAGATATAAGCAGACACGTGTGCACACAACCAATGACACAACGAAAAAGCTATTTCCCAACTGGTTATCACTGGAAATGCCCTTCAAATTCTCATATGATTCACGTCTAGGTGAGCTGTTACATATTACATCCCATGGAGAATATAATCCAATGTATTTGTGCGGCTACTCATAACACTGCTAATCAACGTAAACTAGTCATTTAAAAAAAAATCATAATATTTTCAGAGTAAATTAGCAAACAAAATCAAATTTGTAAAGCACTTTGAGTATTACTAACTGATTAAAAATAAAATAAGATTGACAAATTTTTAAAAGCAAGACTACAGTTGCATTACTTTGTATCATATGTATCTACTGCGTGTCACTCAAATTCTGCGATGACGGGCACTCTGTGAGAAGATAGCCAGTGCTACTTGAGTAGATCAGGACTCACTAGTAGATACAATATATGCCTCAAAATATTAGCAGGTGCTTGGGGAAGTGATTTGGAGTAACAAGAGAGTCAAGATGGTGGATCTGCATACTTATGCATTTGCTTGAATAAAGAGTTCATCTTAAATATAAAGACTGCTTGCTTCTTTCAGGCAAAATGCAACATGCTGATAAGAAGAAATGTGTTCACTAAGAAATCAGTACTAAAAAGAACTTTTTGCTGCTTATAAATGGTGTATTTGATAATTGTATACAGAACTTCCCTATAAAAGAAATTGGTTCAACGATAAATAGGTTCAGTTGTTCTGTGGGTCCCCTTTGCTTTGTGATGATGTGTTACTATTGATTCTTGTGCAAAATTCTCTTTGAATGATTGATTTTAAGGTGTGGCCATTGGTATCCAATTCTGGTACAAAAGTTAACATTTTAAGAAATGATTGCCCCTTGGCATGCAAATTAATGCTGAGTTTAGCATTCCATCTGTGCCCAATCATAGGGCCTGTGGTTTCATTGGGAATGGTAAATAGTAATTCCATGGAGTAGATTTACAAAGGTTTTTGCCTTCCTCTGCAGCATGGAGCATGAGTCACTTGCTTGTTTAAACTAGTGTAAATAATGAATTCTCTGTAACTTGAAGTCATTAAATTATTATTTGAGGGCTTCAGTAACACAGCCAGAGGTTAGGAGGTTTACTACAGGAGTGAGTGGGTAAAGTTCTGTGGTCTGCAATATGTAGGTCAGACTAGATGATCATATGTTCCCTTTTGACTTTTAAGTCTATGAGTCTATGAAATCTCTGGTCCCTTTCTAGGTTAGCAAGTTTCTTCTATCTGAATGTAGCCAGCAACTGTATCAGAGACCCTTAAAGGTGCAGGCAGCCCTCATCTCCAAAGTACAGCTGCTTTGTATGAGGAAGGGGAAGATTGGCAGAGGGGTAGTTCGGGGGCTAAATTAAAGCTGGATGATGGAAGGTTGGAGTAGAACTGGGTGGAGCAGAGGGGCTGGATTGGAGCTGTTGAAGGTGGGTGTCAGGGATGGAGCCATCCGCAGCGCCCCCAGGTGGGGCAATCTGGGGTTACAGACACGGAGGTGTCAACCCAACTTCATGGGCTCCTCTCCTCTGAATTACTGAGCTGCCCTTGGAACTCAGGGCAGCCTGGGCTAGCAGCCACAGGGTCAATATATCAGCCCTCGGGTCAGGGCAGACCAGCCTAATGGCCAGAGTCAATACACAAGCCCCTGGGTCAGGGCAGACCGGCCTAATGGCCACAGAGTAAATATACAAGCCCCTGGGTCAGGGCAGTCCGGCCTAATGGCCACAAGGAGGGGGGGCCCGGGTAGGGGTGCTCAGGCCCTCCCGCTCCACTGAGCCCCAGCCCAGGGCCCTATGGATGCCCAGTGTTATAGCACTCTGCCAGTGGGGATCCAAACCAAAACACACTGGCTTCGCCCCAGACCCCAGAATCCAGGCCCCTGGGCTGCTTCCTACCCAAGCGGAGGGTGGTCCTCCTGCGTGGTCCTGGTCCGTGTCTCCTTCGGGGGCTATCCTGGCTACCGTCTGCAGGTGGGCCTCCGGGCTCCAGTTGCAAGATGGCTGCTCCTGGTATCTCCACACATCAGCATCTCCCTCTCTAACTGCTTGGGGCTGGCCCCATTCTTGGGAAGGCGCTTCAAGTGGAGGTCCTTTCTCCTCACCCGTCAGCCCCAACTGAGCTGAGCTGCCCTCTTTTATGCTGGGACAGCAGTCTGATCATGCCCAGCAGGGCTCAAGGGGCGGGGCCTCTGCCACCCAAGTGCCAGGAGGGCCATCTCCCCTGCCTCTGTCTTAACAGGAGAGGAGTTGCCTCAGGCAGGTGTGGCGCAGAAGCAGTGGGGTCTGCACTTCACTGTGGAGGAGCTGATAAGGCTCCACTGTTGTGAAGCACAGCTCCTGCTAAGTGTTGCCAGCCTCTTCCCAATGGGGGGCTGAGCTGGGCCTTAGTCCCCCATAATCAAGCGACCCTATCTCCTGCTCCTCCTCTCCCCTCACGGCCCTGCATCCTGACCAGGCCAAAGTTGGGCCATGATAAGGCTATCCAGGGAGTACAAAACACTGTGAGGAGCCCTGGACTCTCCACCTGCCTTGAATGGCATGCCGGGTGCGTCGGGACACAGACCTGGGTCTGCTTTCATGCCCTCCAGCCAGTGAAGGATCCAGGTCTCCCCACAGCAGTCCAAACTCCCTGGGTGGTTCTTATCATGGCCAGGGGATGCAGTTTCAGGGGACAACAGGAGAAGGAACAAGAGCAGGGCCCCAGGGGAAAGAGGAAGAGTAGGGGACAGTGTCACCAGTGTCACCCATTCTACACAGGTTCCAGCACTCAATCAGTCAGGGTCCCTGGGCACAGGCGCCATGGGCCCATGCATTAATCTGTCACAATATATAGCCCTACTTCATTGCAGAAATCAGTTTCTGGAAACACACATCAGAAGTAGAAAACATAGAAAGAAATTTCGGAAAAGGTATGAGAGAGGAAGGAGGGCACTCCATGTCAGGAGAAATTTTAAAGAGACTAGGGTTCAAATGGCACAATGTTCCTCATGATAGTAAGAGCTCCATGCATCTCATGGGAGATAAACTCTCAAACTGATCTGGTTGTTTTTGACTCCTCCCTCTGTGTTTTCCGTTATGGGGGATATTGGGAGGGATGGGGAGATTGCTTGAATTTTTATTGAGCCTTTCTGATGGAAAATTATCTGAAGAGCTACTGACTAGAGGACAGTCTGGCTGCTCAAGCCTGATCAAGTCTCTTTTCAGTCGGTGATATCGATTTATTTCACTGTGTGAGCTCCTTATATTTCCCTACCCTGTGGGCCCTTGAAATTCAAGGGTGGAGGTTTAACTGCAGACATCATTGCAAGAGTTTACATCAGCATGGGCTAATGTAGTGCTTCAAGGAATTTGAACTAATGTTTGGTGTGGAAAAAGGAGTAAGAGGAAACACGATAGAGGGTTATATGGAAGTGTGACTTGAACCAAAAATAGACAGTCAGGTGCTCCCATTTATCTTTCCCTTAATAAAGGCTAAGAGAGCATTAAACTTAAAAAAGGCAATACATTTAAGTAGATATTCTAATTTTGAAGATTATATATAATTAGCCTGTAGAACACAGTGCCACAAAATATTATTGTGCTAAATAACTTTGCCTGTGTAACTAGAGATGACAGTCCGTTCTTCAACGTTGCTCAGGTAAATATTATATTATACCCTACAGCAAAATAATTACTAGCTCTTATAATCCCCATTAACTCCTCCATTGCTTCCCGCATGGTGTAGTTCTGTGCAATTCAGTAGGGCATGAGTGTTTTATATCTTTCCCAAGAGTATCCTGCACTGGCTATTGTGAAGGACAAGATATCAGACAAGAGAAGAAATTAAGTCTGTTCCAGTAAGGCAATTTCTATCTTCATAAAATTTACTAAAGACAGTGTATTGGTCTACAAAAATCTGGGAGGCAAAGTGCATATTGCTGTTCAATATTTCACAATGAAAGCTGGTTAAAACAGGGAGAAAAAATTAGTATTTTCAGAATTTTTTTAGGATCATAGATTTAGAATTTTCATAGAATCATAGAATAATAAGGATGGAAGGGACCTCAAGAGGTCATCTAGTCCAACCCCCTGCTAAAAAGAAGGACCACTCCCCCTAAATTATCCCAGCCAGGGTTTTGTCTAACCGAGCCTTAAAAATCTCCAAAGATGAAGATTCTACCACCTCCCTAGATAGCCCATTCCAATGCTTCACCACCCTCCTAGTGAGAAAGTTTTTCCTAATATCCAACCTTGACCTCCCCAGCTGTAATTTGAAACCATTGCTCCTTGTTCTGTCCTCTGTTGCCCTCGAGAACAGCCTAGCTCCCTCCTCTTTGGAGCAACCCTTCAAGTAGTTGAAGGTTGCTATCAAATCTCCCCTCAGTCTTCTCTTCTGTAGACTAAATAAGCCTAGTTCCTTCAGTCTCTCCTCATAAGTCATGTGCCCCAGCCCCCTAATCATTTTTGTTGCCCTCCGCTGGACTCTTTCTAATTTGTCCACATCCTTTCTGTAGTGGGGAGCCCAAAACTGGACACAGTACTCCAGATGCGGCCTGACCAGTGTCGAATAGAGGGGAATTATCACATCCCTCGATCTGCTGGCAATACTCCTACTGATGCAGCCTAATATGCCATTGGCCTTTTTGGCAACAATGGCACACTGTTGGCTCATATTCATCTTCCCGTCCACCATAACTCCCAGGTCCTTTTCTACAGCGCTGCTACTTAGCTGATCGGTCCCCAGCCTGTAGCAGTGCATGGGATTTTTCCGTCCTAAGTGCAGGACTTTGCACTTGTCTTTGTTGAACCTCGATCTGCTGGCAATACTCCTACTGAGAACTTTCAAATTTTGTAATTAACAATTGTGGACTGGCTCTATAGTAAGTTGGTCAAAAAATAAGGAATATTTTATGGAAAAATTGATGCCCCCCAGTTTTTTGAAATAACGAATTTTGACTATTTCTACTCAGTGTTTTAGTCATGCAAATTCCCCTTTATTTTTTGACTGTCTTGAAGACATTTAGGTTTTAGATCTTTTCTTCCCTTAATATTTATATTTATACACGTTCTTTACTGTCATCCTTCTGGCCTCTGAGATATTTTTTGTTTCTACTCAGTATGATTATGGGATGCTTCAAACTTCATTGACTCGGGCTTGTAAACTCAGGTCTAATCCAAAAACTGTTGAAGCCAACAGGAGTCTTTCCATTGTCTCCAGTGGGCTTTGGCTATGACCATTAGAAGACTAACAAGTTAATAATGGCTTTACTCCATTGGATTCATGAAGAAAGAACAGCACCATCTTCCTCCAATATTTTAATCTGTCTTTCTAGGTTCTCAGTCTCCTACCAGCCTAATATCCAAGCACTAATTAAAACAGAAATAACAATAACAAAGTTAATTTTGTAAAAAAGCAAAAACTTACTGTTATGGAAGCAAGCAGCAATTGCTTTCCTTCAGATCCAAATTATGACATTGTTTGGGAGGTTTGCAATGTATAAAGTGTGCCTATTTCCGTGCTGGCTTTGAAGAATGTCACTCATTACAACGAACAGGGTTAGGTTAGCTGATCCGCACCCTCCTAGTCTCAATTAGGGCTTGTGAGCAAATGCCCACTGGGATTTGCAGTCCTTCTGCCACTTAGCACCACCTGTTTAAACAGATTATAGGGCAGCAGAAACTACGTTACCCATAATTGCTTTCAGTTTATTTCTGATTATACCTGAAACCAGGAGAGCTGGTCTGGCTGCTTCTGGAGTTTCGCCTTAGGGAGGGAGAGAAAGTGAGTGGGAGAGGGAAAGTAACATGTGCTCCAGTTGTGCATGTGGAAAACGTTCTGTGTATTTAGTCTTGTGTGCCATGCTGCAGATATGGAAGGGACACAAAAGGACAGTTTTAGGATAAAACTCTAGTATTAAAATGATTAGATTCAAAGTAAATAAAGTACCATCCAAAATAACACAAACCCGCATGACTGCTTCTCTGTCTATTTGTGTGAGAGAGACACTATGAGTTCTCTCAGCTACTGAATAAACTAGGGGTGGTTCCAAACCCTTTAGTCATCAAGTGAGGAGGAAATACACAAATATGTCCCAGGAAAGAGAACAGAGACTTTCTTGCCTTGTGCTTGATAAAGCATAATGTAAACATTACAAATGTAAAATTTCATACACAGTTTTCTTCATCATTGCAACAAATGAATACATAATGAAGACTTTGTTAGAAGTGGAGATGGGTTAAATTTTTCATTTGAAACTTTTTTTGGCAAAAAAAATGCAGATTCAGCAACACTGCAACATTTAATGAATTCATGTAATTTTGCCAACTTATTTGTTGCAAAAAACAAAAACATAGCTCTGAAAAAGTAAAAATGAAAATGAAAACAGTCAAAATGAAATATGAAAAATGTTTTGATTTGAAATTATTTTCATTTCAAAAATTCCTCAAAGTTTATTTTTAAACATTTTTATTAAATGTAAGTTTTAAATTAAAACACATTTTTAAGGAGAAATAATATTTTTCAAGCATTTTGATTTGCCAAAAAATCTTTGGGTTTCCCAAAATTAATTTTATTTATTTTAACTGATAGCTGTCCCAGAGTAAGCCCTCCCCATTACCCGCACCCCCAGTGGGGAAGTTCAAGGGGAATAGGGCACCTCTGTGGGTGCAGTCTACCAGACTGAGTTTCTTTGGCCTTGAGTCCTGCAGGTCTGAAGTCTGAAGCCTATCGGCTGCCTCTAGCGATGAGGCAGCACGACCTAATGGTCCAAGTCGATAGTTGCTCTCAGATCAGAGCAGCATCGTCTAGTGGCCAGAATCATTAGTCATCCGTGGGGTCAAGGCAGCATGGCCAAGCAACCAGAATCAATAGTTGCCCTTGAGTCAGGACAGTGTGACCTGGCGGTCTGTTGGGGTAGTGAAATGCCTCCTTTGTGGGGATGGCACCCAAGGTAGGGGGGCTCAGGCCTTCCCTGCTCCTCTGAAGTTCAGTCCAAGGCTCTAAGTCTATGTCTACATTTGAAAAGTTAAGTCGATTTAACAAAAGTCGACTTAACTTTTCAAGTGTAGACATAGCCCCTTTTCGACCTTAAGTCTAAGTCTGAGCAGCCGACAAAGGGTGGCCAGTCTTCAGCAAGGTCTCCTGGGTTCCTGGCTCCCTCCATCAGGAGGCAGAAGTGGCTCCTAGCTCGGAGCTCCTGCACTCCTCTTCCTTTCTTGGTAGTCAGCACTGAATGAGCTGGGCTTCTCCTTTTTATGCTAGGGCAGCAGTTTGAGCAGAGTCTGGTGGGCAGAACTTCCGTAATCCGAAGAGTAGGCGTAACTCTTTCAGGGTGGGGTAAGCCCACCCTGTCACAACAGCAAACTGAAAACTCAGATATTCGTACACCCTAGTTAGAAGAATTTTGGGTCATGGGGTTCAGAAGGAGAGGTAGCACCATTGAAAGTCAGAGCAGTCACATTTTTAAGTGGTTTTGTTTCATTGGTCCTCACTTTATACCCAGCTCTCACCCATGGCTTCAGGTAGCTGCTAGCATGCAGCAGTGGCCACCCTTCAGGAAATCATGTTTATTGGGGAATTAAACCAGATTGACTGTACCCATTGTGGAACACTGAGGTCAGGGCAAATGTTTTCTACAACATACTGAATCTGCTTTGATGGATCAGGTGGAGAAGACCTTTTAGTCCAACAGATGGAAAAGTGCTGCAGCAACATTATATAGAATACATAAGGCTTGACAACGTACAAAGAGGTCAATGGCTATCCTCTTCAGATAATGATAATTCTAGTGATTGCAACCTTTTGTCACTGGTCTTTGACTTCAGAAACTGAGTGAAATTGCCTCTGTGTACAATGGTCTTCTAACTGAAAACTTCATGCACAGACATTCACACATCATCCCATGATGCGGGGAAGTCATCGTCAGATGCAACAAACATACTGTTGGAAAAATGTATCCATCATATTTCAATGCATTCAGTTAGGCCCAAATCATTGTCCCTCCCTGACCAGAACCCATGTAGTCTTTGAACAGCGGTTTTTGTCATGAGTTAGAGAGGAGATAATTCTCTCATCCTGATTTATTATTTGTGTTATAGCAGCACCTAATGGCTATGTCTACACTCAAAAAGTTGAGTCAACTTAAAGTCGATCTTATTAAGTCGACTTAACAAAGTCGACTTAATTTTTTCTAGTGTAGACATACCCTAAGTAAACCTTAAGTTGAGTTAACACTTTAAGTCGACTTAATAAGGTCGATTTAGGTGCTAATCCCTATCCACACAGGCTTTAAGTCGACTTAAGGAGTCGACTTAAGGCTTAAATAAACATAAAACTAGGTGTTAGTATGTCAATTTAAGCTTTCCTTAAGTCAACTGAACGAAGTGCTTAAGTCAACTTAATAAAAGCCCAGTGTGGCCGTGGCTTTGTTTAGGTCGACTTAAGCCTCCTTAAGTCGACCTAACTTGCCAGTGTAGATGCACCCAATGAGATCAGAGCCCCATGTACTATGCACAGCAATCCCTGCCCTAGAAATCTAAAATGTAAATAAACAAGACACGTGGGCTATGTCTACACTTGGAAATTTAACTCGACTTAGTGAGTCTACACTTAAATTTTAAGTCGACTTTGGGGGGGGAACTTACAAAGTCGACCTACAGCGTCCACACCTTGCCCAGTCCAGGGGCACCCCTTGCCCACACCAAGGGGCACCCCTTGCCCAGTCCAGGGGGCTCAGCCTTTGCCCCATTGTACATAGGTACAATAGGTACAATGGGGCAAAGGGGGACAGGGACCCTGGCGGGGCAGGGTGGGCAGGGCTCTGCCCTGCCCTGTGGGGCGGCATGCCAGGCTCTCCCTGTGCCACCCCCCCAGCAGGGAGGGCATTGGTGCAGTCCTGGGGTAGCCCTAAATTGACTTAGGGCTACCCCACATCTACACTGGCTTAAGTCGACTCTAAGGAGTCGACTTAAGCCTTAAGTCGAATTAAAACAAGGTTTAATAAAGTCGACTTAATTTTCATTAAGTCAACTTTATTTTCCTTAAGTCGACTTAAGCAAGTTGCTTAAGTCGACTTAAGGAAACAGTAGTGTAGACGCAGGGTAAATTAAGTTGACTTAAGGAAGCTTAAATCGACTTAATTTACCGGTGTAGATGCACCCAAAGTGGGTGGGTGAGAGAAAGTTTTGCAGATGGGCATTGGAGACAAAGAGCAACAGTGCCTCACCAATGTCACAGAGGAAATCTCTTACACACCCAGAAACTGAACCCAGATCTTCTGTGTCCCAGTCAAGGGCCTTGCCTACAAATGCCTTTAACCATTCTGTAACAGCAGTTGAGGAGCGGGATTTAGTTGGTGATACTGCATATAGAGCCACTGACCAGGCTCCTCTCGCACAAGTTCCCCTCCAACAGACTCTGATCGCTGCATAGTGCACAGTTTGCACTAGCATACTGCCCCACCCCACTCAGCAGAACGATACCAATTCCACAGTATTCAGGGAATACTTACATTGGTCAGAAATTATGGCCTTTGGTCAGGATAACTCCCTCACTTCACAGTTTACTTTAATGTATTTTTCAAGTCTCCCTCAGCAAGGAAAAAAAATTCCTATTTTTTGATGAGATTTTAAATGTCACTCATTTCTTTTTCAATCCCATTCAGTCAGAATGTCACACTGACACAGAGGCCTAGAAAGAAATGAATATGTCAATACTGTATTAATCACGGTGGCATCCACATATCTTATGGAATTACATAAGCTCAGCCATGTAGTTTATTAATGTTTCTCATAGATTTTATGGCCAGGAAAGACCATTAGGCTATCCAGCCTGACTTTTAGTATATCATAGACCAAGGAATTTCTCCTAGCTACCCCTGTACTGAGCCCAATAACTTGCACTTGACTAATTAAGGGTGGACTCATCTTAACCTCTCCCCCCACCTAGAAAAAAAGACCCTCTAGTTTACAACTGTAGTTGGTCAGAACAATGCCCACAAACAGCCAGGCAGGGCCTGGCCTTCTGCTGAGACTCTGCCTATGAAAAGTGAAAGGGATTTCTCCTCTCACGTCTCCTCTAAAGGTCCAGCCTTGGTGACTCAGGGCCTTCAAGAAGAATGTCTAGTTGGGGATGGCACTGTTGGCAGGAGGAGAGGGGAGGTAATGCCAGCCAGTTCTGCTGGTTTATTCAGAACCGTTGGAGAACTTTTCTGTTTAGATTGTAAGCTCATTGCAGCAAGGACTGTTTCTTGCAGTGTGTCCTGTATGTAACACAATGAAGTCCACAGTTCAGTGGGGGTCTAGTGATGCAATAATAATCAGTTACAATTGCTTTCCTGGGTATGAAGGTTATCACTTTTTCTGCCCTCCCAAATGACTTCCAAACCTTCCATTTACTGGCAGCCTTCAGATGCCTGCATATGATGATGCTTTTATATTATTATCTGATGGAAGCTTACATTGCAGACATCTGCAGTAGGTGTGTCAAAAGCTACCACATTCTTGATAATCTCTGTAAAAATAGATATGACCTGTCGGCTTCTCTTTCCAGAAACCATAGAAATCGACTCATTCCAAGACTATTTTTCTTTTGAAAACCAGTGATGAGACACTATTGACTTTCACAGACTTTGACTCATTTCCCACGCAAAAATCTTAGATAAAGCAGATTTAGATTGTTAGCTCTTAGGAACGTTAAATATTGTGTAGATAGTTAATAAGTGATTTGATGTGTTTGTTTAATTAACTGCAGTGTTTGTGTAGAGGGTGTGACCGGGGCCTCCTGGGATAACCTCCTGGACATGCAAAAATCAAGGCAAGCTGCAAAAACCGGGAGCCAAACTCCCCGAACACTGCTGGGTGGTATTTAAGCCAGTCTCCCTATCAGTCACAGCCAGGCTTCTGGTTCCCCACACCAGATACCACAAGAAGTCTGCCAAAATAGAAACAGCCCCTTTTACTGCTCTCCAGCTTCACTGGCTCCCACCTAGCCACATGGTCCCTTTAAGAAATAGGTTCTCCTAACCCCAAAGGTCAGCCACATCACACAGAATAATATAGGTTTGGATCTTATCCAAAATACCACACTGATTGATAGCCAACTAAAGGTTTAATATAAAAAGAAAAGAAGCAAAATATGAGAGATGTTAAAGGGTCAAAGTGAATCACATACATACAAATGATTTATAGTCCATGTAAAGCAGTTTGCAGGCTTGTTCCTCTGGAAAACACCCAGCACCTGGGTGGGCCTCAGTCCTTTGTCCAGTCGCAGATGAATAGTTCCAGAGGTGGGTGTTGGCTGGAGACTTGAGGCAAGATGGAGTCGGGGCTGCTGACTTTGATCCCCTCTGGCCTTCTCCATGCTGTGTGGAGTTCTTTCCAATCAAAATGAACTTGAGTCACATGGTCAGTCTGCATGACTCACTGGGTGGGTTTCTCCCCAGGCCCATTGTACCTTCCTTAATGGGCCATCAAGAAGACAATGACTGCAGATCTGCAGTCTGGAGTGTTTCTCAGAATCATACAATTTGGAATACAGATACAGCTAACACATTCATATCTTCTAATACAGATATGATACCTAGACATAGACAAAATAATCATTTCTAGCAAGTTACACCCTTTCTATTGATACCAAACATGGCCTACCTCCTATGGATTATAGCAATTATGAGATATTATTACGAAATAATATCATAAATGGTCCCCTAAATCCAGACAGCATCACATAGGGGAAACCCGCATGTTGGGCACCCAGACAAAGCAATAGCAAATGATCCATCTGGCAACATATTTCCACCTTTTAGTTTACTGGACTGTGGCTCTATTCGGATCTCAAATATGTTTTGTGTATATAAGTAAATGGGCTTTGTGGATGAGTATTTCAAGGCAAAATAGGATCTTTGGGCTCAACTCTGGTTCTTACAGCCTGAATTTTCAGAGCAAGCATGTGAAACACTTGAGTGACAAAAGCTACACTCTGTGGACATGTCTACTTGGCTAAATGCCCAGTGCAACTACAGCAGAGTAAACTATTCCACAGTTTCTCTTCTGGAACAGCTCCCCACATGGACACTCCATTGTGGAGTAAATGTGAATTTATTTTACAATAATTACTCCACATCAGAAGGAGGAGGATGGCACTATATCACAGCCTCTGCTTGTGCTACCCAGCCATCAGTGGTGGCCACCCCTTTGAAGCTCAGGGAGTGCAAGCAGTCATGTTATGGCTGCTTGTGTGGGGAAGGAAAAGGGTCCAGATGTCCTCTGCCCAGACAGGTGCACACTGACAATGGAAGTTGTGCTTTGACTCTACATTTGCTTCTGACATAGTCTGTAAATACAGAAGTATTTTCTTTTAATTAATAACACCCCGTGCCTGTTTTATGAACTTACAAGAAACAACTAAGTATACAGGGCCAAAAGGATTGCCTGGTAACATCAGTTTTAACTACTTGTGACAAAGCGTTGGGCAACTCTGACAAGTGAATCACCAATTAAATTACCCTGGAGTAAACCTGAGGGGAAGAGCTGTGGCTAATTGATAGATTAGGGATGGGAAATGGCGGCAAGAGAGCTGCCAAGCTAAGTAACCGATTAGTCCAGAAAGTAGATAGGCACAAAAGAGGTGCTTTGTGGGGAGGGAGAGACTGGCAGGCTTTTGAGAGTCAGATCCAGGAGAGATCTCTAAGGGAAAGATACTGCGCACACACACACACACACACACACACACACAAAAGTATGTTTCATAACTAGATTTAAACCACGGTCAAAATACGATTCCGTAATGTAGTCATTCACTGAAATCTTTTCTCTCCAATTGGCAAAAAATAAAAATGCACGATAGCACAGAATGTCTGCCGGCAGCCATATTTGTACATGGTGTGATAGACTGAGTATGTCTATCTGCCAATAAAGGCGCATTTAATTGTGATGTACTGGAAACTAGTTAAAATGATAAGTTATCACTTTTAACTCAGGGATTTCCTGGGCCTACTTGCAGGCTTAGGGGCTTGGAGTGAGGCCATGTGATCTAGGCCAGTGGTCTCCACCTTTTGCCAGTAGATGGTGCAATGCTCATAGGTTTTAACTGCAACTGCTGTTCAGAAGTAGATCGTGATCTACTGATCAGAGACCACTGATCTAAGCTACCTGAGTCAGGTAGCAGACAGCCAGTATGGAAAATGGCAGCTTAAAGCAAGGTGAGGTGAGTTCTGCCTCGCTACCTTAGGGACAGCCTGTTTTCTCTCTGTTTTGGGGGTCTTGTGTGTAATTATGATGCTAACACATAAAGTATAGTTACAGTGCAGCCTTCCAGTAAGAGTATTTATGATTTTATCTGTATGTTTGCTGTGAACATAACACTAATAACCAAGAGAGGTACAACAGACCATTCAGTGATCAGTCACAGTGAACAGATTCATGTGCAAACTGATGGTTCATCAGACAAATCCTTCAAGAAAGGCAGTTGTGGTGTTTTCATCCAGTGGCTTAATTGAGAGAGTACAAGAGCATGCGTTCAGCATATTCAGCTCCCACTATCTAGGCAAATGGAAATCTATTCTTAGTGCACTGCAAGAAATAAACAGCACTGAAATAGAGCTAGATGTTGTGGTATCTGTTGACTCGCAGCCAATGATGTTCCTTTAGAAGAAAGCTATATGCTACTAACAATGAAATTCACAAAGTGGCTTCACAGATGAGAAAACAAAGCAATAAACTGATTTTTTAAAATGGATTCCATCATGTTAACTTATATGGAAACGATGTAGCTGATGACCTGGCCAAAACTGGAAAATCAGAAACTTAATTTAGAAGGACAATAGTCGAGGATATTGATGCTTTATAAAGGAAAATATTAGCTAGAGTAAATGGTCAAAAGATGAAAGGTCCTCCAAATGATATCAATGCATCTCAAAAACAATATCCATTATTGTGAGACTGTATGCAGGGCACACTGCAGGGATGAAAATCAATAGAGATGGTGCCAAGATATATCCACTGTGCAAGATGAGTCGGGAATAGGCTTTAACATGTCCATGCTTTTGAACGTAATACTATAAGGAAAGTGAAGATTTTCAGATTGGGCACCGTGGATAAAGGCCTTACAAAGGATGAATTCATTCTCAAAATTCATGGCCTGATATGATAATCATGGGACAAAACAACAAGAACAATAATGAAGAGGTGTGAGAGGGTCAGCTTTAGAACAGCAAATTGTTTTCTAGTTCAGATGCAATTCGTATCAGCAAAAGACTCCTTATACTTCATACCAGTCCCCAAGCAAAATAAGTTAGACCACCTAAAGCACCCCTTTGCTTTTTATCATAGAATCATAGAATAACAGGGTTGGAAGGGACCTCACGAGGTCATCTAGTCCAACCCCCTGCCAAAAAGCAGGACCACTCCCACTAAATCACCCCAGCCAGGGTTTTGTCTAACTGAGCCTTAAAAATCTCCAAAGATGGAGATTCTACCACCTCCCTAGATAGCCCATTCCAATGCTTCACCACCCTCCTAGTGAGAAAGTTTTTCCTAATATCCAACCTTGACCTCCCCAGCTGTAATTTGAAACCATTGCTCCTTGTTCTGTCCTCTGTTACCCTCGAGAACAGCCTAGCGCCCTCCTCTTTGGAGCAACTCTTCAAGTAGTTGAAGGTTGCTATCAAATCTCCCCTCAGTCTTCTCTTCTTTAGACTAAATAAGCCTAGTTCCGTCAGTCCCTCCTCATAAGTCATGTGCCCCAGCCCCCTAATCATTTTTGTTGCCCTCCGCTGGACTCTTTCTAATTTGTCCACATCCTTTCTGTAGTGGGGAGCCAAAAACTGGACACAGTATTCCAGATGCGGCCTGACCAGTGTCGAATAGAGGGGAATTATCATATCCCTCGATCTGCTGGCAATACTCCTACTGATGCAGCCTAATATGCCATTGGCCTTTTTGGCAATAAGGGCACACTGTTGGCTCATATTCATCTTCCTGTCCACCATAACCCTCAGGTCCTTTTCTACAGCGCTGCTACTTAGCCGATCGGTCCCCAGCCTGTACCAGTGCATGGGATTTTTCCGTCCTAAGTGCAGGACTTTGCACTTGCTTTGTTGAACCTCATGAGGTTTCTTTCGGCCCAGTGTTCCAATTTGTCCAAGTCTCCCTGGATCCTGTCCCTGCCCTCCAGAGTATCTACCATTCCCCCCAACTTGGTGTCATCCGCAAACTTACTAAGCACGCAGTCTATTCCATCATCAAGATCATTAATGAAGATGTTGAATAGAACCGGGCCCAGGACCGACCCCTGGGGCACTCCACTCGTTACCGGTTGCCAACCAGACATCGAGCCATTGATTCCTACCCGCTGAGCCCGTTGATCTAACCAGTTTTCGATCCACCTTACGGTCCACTCATCCAACCCATACTTCCTTAACTTGCCGATGAGAATGCTGTGGGAAACCATATCAAAAGCCTTGCTAAAGTCAAGGTATACCACGTCAACGGCCCTTCCCGCATCCACAAATCCAGTCATCTCATCATAGAAGGAAATCAGGTTGGTGAGGCATGATTTGCCCTTGGTAAATCCATGTTGACTGTTCCTGATCACTCTATTTTCCTCCAAGTGTTTCAGGATGGATTCCTTGAGGACCTGCTCCAGGATTTTCCCACGGATTGAGGTGAGGCCGACCGGTCTGTAGTTCCCCGGATCCTCCTTTTTCCCTTTCTTAAAGATAGGTGCTATATTTGCCTTTTTCCAATCCTCCAGGACCACCCCTGTTCGCCACGAGTTCTCAAAGATAATGGCCAGCGGCTCTGCAATCACTTCTCCCAACTCCCTCAGCACCCTCGGATGCAGTTCATCCGGCCCCGTGGACTTGTGCACATCCAATTTCATTAAGTGTTCCCTAACCTGACTTTCCATCACCGAGGGCCACTCTTCTCTCCATTCCGTGTTACCCCGTGTAGTAGCCTGGGAGCGGGCCCTCCTTGTGAAGACTGAAGTAAAAAAAGCATTGAGTACTTCAGCCTTTTCCACATCATCCTCCACGAGGATGCCTGCCCCATTCAGTAAGGGACCTACACCACCTCTGATCCTTTTTATAACTGTGTCTACACTAGGGCTTTTACTGGTTGAGAAATGCTGCAAAAATTATACCCCTAAACAACATTACTATACTGGCAAAAGTTTCTAGTGTAGGCCTGGCCTTAGAAAAACTCCACCCACCCAGGACATACGATGTATAAGACCCATCAGAATCTACTTTGCTTGATAGGCAGACTGGACTCTGAAATGTAGTCTCCAAGATGGCTCAGGATTAAGCTTTTGAAATGTTGTTATAGCCGCCATTGGCCATCTCTAAGGCTATGTCTACA
>ML685787.1:7854734-7874305 GCA_007922175.1 Pelusios castaneus
GGGGACCTAGGACAGGTCCACAGGGGCGGGGGGGGCACCCCTTGCCCAATGCCAGGGAGCTCAGCCTTTGCCCCATTGTACCTAGATACAATGGGGCAAAAGGGGTCAGGGACCCTGGCGGGGCATAGGGGAAGGGTGGGCAGGGCTCTGCCCTGCCAGGTGGGGGGGCATGCCAGGCTACCCCTGTGCCCCCCCTGGCAGGGAGGGCATTGGTGTAGCCCTGGGGTAGCACTAAGTCGACTTAGGGCTACCCCACGGCTACACTGGCTTAAGTTGACTCTAGGGAGTCGACTTAAGCCTTAGGTCTACTCAAAAGCAGGTTTTATAAAGTCGACTTAATTTTCATTAAGTCGACTTTATTTTCCTTAAGTCGACTTAAGCAAGCTGCTTAAGTCGACTTAAGGAAACTGTAGTGTAGACACAGGGTAAATTAAGTCGACTTAAGCAAGCTTAAGTCGACTTAATTTACCAGTGTAGACGCAACCTAAGACCTTTGTCTGACAAAGCCTTAGGGGGAAAAGAATGTCTTCTTAATACATGATGCCTAACATGGAAGTATCATAAAGTAAAATCCAAATCTAATCAGGATCTGAACATCCTGCCGAGCTGCCTGGGAGGAGGGAAACAGGCATCAGGGCCAGACTATATTTGCATGAGCACAACCACTCTGCTTAGGTGCTCACCATGATGGACCTGATTTGGCTGGTGCTTGATTATGTTGTGCTAGGCATGTGTAGGACCTAGGGATCATGGAAGTTGATGGAAATGATAGTTGTAGCCATGGAGATATGTCTGCACTGTCTGATGCTGCTTGGAGCTGGTGGGTCCTGGTCATAGGCAGTAGGTATAATAGGCCAGGGAAGACTAAGCTGACCTGTCTCGACTGTGGTGGCCCCACTTCTTCCCGTCCTTGCTGTGCACTTTCCCTGGAGCCCCTACTGCCCACTGCTGCCTGGCTGACCCCTTCAGAGTCTGTGCCCCCATTGTGTGTCTCCCTCCACTCCTCCATCCTCCTCCCCCATGAGATCCCATCCTACTTGCCGTGTCCCTCCTCACCCCCCTTCAGTTGCTTACCTCATTCCCGTCCCCTGCTCCATCCCCATCCACCACTCGCCACCTTCCTCCTCTCCTCCATGCTGCACCCAACTTCCTCATGAGACCTCCCACGGCTGTCTCCCTCATCTGTAATCCAGAAAAGAAGGGCAATCCACATATTAAAAGTTAAATTTAAACTTCCAAAAGGATTCACAGAAGAGACACAGGAATAGTAAATCTGAAATAGAAATAGTGCTTATAATAATGTGACTTGGGTGGATGTTGCTGATCGGTTGTATATCCCAAATCCAGTGTGCTTTCTGAAAATGGACACAGTTTCTGCTATTGTCAGAAAAGACTGGCAGTACTGCTTCGTGCAGGAAAGCAGAACTGACATAACTCTCCATTTGCACATCTGGCTTTGGAATTGTTTCACAGGCAGGAGGCGATATTCATACTCTCTGCATGTGGTCATTTTGTTCCACATCTGCATCTAGTAATAAGAAAGTAATGTGTGCTCATCAGGTTTTCTGTCAGTTTGGGACTGTTTGTGGTTTGTGTTTTAGCTGATACATTTGGGGGATGAGGAATGGCTTTTTAGTATGTCCTAAAAAGCAATTTGCCAAACAGTAGAAGAAAATCTGCAGCATACAACAAATAAGACTATATAAGAACAGAGTATGCAGACCCCTATGTGACTGAGCTGGTTGACACAGATAGCCAAATCTGCATTATTACTGCTATAAAAGAGAGTGGGAATAATTAACATATATGTGGGGGCAGATTCTTGCCCATACAATTCAGACATACAAACAAGGAGTCCTGGTTCACTTTTAAAGACTCACACATTTATTTATCACATGCGCTTTCGTGGAAGAAAATCCCACTTCATCAGAGACTAACATGGCTATCCCTTTGAAACAATTCAGACATAGTGGATCATGTGAATTTACTGGGCAACAGTTGTTTCTCCTGGCCTGAGAATGAATTGATTCTGGTATGCAGCCACACACATGCTGCTAGGATATACAGAATGTAGTGAGGTTGATCTCTGACAGTTCCCACATGGTTCTTTTCCAACACGCAGGAGGAGAAAAGTGCTGCAATGATATTTGCAGGTAAAAGGTGAACAAACCTCGAGCAACCCACTGCAGTATGTGGAAAAGTCACTACTTGTCCAGGTAGTTTGTTTGCACGCAGCATAAAGCAAAAGTGGCCTGCAGTTGAAGAAATTGAACCACTCTACACCCTCATGCCAGTTCAGGCCCCATGCATGTGCTAAAGCCTGGAATGATTATGGGATGGGTTATTAGGCCAACTTTTTTCTTCTACAACAAATTGAAGAAGAAAAAGAAGAATGAGTTTAATTGAAGTTCAGGACTATAAGGGAGGTTTCTGGGAAAGAAAATATAAATGCATAGTGACACTTTTTTTCTAAAACTGCTCAAAAATACATGAGACAATTGTTGGTGTACAGTGTGCCAAAGGGTAGGCAAAATTGTGCTGTAAATCATATGTGAAATTCTTAATTTGGTTCTCTAAGATGGTACTGGGGTTTCTTTTGGAGAGGAGTTTTGTATTCCATTATACTTTTAAATGTATGACATATACAGAAAGGAACTTATGTACTTATTGGTCCTTATTAGTTGAGAATGGTATGTTTTCAGGGACTTATTTCAGGAAGTTATGGTTATAATTCTGTGAACAGCTGAGCACTTCCTGCCGGGTCTAAGTGCTTTCAATTCCCATTGCCTTTAGTAAGAAGTGACACTTGTAACTATGTATTTTCTTCATTTTGAGATTGATTTATCTCTGTAGACATCCACAGGAGAGGGATACGAAGAAATAATTAGTATATTGAATTTTGTCTATTAAATGACATGTGGTTTCAGGGAACATTTTACAACAAAACAATGCAATCTGTTTTCTCTGAAGCTAACATCTTGACGTGTACAATAGAATTATCTTGGCATTTTTAAAATGATTTTTCAGAAGAACAGCATAAACTCTGCAGAGGGAACATGAAAAAGATGTGATTACTCAGGGATGAAGGAACTGAGACTGGAACAGATTCAGCCTTGATGTTACTGGTTGCACTGAATTCAGATGCTGCATACCAGTGGTGAATTTGCCCATGCAAATGATTTCTGGTGAAAACAACAATAAATAAAAAGGATGGTAAGATTTTCTTAAAACATGACAAATAAACTACTCCTTCCAGAAAACTCATACTCAAAAATCAATCAAGGCTGCATAAAATGGCATCAGACTACATTTTGGGTCATAAAGGATGTTTTTCATTAAAATCTCTTTTTATTTCTTGCTATAGGATATGAAGGGGCACTGTAAGCAATATCCGAGTCACTGCAGTTCTATGTGTAATAACCCTGGAGAAAACCAACACACTGGAGGATTTGCAGAAAGGAGAAGAATACAAATGGGGCAGTGAAGCAGTGAGTGCTAGACCAGGGACACCTAAGGGGTAAGGAGGTCGGAGACTGGAATGACTCTTAGGAGAAGCAAGCTATGTGCAAGGCACAGGATGAAGAACAAACTGAAAAGAAAGAGAGGGATAGGGAGTTGTCCTGACAAGGAAATACTGGTGGGTAAATATACCCTAGATTCCTGAACTGGGGGCAAGGTAAACCAGGAGAATAGAGGGATACTGAGATTGTGGATCCAGGGCACTGGTTCTCAACCCATGGCCCATATCAGCACACAGCTGCAGCCCCCATGTGACTTCTTTAGGGCCATACAGGGAGTATACATGGAGAGCTGCATATGCAGCCCATGATGGTAAACAGGTTGAGACCCACTGAGCCAACGGACAATTCATGGAGGTAGATATGAAGAAGAAGGAAAATAAACTGAAGGAAAGACTCATGGGCAATGGTTGGTGTGATGACCAATGAGCCAAGAAGGAGCTGTGGGGGACACCCAACCTCTCAGGATACCTTCTGCAGGTGGAACATAGGGGATCCTCCCAGAAGGCCAGTCTTGAAGGCCACGGGAATTTTCAGTAGAAGCCCAACCTGTAAGGAGGATAAGGCACTGGCAGCAAGGAAGACTCCTTCTGGAGGCAAGAAAAGGTCTCAGTGAAATAAGGAGGGAGATGACAGGGCACTTTTAGTAGTACTTGGTCTCTACACTTGCTGAAGTACTGGAAAGAGTGAAAGTTTAATTGAAGCCAGTTCATCAATTTCTCTTGGGGATTATTGCCACGTAAGTGGCAGTTGCTGGGCTATTGAGTCCATTGGCTCAGCCACTGGGAAGATGCAAGTGGAAGGAGAAGGAAGCAGGGGAGCACACAGAGTGAGCCTGGGCTGAGGGGCAAAGGCTGTATGGAAGTGTCCCCCTGCTGTAAGCTTACAATACATTCTGCTATGTTATGTAAGTGAAGAATAAATACAACCTAGGTAACACCTGCTGTGTGTTTATGTGTTAAGAGATCACAAAACAGTCCAGGCAGTGTGGCATGCTCAGCAACAACGAAGAAGCCCTGTGACAAGAGTAAGTTCAGATATATATACAAATTGGAGCTGTGATGGTGAAACAAGCAGCCCTATTTGACAGGCAATCCTACAAATATGCTACCAGTGTACTAGCAACCTTTTCATGTGCCTTCCATGAATGTTAGCACAAATAGCTTCTTTGTACTAAGAAAATCTGTGGGAAGTGAAAGTCTTGCAAATACAAGAAACAAAAACATATGCAATGGAGTTGTTCATGTGGCCATCTTGCAATCTGTTTGATTTTCTTTATGTTATAAAGTTATCAGACCAAAGAGGAGAAACAAAATCATATGATGCAAATGGTCAGTCACAAACCTTGAAGCCATAGTTAGAACAAATAATTTTTGAGCAATCTTGCGCCTGAAATGATAATGTGACGTGTTTAAGTAAGAAACATGGCTCCCAGCAAGTGTGTCTTTGATCTATGAGCAGTCACAGACTCCTTTGAAGCTGATGGGCATGCCAGCCACCTTCCATTCCGGCTAAATGAGGCAACGATTCCTCTGTGTAGTCATAAGTGAAACAATGGAAGCCATTTCCTAAATACTAGACCACATGCAAGTGCAGGGTCATGCAGGCCATCGGGTTTCCTGGGGAACTGATAACAAATGGAGGGGCTAAGGATTAATTGGTAGAATTGTGTGTCAGAAGCAGCCAGAAAGCCATCAGGGAGGAGAAAAAGCATAGTCTTGAGACATGGGACCTTGAGTGCTTTTAGGCAGAGTGCCAGCTAGAAAGGCCCAACTCAAATCTTGGACACACACTAGTACTTACTTTGGTATAACTTACGTTGCTTAGAAGGGTGAATAAGTCATCCCCCTGAGTGATGAAAGTTACACTGACTTGAGTGCTGGTGCGGAGGGCACTATGTCGGCAGGAGAAGGTCTCCAGCAGACATGGCTACTCCCGCTCAGGGTGGTGGAGCAATTGTGCTTCCGGAAGAGCTCTCTCCCATCAGCATAGGGCGTCTGCAGTAGCAACACTCAGCGGCACAGCTCCATTGGTACATCTGTGCTGCGGTAGGGATTCTAATGTAGACTTGCCTTCAAATTGCTAGCAAGGACTTTGTGTATATCCTTTTTAAATAATCAGGACTGCATCAGCAAAATATTTGTCTATCATCAATTTCTCCTCCTAACAGAAACAATAGAAACAACCCATGAGGCCCCAAATATTGACTAACCATATGGGTCAGAAGAGGTAATAACAAATACATAACACTAAGAGAAAAAAAAATCAGGGCTTCACAGTTCTGGCGATCCATTCAAAGGACAAGAGGGCCAAAACCGGCAGTAGGCACTTAAAATAGCACTGCTCCCTTTCAAAGCTGGCTGAAATATTGCCAGCAAACTCAGCTATTTTATTTTAATAGGCACAGTGATAACTCCCTCTTCATGCTGTCCCTTCCTCAGGGAAGGAGAAGATAGTGCGAGCACAGCTATGGAGGCATCACAACGTCCAGGGAGTCATGCAACCAACTGAGAGAGGTAAAGCCACCAGGGCTATGTCTACACTAGCAAGTTAGTTCGAATTAAGGAAGCTTAATTCGAACTAACTAAAGCCATGGCTACACTAGGCTTCCATTAGTTCGAATTAAGGGCTTCCTTAATTCGAACTAATAACTTCGAACAGGGTATTAGAAGTAAGGGTTAATTCGAACTAGTTAGTTCGAATTAACCAATGTGGCTATGTTAGTCTGAACTAATTTCTTAGTTTGAACTAACCGGCCCATTGAAATCAATGGAGATCGCTCATGCTTAGTTCAAACTAATTTTTTCTAGTTTGAATTAAGTTAATTCGAACTAACTAAAATTAGTTCAAATTAGTTAGTTCGAACTAACTAATTCGAACTAATTTTAGTAAGTGTAGACATAGCCCAGGAGCTTAGAATTTCCAGGGCTTGGCCATGGTGCACAACTTGCTTTCTCCTCTCACTTTAAGAAAGCATCCTCTGGGAACTTCACCAATGAATTCACTTAGTGAATTCTGTTTCCTGGGCCCTCTCTGTTTCCCTCACATGGAATTTGTTTCTGTTTACTGAAAGAGTCCCTTCTGAGTTCTGAGATTTGTAAACCACATTTGTTTCCTGACCCAAAAATTCAGTTAAATAAAATAAAATTTTGTTTCTGTCAAATAGTTTTGGGATTTTCTTGATGGGAAAAAGTGATAATTGATTTTTATTTACCAATGTTTTTATTTAATCATTTTGTGCTTTAAAAAAAAGTTTTGATGGAAATTTTTTGATGATCTCTACAATTAAAGTGACTTACTTCATGTCACACAGCTAGTAAGTAGCAGAGCTGAGGAACTGGATCCAGATATTTTAAATCCCTGTTGTAAAATTCTTTACAAGATCAATCTTCCTCTCACTTCTGTATTTCCAAATGATATACTCCCAAGAGTTCACTGAAGTGCCAACTTACTCGAATTTTATTCATTTTTTTGTTTTTGAAAATCATGAAAATAGAAAAAAAGATAGGTCTGAACAAACTCTTTTTCATAATGTGCAGCTGAATGTCTCAGGTTCATCTTTCTCAGAAAGAGCAATACAACCAGAAGGGAAATGTGTATTTATAACACTAGGCATCAGCAGAAATACTAATGAATATGAAATACATAAGCATGTTGACAAATTATTTGATCAAATTAGAAAGGTTAAAAAACAAAAGAGTTGCATTTATTTTTTTCTGGCTAAAATATCTTTCCCCCTCACTCACCTCTTCTTTTCTTCTTTCATTTCACTAAAAATAGCCTCTAGTTCAGTGAATAGTTATAGAGCAGAAATTCAGAGGTCATTGTATAAACAGTGGGAAGAAAAGAATAATGTTAGATTTTTATTACAAGTTTAAAAAAACACAATAAAATTCTAACCAGAATAATCAGGCCTTTCAACATATTTGACATGTACACTTTAATGATTTTATCAGTATGGGATAGCATAAATATGCTTTCATGAATGTTTTTTCAGCACCTAATTCCACTAGCAATTGATATAATTCACTTGTATACTACATGGTTAATTTCTTTTTCCTTAAGGCCCACATTCAAGGAAAACATTTGTGTGTCCTTAATTTAAACTTAAGTATGTGATTGAAGTTAAGTATGGGTTTTCCTGAACTGGGATATTAAAACAGAATGAAAGATCTGAGATACAATTTCCATATTTAAAACTTAAAATAACTTGCCATATTTTTAAACTTAAAAACTTGTCAGTATTTTTATACACTGTAATAGATGCCACGTGGAATTTTGCACAGAAGATGTGAAGTGATATTTATCTCCCATGAGTTATATTCAGAATGATTTGAATTTTGAGAAAATGTGATCTGCATATAATAGTGGAAATTGTAGTTAATATATCTCTTTTAAAGAGAGAGAGTTATAACATCTTTTACACACGTTTCCATTGACAAAACACCAGTGATTCATTTTTTAAAAGCTTTGCAATAAAAAGCTGCTGTAAAAGTGCTTTATTATATACACATGCACACACAAATGCTGAAACCTCACTTTCATAGTGGAATAAATTCTGCTCCAGAAATTACTACTTTGCCAGCTTTTTCCTATGGAGACAGCAAATATTTTTCTGTGAAATACAAGGGTTGGAACACAGTACATTTAATCAGCTGAAAAGAATGTGGATTTCTCCAGGCCCAAATAACAATGAAATACAGTTTAAATGAAAAAAATATTAAAATTATTTAGCATTTTAATCAACAATAAATATTTATTATAAATGTAGGATTCGTGCTGGTGCTAGATGTAGAATAAAATAATATGAATGAAAAGTTGATGTAACATTTTCTGTAACATTTTAGAATTTTCATAATATAAAAGCGTTGTATTTTGATTTTTTTAAATATTATTTCAACATTTACAATATGGATGCTAAATTTACCTTTTTATCTCTACTTCACTGAATTTAACTTTTCTGTTTACAAAATTAGAACCAAAGCCTGACTAGCCCAAATAGTCCTATTGGCTGTGTTTACACTTGTAAATTAAGTCAATTTAAGCTTGCTTAAGTCGACTTAATTTACCCTGCGCCTACACTACACTTTCCTTAAATCGACTTAAGCAACTTGCTTAAGTCAACTTAAGGAAAATAGAGTCGACTTAATGAAAATTAAGTCGACTTTATTAAACCTAGTTTTAGGTTGACTTAGGGCTTCAGTCAACTCCCTAGAGTCAACTTAAGCCAGTGTCGACTTAGGGCTACCCCAGGACTGCATCAATGCCTTGCCTGCTGGGGGGGGGGGGGGCCAGGGGGGCCCGCCCCGCCACAGGGCAGGGCAGAGCCCTGCCCACCCTGCCCCTATGCCCTGCCAGGGTCCCTGTCCCCCTTCACCCCATTGTACCTATGTACAATGGAGCAAAGGCTGAGCCCCCTGGCACTGGGCAAGGGGTGCCCCCCCTACTCCTGTGGACATACCCTAGGTCCCCTGTCCCTTAGAAATCGACGTAGGTGACCAGTGTGGATGCTCTAGGTCGACTTTGCAAGTTCCCCCCAAAGTCGACTTAAAATTTGAGTGTAGACTCACTGTCGTCTTAACTAAGTCGACTTAAACTTAACTTAGTTAAGTCGACTTAGATAAAGTTGACTTAAATTTCCAAGTGTAGACATAGCCATTGACATTACTGAGGCTTTGGCACATGAACAAAGTGACCAGGTAGAATTTGGCCATTTAATACAAAGCAGTACAGTTATGTCCTGCCATCATTTTATGCATAGACGTTCCTTTGAAGTCAGAGAAATCAGCGCAGTGAATAAAACCTGATTGCAGGTTATGGTTCTTAGAGAAAATTGCAATGATAGTCTGGCACAGTGAGCATCTAACTTGAGTAAATGATGGAATTTATGTTATAGCCCCTGGCCATTAGAAAGTCTGTTAGAAGCAGCTCACCAGCTCAGAAGCAATGGCTGGGAAAAAGGACAAAGTGAAAATTTGTTTGGCATGCTGCTTGAGTCATGGACAGACTGAGAGGTTCTGGGCCAGAGAATAGGCGGAGAAGTTACCAGGCCAGTACAAACAATGACAAATCTAGTTGCCAACCCAGGATAGCCTGCATAAAGCTAGGAAGATACATGTACTCAGCTCAGATAGCCGCAGTGTTTGGGAGAAAGGAACTGGCAGCAAGGGCCAATGTTTTAGCAGCAGGAAAAGACAACTGCTCAGTGGTAAGAAAAAAAAACACAAAAAAAGATGTGACTATCAGGACTGATTAAATGAAGATATTTTGCAATGAGTACCTTCAGGAAAGCCAGTGCTTTAACCAATAATTAAGGGGGAGTTTTTCAGAGGTATACACAGCAGTTGGACATCTGTCTCCTGATGACTTTCAGAGGGTATTGGGAACATAATTGCTACAATGAAAATCTTCAGCTGGAATTGTTTTTACATATCATTCTCCCAGTGTTTGAAGTTTCTGCTGCAAGGAAAAGTCTCTAGGAAGTTACAGGACTTAATTTTTTCCGAGTTCCACCACTGCACCCACCACTCAACAGGTGAAAGCACAGCAGACTTCAGCAGCGCTTGATCAAGATAATGCAACTGTAAAACAATTCTGTGATTTTTATGGTAAGGAATCTTCTCATCACATTGTAATTTCCCATGTGGACCTGCAACTATGTGGTGATATTCACTCCTGGGCAAAAAGGACCCAGGGGCTCATAGATTTTAAGGCAGACAACACAGCCCCGTAGGAAGGAGGAATAAATGGGTGTTAATAACCTTCAGAGGCAAGGGGAGCTGCAGTTACTATAAACAATAATACCAGGGGCATAGCTACGGGTGAACCCGGGTGGGCCCAGGCCCTTCCACTTGACCAGCAAGCCTATTGACCCCTGCCGACCGCTGTGCCCGGCAGCAGCATGAGCCACGACTGTGGATCAGCCAGCAGCAGGCAGCCCCTGCCAAAAGTGGCAGTGCTGCAGGCAGATGGGTGGGGCTGGGCTGGTCTCCACCCACATGGCCTCGCAGCTCCAGTCCCAGGCAGCTGCTGCAGCCTTGATGTGACAGGGCCTGGGGTGCCTCTCTGCCCCCACCCCACCTCCGTTCTCGAGTTGAAACATTGTGAAGAGGCTTCCGGTTATGTGAACAGAAGCAGGACTTGCTGGGCCCACCCTGGAGACTCAGGGGCCCAGCCAGGAAATGGGAGCTTGCTACGCCCCTGAATCATATGACCCTATGATAACATTAGCTTCCCATGATGTATTAGCAAAATGTCATGTTAAGGAGCCCATTCTTGACAGGATACAGTTTACCACATAAAATAATATATCCTCTGAAATGCTGCTCTAAAAAAAAAAGTGGGACCTGATCCAAAGCCCAGGGAAATTAACAACAGACCTATGTATAGTTCTTACAAATGTATGTGCTTAGACAAGCAAAAGGGCCAGCTGTGGACAGCATTAGGTATGATCCACAATGAATGGTATTATCACCTTCCTAAAAACAGGCCAGACTGCGAAATATAGAACACAAGTTAAGGGTGAACTTAACAGCAATTAGCAACTATAAGGTCATCTGCCTTTGCACTTCTTCATAGCAGACATTCACTTGTCATTTCTTGCCTATGCAGTCCCCTGATGTGAAAAACATTTTATTTCTCTCTGTAACAATGGAGCCCTGTATTTTTCCTCAGCATGGACTGATACCAGTCCAAAGCATAGGTACCAAAATCATTAATATCCCAAATAAAAAGAAAAGCTCCACATAAAACACATCATATATTGCCTTACTGGAATGAAATATTCAGGAAACCCCAGCTTTACATGAAATATACCAATACATGTATGCCTGCTATGGTGAGGGAGTGGTAAAGCCATGGGTTTATGACCTTACTAAGCTCCTTTGAGAATTTGTCATAGGAGACAGAATAAGAAAAAAAACAAGGAGTCCTATGGCACTTTTAAAGACTAACAATTTTATTTATTGCAAGAGCTTTCGTGGATGAATCCCACCTCATGAGACACAAATGGAAAACATACAGTGTGGAGGAGAAAAATAAATACAGTGAAGGGCAGGGCACAAGATCAGTAAAGATTATTTCAGCAAATCAACCAGGTTGTTTTGATTCAAACAGTGTGGAACAACAGAAAAGAAAGTGAGGAGATTGAAAGAGGGGGAAATCTCCTTTTGTAATGAGAGAACTGGCCCATATCTCTCTTCAAACTCAAGTTAATGGTGTCAAATTTGCATATGAATTCCAACTCTGCAGCTTCCCTTTGAAACTTTGATTTAAAGCTTCTCTCTTGAAGCATTGCAACTGACATATTTTTCATGAAGTATGAAGGGAGATTGAAGTGTTCCCCTATTGGCTTTTGAATGTTGCCTTTTCTAGTATCTGATTTGCGTCCATTTATTCTTTTGCGCAGAGGCAGACCAGTTTGTCCAATGTATAAGGCAGAGGGTCATTGTTGGCACATGATGGCATATATCACATTGGTGGATGAGCAGGTGAATGAACCCTTGATGGAGTAGCTAGTTTGAGTAGATCCTATGATGATATGGAGCTTGTCAGAATAAGAAAAGATGATCTTCAGTAGTAAAGGCACAGATAGCATTAATGATCAATTGGCTGTGTAGGTGCACCACTGCCTTCAGCTAGAATTAGGAGAGGAAAGGTGATCTTGTGGTCCAGGCACACACGGTGCATCTACACTTACAAATTAAGTCGACTTCAGCTTGCTTAAATCGACTTAATTTAATCTGCGTCCACACTACATTTTCCTTAAGTTGACTTAAGCAGCTGCTTAAATTGGCTTAAGGAAAATTAAAATTGACTTTACTAAACCTAGTTTTAAGTCGACTTTTCCTGCTAAGTCGACTTTAGAAAGTCGACTTAGCCAGTGTGGATGCAGAGTAGCCCTACGTCGACTTTAAGTCGACTTAGGGGCTTATGGGCTTCCCCACTGCCCTCCCTGCTAGGGTGGCTGGCACAGCCACAGCCTGGCATGCTCCCCCACAGGGCAGGACAGAACCTTGCCCACCCTGCTCCTATGCCCTGCCAGGGTCCCTGTCCCCCTCAGACCCCATTGTACCAAGGTACAATGGGGCAAAGACTGAGCCCCCTGGCACTTGGCCAGGGGTGCCCCTCTGCCACCGTGGACCTGTTGCAGGTCTACCTAGCCCCTACAAGTCGACCTAGGCGTCCAGTGTGGACACTCTAGGTCGATTTGGCAGGGTCCCCTCTAAGTCGACTTAATTTTTGAGTGGGGACATGCTAAGTTGACTTAAATTAACAAGTGTAGACATAGCCACAGTTTGGATTAAAGAGATCTCTGTTCAGTATGAAGTCTTCCTTCATGAAGTAGGAAGCTGATGAATTAATTTAACTTCTGTGTCTCATCTTCCCCGTTTATAAAATGAGTAATATTATTTTTCTCCCACCCTGTCTGTCTTGGCAATTTAGTTTGAAAGTTGATTATCATGTATTTGTATAGGGCCTTTACACTGTACTGTAACACAAGTCATTAATAATAATGAATATGGAAGTCTCAGAAAGCTTTGCAAAGGAGGAGAGAGAAACATGTTGTGATACCTGAAGATGAAACTGAGTGGCACTTTCCAAAGGTTTGGTTTGATCTCAGTGCAGATGAATAAACTATGTTCATAGTGGGGTGAGGGATAAGGAAACCACCAATTCCTTTTCTCTGATCATGGAATGACTTTGTAGATATTACACCTACTGGACTTAATTCTCATTTAGTTTATACTCATCTAAATGAAGAAGAGCTCCACTGGAATCAATGGAGTTACATGGTTGTAAAATTAGAAAGAGAGGAGTCTCAGGCCTGTTATTTAACCTATAACTCCATAAGTCATTGCTGATCCACTGTCCAGTTTTAAAAATGGTTACCTCTTACATGTATAAGTAGACCCATTAACATCATAGTCAATGATTACAGAAGTCTAACTAGCCGCACTTAGATATTATGATATTAGATAGAAATGACCCTCAGATTTCACTTTTGATGTAGCCAAATTATCTAACCTGAAATATTAACAGCTCGAAACATCTTAAAGTTAATCAAATTTCTGACTGTTTTGCTAATTCTCTTTTATTATCTTCTCTTTTGATAATCATGCACCACGTGTCCTCGGAGGGGAAAGGAACAGTGGTTTTCTTTCATCTTCTGTAGATATTAGTTGCAGCATTTCTATGTATTCTTTTTTGCAATAGTGAGAAATGTAAGTGAGGTAAAATCCATGGGTTTTTCCCTTGCTCAGTTCATGTAACAGTTGTCACATACGAATGGAAAAGATTCTAATACTGTTCTACAAGCTTAAGGATAGTGTGAAGATACCGCTTCTCATTTGTTTTAACTGAGTTGTCCAAAAATAGATACGCTGGACCACATTGCCCCCTTCTATGAAGAAATCTATGATAGCAAGGCAGAGAATCAGGAAACCTTAAAGAACTTTCTTCAAATTATGAGCTTTACAGGAGTAGTTTGGGACAATGGGGAGCACAGAACTAGAAGAGATTGAAGCCTCCCTCAAATCTGCAAAGAAAGGACTTCCTGGAGTGTGGGAAGTTACCATGTGATAATGTAATTAAAAACATAATGCTCAATGGGGGTGAATTAAACTTCCATGTGCAACCTTAATTCTAGTATTTACCTTCTGAGATCTTGACTTTGCAACCTGAATAGCAATTTTTTAAAAAGAAATAATAATGAAAGCTAAAGGGAAAGAGACTGGGCATATCAGGTCACTCCCATCTTTCACTGGATGGAATGTGAGAACACTTGATGTTACTGGGTGAGGAGGAGGACTTCCAAGCCCCCTATTTTGCCCCCACCCCTGATTTTGGAGGGGATATCAGGCTGTAATGTCACCCCCTAAAGCTTGGATCTATTATAGGGGAGAGAGGGTGGGAGTAGCATCATGGATCCTTTGGGTTACAAAGCACTGTTAGGGGAGAAAGTCCTCAGGGGCTTTATCACATTTTTTGCTATTTCAAACAAGCTTCAGGTAACTATCTGAACCTTTAGAGTAGTATCCTAAATTAAACTGAACTAGAAACCTTGGGAAGTTCTCCCATTGCTAGTGGGAACGTTCTTTTTAGAGAACGTTCAGGCTGAGATCTGAAATAGAGGGGGTACTTTTCATTGAAATTGTTTTGAGAGTTGATTATAATAAATCAGACATCATATAAAAATGTCATTTTTAGTGTGATTAGCATTCAACATATTTTTCAGTCTACTGGGAAATCATTCACTCTTTCTCTTCTGGAGGCAGAGGGGCTCTTTAGCTTTTAGTTTCACATTTTTCTTGTGTGTCTCAGTGCCCACAGAGCTCATTATTACTGGCAATAATGACTGCAGTGCTTGGCTAGGTCTACACTTGTTAATTTAGGTCAACTTTAGCTATGTCAACTTAACAAAGTCGACTTTAAGTCGACTTTGTTAAGTCGACTTAGCATGTCCACACTATAAAATTAAGTCGACTTAGGAGGGAACTTACAAAGTCGACCTAGAGTGTCCACACTGGATGCCTAGGTAGACTTCTAGGGGCGAGGCGGACCTAGGAGAGGTTAAGTCGACTTAATTTACAAGTGTAGACGCACCGCTTGAGGGCAAATAGCTCACTTCAAGATAGCAATATGATTTTATGGGGGGAAGGAAAAGGCGCTGAATTATGCTCACTAATAAGTGTCTGAAGGATCAAGCCCTAATTAAATTGAAGCTATCTAATAATATTATCAACAAAGCCTTGCACAGTTAAATGAGCTAATGACAATTAAAAATGTTTGTAAAAAAATTATCATATACTTTTTTTTGTGTATGATTCTCATTAGCGTCAGAATGGACACATGGGGGGGCGGGTGGGTGGTATTCACAAATCCAGTGGTTAAATGATTGAGCCATTTAAGTGCAGGCCTGCGTTGATACAGTGCAGAGCACCCACCTTACAGGAGGCCTCCATTGGCCATTCCACCTCAGGGAACTCCTACAGTTCCCTGGCATGAGGGAAGTTCAGCTGCTACTGCCTCCCTCCAGGATTGACTGCCTGGCTACCTTGACTGTCTGGTGGCCTTTGAGGAGTGTATTGCACCCCCCGAAACACACACAGGGCATAGTCTCTGTTGCTGGCTGGTGGGTGCATGTGTGCACACGCTTTGTGGTGACTTATAGTCCACAGAATAGCCAAGCATTATCTGAAGATTGAACTGGGCAATTCTCAGTGGCGGCAGGTGATGGGATTAGGGGCAATGGTCTCAAGTGGCAGTAAGGGAGGTCAGGTTAGATATTGGAAATACCTTTTCACTAGGAGGGTGGTGAAGCACTGGAATGAATTACCTACCTCCATCCCCAGAGATTTTTAAGGCCTGGCTTGATAAAGCCCTGGCTAGGATGATTTAGTTGGGGTTGGTCATGCTTTGAACAGGGGATAGAGATTAGATGACCTCCTGAGGTCTCTTCCAACCCTAATCGTCTATGATTCTATGATCTCTAGTCCAAGTGTAAAATGAAAGTGAAATGTGTTAAAATTTATTTGTTCACTGAACAGCCTACTATACATCTGTTAGGACTCATCCAGCTGCTCTGGTTGGAAAGTCACATTAATCTGTCACAAAGAATTAAAGGTCTATGTTTTAAAACAAAAGCAGTAATTTGTAATAACACATTTAAAAAGATAATCTATTTCTATATTGAGAATGTTATTCGTTTAGAGCACAATCAAATGTGAATGTGTTTATTAATCTGAGAAATCAATATACGTCAAGAGTTCTATCAGTGCCAAAGACTCTGCAGTACAGTTTTCGCCATAAAAATAGCATTAATCTTCAGATTACTGACGTCCCTATACCTAAGGCTTTAGTACTCTTCATCATCACTGTAGTATCTGAGTATCTTCCATATAAAATGGTTCTTGATTAACTCCATGGAATCTATGGCTCTTCTTCTCTTTCGGTTCTAAAAACCTTTCCATGAGATTCGTTTTTGTTGGGTATGTTTATTTTCCAAAATGCTGATAGATTTAAGGGGTATGATGTGACTATCTTTCTGTTTAAGGCAGAAAAAACAGTGGGTTTTTTTTTAAAGGTTTTGCAGCATTTCTTAATGATCGTCAGAGACTTTATTAATCTAATCTCCTCTGAAAGTTTGTTTCACAGCCTCTTGTTTTCACACTTCATTCTGGCCTTTGTGATCTGCATTGTCCCAAAGGAGCACCGCTGTCTTGAATGGTTCCTAAATATTTATTTTCTCTCTTGGGCTAGGTTTTCCTAAAAGCATTCATCTTGCCCTTTACAATTTCTCTAGCAGAGTTTCATATGTGCAAAAACTTGAATTCTGTATATGTTCCATTGGGAGCACAATCGGAACCATAGGCATGAAAAATGGGGGCTCAAGTCTTCAGGCCACTTTTTAAAATTTGGCCTTTTATCAAGTGATTTGTCAAAATACTTAGGATTTAGGAAAAATCCAGATGTGGAACTTAATTTATTCCAAGAAAAGAACAACTAAAATATATGACTGGAAAGTCTTGTACAGACAGTAATGAAGACTCCTTGGAATAGTGATAGTACTGTATATCACGCTTTCAGCTGGCAGAATAACAAGCACAAATACAATCCAGAGTATTAACAGAAGCATGGAAGCATTCTGACCTTATAAATGAACAGCTTTGGGGCCCAGACCTATAAAGAGCTGAGCACTTTCAACTCTCCCTGTAGTCAGTGCAAGTTGAAGGCACTTAACTCCTTACAGGATCAAACCTTTATACAGTAAATACATTTATTTCTAGAGGATGAAATTTAGTAAAAAAGGGACCTAAATAATTCCCTAAACCAATGTATTATTCTAATATTAATAGGTGGGATGTTCCAGTAGTTAGGACACTAGCCTTGGATTCCAGAAATCTTGCTCTGTCACAGACTTCCTATGTGCTCCTGGGCAAGTCATTTACTCTCTCTCTCTGTCTCTATGCCTCAGTTTCCATCATTAAAATTGGGATAATAGCACTTCTGTAACTCACAGGGGCACTGTGAGGCTGGGCACATTAAAGACTGTGAGGCATTCAGATGCTACCATAATGGGGGTCATGGTAAAAAAAATCTTTGTACTGTTCATGATGAATTGCAGATAAATTTGCCATATTTTTCCTCACTTGAGAAAGAGGACAATGAAATCACATAAACTACAAGAACAAAAAAGTTAACCTGTACACTTCGGTATCCAGCCACTGTGTTTCAGTTGAATTCAGCCATTAACCTGTAAATTAATGTTTGGCCTGCTATTATTTTAAGTAATTTTTAAATGAGATGTTACTAGAAACTTGCTTATTCTCATCATTTTTTAAAAACTATAAATTACAGCTATAAATGAAGGAATGAATAGTAGTTCTTCCTTCCCTCTGGTCCCTCTTTTCTCTACCACCACTACAGCAGTTCTTCCTTCACGCGTGCGCGCACGCACACACACACATATACACAGACAGTTTGTTTAATTTCTTTGCTAGTTTCTTGTTTTTTACATTTAAGGCCAGTTACCCTATTATGCTTAAATAAAGCATTGTCTAATGGAATATACTGGTATTTAGACAATAGATTGGCATTTTTATTTCAATCTGGGGAGAGCTACCCAAGAGCTGCTTAACGTGTTAAGGCTGTTTAGATCATATGCATGTTTTTCAATGATTTCCAGATGAAATCTGATGAAATGTAAAAATAAAATAAAAAATTTTAACTGACAGCCCATTAAACTCTTTCTGGAACCCAAGTTAAATTGAATTCTTTCAGGCTCACACAGTGTCAGAATAAAGATTCTTCAGCTGGAACTCAGTTAACAATTTGCCCATGATACATGAGCCAACTTAGATTCCAGCTCACTCTTTCAGAGCTTGTTGATTCTATTATTTATTTATTTGCACTGTGGTTCATTGGTTTAGGGAATTATTTAGGTCCCTTTTTTACTAAATTTCATCCTCTAGAAATAAATGTATTTACAGTAAAAAGGTTTGATCCAGGCCTTCAACTTGCACTGACTGCAGTATGACAAGTTAAATTGAACCTTATTAATGAGTAATCTGGCTTTGTCTGGAAAATTCTTCATTGTTAGGGTGCAGAATACACGCACACATGTACCACACGCATACCACACACAACCCTTCAGCCTACAGGAAGACTATAAAGCTGAAGTAGAGTCCCTCAGCTGCTGTTATTCCATTCAATATGCTAACATAGATGGTAAATTTTGACAGCACTTATCTGTAGGAGATTGTGGTGAGAGGGAGCTGGAAAGTGAATTCATGACTCCTACACATTGTGATATTGACAGCTTATGCAATGCTATTGCAAGTCTGGCAATATTGGGGTTTTTTTTCCTAAAGCTCCAGCTCCTGGAGTTCAGTGAGTAGAGAGAATCTCAACTTTCACTTTTTGCAGTTTTTTTAATAAAATAAGTTTCATGACAACATGAACCTGAAAGGCTACAAAACAGAAGGCAAACAAAAATAGCCAAGCATTTTATTATTTTAGTAAACTCACAATTTTCAAAATTAATCTTATGATTTTGGGGGGAGATCTAACTCATAAATTTTGAATGGTTAAGTTTGGCAGTACTGCCTTCCTAACAGAAATTACAGTAAATTCTGTGTTTCTTAAAATATGGTCCATGACAGAGTCCCAGAAGGTGAAGAATTTGAGAAAGTAGTAAAATATTGTTGGGTTTGTTTTGTTTGTTTTCATTTTTTGTGAAGATAAATTTAGAGGTTGGTGAGAGTTAATGTACTCCTATACTGAAAAGAACTATACATGGAAACATATACATTTATACAACTGTTTAAAGTATTGGAAATTGAAATTTGTAAGTGGTAAATTATGCTGTACCAAATCCACAGCAATCTATGAGTTCACAGTTGAATCTATACTGCTCACTATAGTCACTCAAATTTCTTAGTGACTGTGGTGAGAGGACCCAGATTCTCCTGCTCCAAAAGTCCACACATCCCTTTACTTTGCTGGGATCCTCTGGGGTGAAACCTGGAAACTGTGGGACTGCCAAGCCCTCTG
>ML685787.1:7874705-7906780 GCA_007922175.1 Pelusios castaneus
GCATGAATTCCAACAGGATATTAATTTTAGCCGTTTAACACTTTTTAAATGATACCTCACAAAGCATAATTTATACCAAAAAAATCATAACTATATAGGAGTGATGATTATGGCATTCCAGGATGCTATTTTGAAGCACGGACCTTTAAAGTAGATGCAGCCCGTAGAGGGAGCAGGGCCCAGGGCCAATTGGCCGAAGCTGGGCCCCGCCCCCCAGGGAGCTGGCTCTGGGCCAGGAGGACGAGGCTGCTGGAGCGGGGAGCCGGCTCCGGGCCCGGAGGCTGCCTGTTGTGGGGTGGCGGGGGGGGACAGAGCCCCGGAGGCTGAGACGGCCTGCGGGTGGGAGCTAGGCCCGGGCCGGGAGGCCGATGACACCTGCCGGGGGAGGGGGCGGGGGGGCAGAGCCGGCTCTGGTCCTGGAGGCCGCCTGCGGCAGGGAGCCGTCCCCGCTCCGCTCCTGGGCCTGCTTGCTCCGCCCTGGGGGTGAGGAGGGCCAGCCCAGGGGCCGGGCATAGCCCTCCTGGCCCGCCCCGCTGCCTTTGGCTCGCTGCCAAAGGCAGTGGGGTGCCTGTGGGAGGAGGGGCTGTGGCGCGCGTGGGCCCCGCACTGCCCCGCTGGGAGCGGGACAGGGCGGGGCCCACGTAACCGCGGGGCCCCGGGCAATCGCCCCGTTCCCCCTTCCCCCCCCCAGGGACGGCCCTGAGTAGATGTGTCAAACTCATTTGCCAGATTTGACTTAAATGTACTTCAAGTGGGCCATACATAAATCAAAACACTACAGTACTTCCATGGCATCACAGAGCGCCGTGTATACAAAACTGTGCTCTGCAATATCACTCTCTCTCTCTCTCTGTTAGGGAAAGAATGTGGTCCTGCCGAGTGCAGTCGTGGGCTGGATGGAAGAGAGTTATGATCCACAGGATGTATGTTTGACACCCCTGTTCTAAAGCTAAAGGAGAATTTCTGCCAGCTATTAGCACCTCAGGCCTATGTCACACAGATGAGTATTTTTGATTCTAGTAGACTGTTGTCTTTCTACAATAGACTAACACGGCTACCCCTTTGGAATTTCACTAGTTCAGTATTACACTGAGACACCTTGCAAACAAAGCTTCTGCATCTTGCTCACACCTACCAAATTGTCATCACTTAAGCTATAAAATGGTTTTTACATAACATGTCCCTAATATAATAATCTGTATTGTTAACATGCCCTCTCTATGAGTTGTATTTATCAGAAACAGGATATTTCTGTTCTTATTTCATGCAAAACAAAAATGAAACCACAAAACATAATGATGTACATGTCAGTGCCTGTGGGTTGACCTACTTTTTCATTTTTGTTACACATTTCAGTCCAGATCTGCAAATATTTACTGCAGGCTTTACGTTGTTTACATTGCTTTACATGTAAAGCAGTAGTAAAAGTATCTGAAATGAATGACCAATTCAGGTGGGTTTACAGCTGCTTTGTATCAGCAAAGCAACACAAAGCATCTGGAATTTTCCAGTAAATCTGGCCCATAATACACCTGGTTTATATGTTCATTCCACTGTGAAATCAATAAGCACTTTTTAATTGGTTCCAATTCAGGCCGAGACTGCCTCCTTCAAATGTGCACTGGAAACAAGCTTGTTTCTATGTTTATATCAATTGAGTACAAACAGCTTTAACACTTTCAACAGCAGATCAAACCAAGGTCTCATATTTTATAGTAATTAGTGTTGTTTCAACTTGTTCGATTTTTTCATTTGACTCAATGGACATTTTAATTATTTTCTTGTTCAACCTTTCTAACCTGTGTGGAAAAAACCTTACTAGCTACTCAAAACATGAAACATTTAAAAGGTCAAAAAAGTTGGCATTCTGACTAGAACAGTGAGACATAAATTATGTAAAATGGGACAAAATCTGCTTGCATATTAATGCAACTGCACTGATTTCAGTGTATGTACTCACTGTTCAGCTAAAGTAGCTAGCACCTATGAGCATCAGAACCGTTCTCAACTGCGTACTCTATGGGTGCATCTACACTAGTAAATTAAGTCGATTTAAGCAGGCTTAAATCGATTTAATTTACTCAACGTCCACACTGGAGTTTCCTTAAGTCGACTTAAGCTACAGCTTAAGTCGACTTAAGGAAAACTTAAGTCAACTTAACTAAACCTAGACTTGTTTGCATGTTGGAAACTAGCTTCCATTTATTGAATTGTTTGGGACTGGAACAGTATGTTTTGTGGAATTAATTCCACTGAAGGATCTCTGACTCCTGAACCAGATTTTTATTTTTATTTTAACCAATAAAATTTGGGATCCAAAATCACTACTGGTGTAAACAGGCTTAATTTCACTAGGCTTCAATGGAACTGCACCCACAATGTGGGGCATGAATATGGTTTACATGTGCTTTATGGGTCTATAGAACATTCCTTCACTTAGAATCATAGAATCATAGGGTTGGAAGGGACCTCACGAGGTCATCTAGTCCAACCCCCTGCTAAAAAGCAGGACCACTCCCCCTAAATCACCCCAGCCAGGGTTTTGTCTAACCGAGCCTTAAAAATCTCCAAAGATGGAGATTCTACCACCTCCCTAGGTAACCCATTCCAATGCTTCACCACCCTCCTAGTGAGAAAGTTTTTCCTAATATCCAACCTTGACCCCCCAGCTGTAATTTGAAACCATTGCTCCTTGTTCTGACCTCTGTTACCCTCGAGAACAGCCTAGCTCCCTCCTCTTTGGAGCAGCCCTTCAAGTAGTTGAAGGTTGCTATCAAATCTCCCCTCAGTCTTCTCTTCTGTAGACTAAATAAGCCTAGTTCCTTCAGTCTCTCCTCATAAGTCATGTGCCCCAGCCCCCTAATCATTTTTGTTGCCCTCCACTGGACTCTTTCTAATTTGTCCACATCCTTTCTGTAGTGGGGAGCCCAAAACTGGACACAGTATTCCAGATGTGGCCTGACCAGTGTCGAATAGAGGGGAATTATCACATCCCTCAATCTGCTGGCAATACTCCTACTGATGCAGCCTAATATGCCATTGGCCTTTTCTGCAACAAGGGTACACTGTCGGCTCATATTCATCTTCCCATCCACCATAACCCCCAGGTCCTTTTTTACAGCGCTGCTACTTAGCTGATCGGTCCCCAGCCTGTAGCAGTGTATCGGATTTTTCCATCCGAAGTGCAGGACTTTGCACTTGTCTTTGTTGAACCTCATGAGGTTTTTTCGGCCCAGTGTTCCAATTTGTCCAAGTCTCCCTGGATCCTGTCCCTGCCCTTCAGAGTATCTACCATTCCCCCCAACTTGGTGTCATCCGCAAACTTACTAAGCACGCAGTCTATCCCATCATCAAGATAATTAATGAAGATGTTGAACAGAACCGGCCCCAGGACCGACCCCTGGGGCACTCCACTCGTTACCGGTTGCCAACCAGACATCGAGCCATTGATTCCTACCCGCTAAGCCCGTTGATCTAACCAGTTTTCGATCCACCTTACAGTCCACTCGTCCAACCCATACTTCCTTAACTTGCCGAGGAGAATGCTATGGGAAACCGTATCAAAAGCCTTGCTAAAGTCAAGGTATACCACGTCAATGGCTCTTCCCGCATCCACAAATCCAGTCATCTCATCATAGAAGGAAATCAGGTTGGTCAGGCACGATTTGCCCTTGGTGAATCCATGTTGACTGTTCCCAATCACTCTATTTTCCTCCAAGTGTTTCAGGATGGATTCCTTGAGGACCTGCTCCATGATTTTCCCAGGGATTGAGCTGAGGCTGACCGGTCTGTAGTTCCCCGGATCCTCCTTTTTCCCTTTCTTAAAGATAGGTACTATATTTGCCTTTTTCCAATCCTCCGGGACCACCCCCGTTCTCCACGAGTTCTCAAAGATAATGGCCAGTGGCTCTGCAATCACTTCCCCCAACTCCCTCAGCACCCTCGGATGCAGTTCATCCGGCCCCATGGACTTGTGCACATCCAATTTCATTAAGTGTTCCCTAACCTGACTTTCCATCACCGAGGGCCACTCTTCTCTCCATTCCGTGTTACCCCGTGTAGTAGCCTGGGGGCTGGCCCTCCCTGTGAAGACTGAAGTAAAAAAAGCATTGAGTACTTCAGCCTTTTCCACATCATCCTCCACGAGGATGCCCGCCCCATTCAGTAAGGGACCTACACCACCTCTGATCCTTTTCTTGCTGCTGATATACTTATAGAACCCCTTTCTGTTATCCTTTACATCTCTTGCTAGCTGCAACTCCAATTGTCCTTTGGCCTTTCTGATTTTATCCCTGCAGTCCCGAGCTATATCTTTATACGCCTCCCTTGTCATCTGTCCAAGCTTCCACTTCTTGTAAGCTTCCCTTTTATGTTTCAGCTCCCTGCAGAGTTCTCTGCTAAGCCACGCTGGTCGCCGTCCACATTTGCTGTTCCTTCTGCACATCGGAATGTTATCTTCCTGTGCCTTTAACAGGGTTTCTTTAAAATACAGCCAGCTGTCTTGGACACCTTTCCCCTTTCAGATCAGCCTCCCATGGGACCCTGCCCATCAGCTCCCTAATCCCTTTGAATCCAAAGACCAAATATATATGAAGCATGTAAATCCTCATAAAATATTGCCCTATAATATTCCATTTCTTGGTTCTTTGGCTGTTAGTAATATAACTTTATAAAATTTGTTTTGAGTCTATATATTTCATAAAGACAAACCACTCATTTTAATATTAATTGCATCATATTTCTCTGATTGATTCCAGAAGTGAAGCCATGTAGCCAATGGATGAGACTCATCACAACTTTGTCTGCTACACTATGGCTTATTGAATATAAACAGGTATTTCTTAGCCAATCCATAGCGCAACATCATGTATTTATAAGATGGAAAGAATTATGGAGAAAAGCCTAGGTAGGATAGGAAAAACTGCAGATTAGAGAGAGACACTAGAGAATATTGTCATTTTATAAATTGTTCTACGATTACTTAACACTTCTAAAGTATCTTTCCTAGAAATAAATATTTTAAGAAGGTACCTCTACCAAAAGCATATATATGGGTGGGAAGAAAGTATCCCACTTGCATGTTATAGTCTAAGTGGACGCTGAAGGGTTTTCCTCATTAGAATGATTAACAAACATGGAGTCCTGTGGCACTTTTAAAGACTAACAAATTTATTTATCGCATGAGCTTTCAAGGGAGAAAATCCCACTTCGTCAGGTGCTTTGAAGAAGGGGAACTAACAGAATGGGAGGAAATTAAATGCAGGGAAGTGTATGACATAGGATCAGGTCTGGCTGTAACAGGAAATCAAAATAGATGTTCAAATTCAAACACTAGGGAACAGCATATAGAGAAAGGTGAGGTCAAATCGCCTGTTTTAATGAGAAAAAAACCCATAGCTCCTGTTTAACCCTGAGGAAATGCAGTTGAATTTATATATAAATTCCAATTCTGCAGTTTCTTTTTGAAGGTGTGATTTGTTATTCATTTATTTGAGCACCACTGTTAACAAATCACCAAAGGAGTGAGCAGGGAGATTGAAGTGTTTCCCTATTGTTTTTTGAATGTTGTGATTTCTGATGTCAGATTTGTGTCCATTTATTCTTTTGTGTAGAGACTGTCCTGTTTGTCCAATATATAAGGCAGAGGGGCATTTCCAGCACATGGTGGCATAAATCACATTGGTAGACGAGCAGGTGAATGAGCCCTTGGTGGAGTAGGTGGCTTGATTAGGTCCTGTGATGGTGTCTTTTATGTAGCCAGGTGGGCAAAGTTGGCAAGGTGGTCTGTTTCAGGGATATGTGCCTGCTTTAGTGTTTCTGTTGTTAGGTCTGTAGTTGCTGGTGAGTATCTGTTTAAGGTTGGGGGGCTATCTGTAAGCGAGGAGGGGTCTGTCTCCTAAGGCTTGGGAAAGTGAGGGATCGTCTTGTAGAATAGGCTGTAGATCCTTGATGATGTGCTCTAGAGGTCTGAACTGGGGGTTGTAGGTGATGACCAGTGACATGCTGTAAGAGCTGTCATTGAGCACACTGGATTGTTGATAGAAGCTAGGATTCTGGATCATAGAATCATAGAAACTGGAAGGGACCGTGAGAGGTCATCAAGTCCAGTCACCTGCACTCATGGCAGGACCAGGTACCCTCTTAAACCATCCCTGACAGTTGCTTGTCTAACTTGCTCTTAAAAACTTCCACTGATGGAAATTCCACAAACTACCTAGGCAACTCATTCCAGTGGTTAATAACCCTGTCAGTTAGGAATTTTTTCCTAATGTCCAATCTAAACCTCCCTTGCCGTAATTTAAGCCCATTGCTTCTTGTCCTATCATCAGCAGTTAAGGAGAACAATTTTTCTCCCTCCTCCTTGTGACTTTTTAGGAACTTGAGAACTGTTATCATGTCCCCTCTCACTCTCCTCTTTTCCGGACTAACCAAACCCAGCTCTTTCAATCTTCCCTCATAAGTCAAGTGTTCCAGACCTTTAATAATCCTTGTTGTTCTTCTCTGGACTTTCTCCAATTTGTCCACATATTTTCCTGAAATGAAGTGCCCAGGACTGGACACCATACTCCACTTGAGGCCTAATCAGGGCAGAGTAGAGCAGAAGAATTATTTCTTGTGTCTTACTTACAATACTCCTGTTAATACATCCCATAATGGTGTTTGCTTTTTCGCAGCACTGTTACACTGTTGACTCATATTTGGCTTGTGGTCCATTATGACACCCAGATCCCTTTCTGCAGTACTCCTTCCTAGGCAATCATTGTCCATTCTGTATGTGTGCAATGGATTGTTCTTTCCTAAGTGGAGTACTTTGCACTTTTCTTTATTGAATTTCATTCTATTTACCTCAGACCATTTCACCAGTTTGTCCAAATCATTTTGAATTGTGATCCTATCCTCCAAAGCACTTGCAACCCCTCCCAGGTTGGTATCATTGGCAAACTTTATAAGTGTTCTCTTTATGCCATCATCTAAATCATTGATGAAAATATTGAACAGAACTGGACCCAAAACCAATCCCTGTGGTACCCCGCTCATTATGCCCTTCCAGCATGACTGTGAACCATTGATAGCTACTCTCTGGGAGCGGTTATCCAACTAGTTTTGCAACCATCTTATAGTAGCTCCATCCAGATTGTACTTCCCAAGCTGATCTTAAAAGGAAAACTTTTACTTTCAAATATTTATTATTCTCAATGATGGATAAGAAATATGGGGGAAGGTATGAACCCATATATTAGAATTTTGTGAAGGTTACCCAATTGTGAATTCTGAATTGAATTTCACATGCAAATTGATAAGACTTGCAAATACTATGGGCTCAGTAAATGAGGTTCAGTGAAAACTGGACCCTTCCTGTTGTTTCCATATCCTCTTTGTAGAGACATCATTATTATTTAATATTTGTACCTAGTGTCATAGCACTTTAAGTAGAGAATAAAGATATGAAGTGAAATCCCGGCCCCATTAGAGTCAACAGGAGTTTTGCCACTGACTTCAGTACAGCCAGAATTTCAGCCATGAGCTATGGAGTTTACAATCTATGGCCACAAATCCACAAAGACCATTCCTATTGATTTCAGTGGGATCACTCATAGTAGTAACTGCTATGTACTCTACTGTTTCCAGTATCGAGTCCTAGGTCCAATATAACAAATCGTGATGCAGAGAACAGTTATGATGAAGGGAAGAAAGAGGAAAGTAACGTGGTTCCCTGAGTTTACATGTTATGAATCAAATTAGGACTTTTAGGGGTTTGATTCTGCTGTGGCTCAGATGCATAGTCTCCCCTTTCTAGCCTGTATTTTATTCATTTTCTTTCTTTTCATCCAGCTCTGATTATTTTGTGATGAGACATCCACCTAGAGCTGGCCAGGATATGACTTCCAGTTTCATGAAAAAAATAGTGTTTTTGTTGTTGTTTTGTAAAAATATTTGTCTTGAGTCAAGCTGAAAATCAAAAATCTTTGAAACTGGAACTCCTCAATATTTCATTGCAGAAACACCACAGTGTTCCCATCGTGGGAATGTTTGGTATTTCTGAAACAAAATAGGCTCCCAGGTTTCCTGCTCCTGGACAGCCTTCTTGCTGTGCTGCTGAGGAACAGGAAGACTGGAAGCCTGGGAAATTAGATGCACAGTCCCCAGGGCCTCTTTTTCCTTGACAGGCCACCAGGCAGGCTGCCTGGGAGCTTGCATGTCCTGAGAGCCTGGAAAACATTCCATCTGAATATTTCTAATCAACTCTACTTCCATAACTCTCTCCTTCACTTAGTTTCCATGAAGTCAGCCATGCAGTAGATAGATCAATAGATAGATAGATCGATAGATCGATCGATCATTATGGCTTCTCAGTGTTCAATGGGGCTGACTTGAGCTACCTGAAATGTTGCCTCTCTGCCTCCATGACCATTATTTTCTTCCACAGCTATGTACCACTGGAACTACTGCATGTGTCAGCCAATAGCATGAGATTTAAGTGCCAGAGACAGAACTTTCATGAGAACTGCCCATAGAGCAGTGTAATAACCATGGACTTTAGTGTTCAGACGTAAATTTAAAATCTATTCCTTGGTTTAATATTCTCACAATAGCTTTTCACCTACCTAGCTATCTTCACACACACACATAAGGAGTCTTGTGGGACTTTTAAAGACTTAACAATTTATTTATCACATGGGCTTTCATGGGAGAAAATTCCACTTTGTCAGATGCTTGAAGATGGAAGTTTTATTCCTACAACTGGGGAAAGGAGAATATTTTTGTAAGTTGTTATTGTTACTACTTTGGAGTCACTCAGTTACTATGGTGACAAATGACTATGTAGAAAGAGATTAAGGTCTGTTGGATCTAAGGATCGTGGTTTCTACCTTTCATTCAGTTTTAACAGATTTTCCATAGGTGTCAGAATTGGAGGACTGCGCTGAGCCTGATCTAAACTAGAAAACAAGAACCAGGATGTGCCAAACAAGTGCTGCTGCTACAATCTGAAAGCAACAGAAGAGGTAGATTTAGGGAAGACCAAAAAGTGAAGGAGAGAAGGCTAAGACAGATGGAGGACCTCCTATAGAAAGTGAACAGAGAAATGGGGGAGATCTGATACCAGCTAAAAGGCTTGGAGAGCTCAGCCTATATTTTTTTTAAATATTTTGCACTCTGAACTATGTATAAACGTAATGTAAACAGAATCCTTTTTGTCATTTCTAGTGTCTCAGACTTTCTTCCAGAACTGTAACATTTAAAAAAAAAATCTAGGGCATTCAAGTATGAAATACCTGCTCACCCAAATAGTTACCAGTGGCTTGTCCAGAAGGATAAATATTCACAGTGGCTTCAGTCACATGCTACATTTGTAGCATATAATACAACTTTATTGGATTCAAATCTGTCTTGATATTGGACTCTTCTATCTAAATAATATTGTGTCGTATGGTTTTAGACATTCATTGTTCATTGGACCCGTTCTCTGTGAGATGCAGAAGGTTTAAGGCTTTATTGAACTCTTACCAAAGGAATTTCAATATATCTGTTTTATTTGGACAATATTATAATTCTGTTTTTTATTTTGATTAAATAATTCTGCATTGTTGGTACTATCCTTTCATAAAAAGCATTTTTTTATCAAAGGAAAATGATCTCACCTTGTTTATTCAGATACTTCAATATAAGCTTCAGTTCTTTGGGTATTGAGCTGAGAGTCAAGAGACATAAATTCTATCCCTGGCTCTGCCACTAAGCTGACATTTGACTTTAGGTCATTCTGTGTAGGTCATTCTGTGTAGCTAAATTTCACCATCTGTGAAATAGGGATGATGTTTACCAACCTTTGTAAATTATTTGGTCAACTTTATTATTAGGCAGGGGAGTTCCAAAGTACTGAATTGTGGTCGGGTTACTGCTTCCCTTGGGACTTTATTGCGTACATTAAAATAATGCTCAACTTAAAAAATTTCTACTGATATTTGCCTTAATTTTTGCTTAGTATCATCCCATTCCATTACTGCCTTGTTAAACTCCCATGTGCCTTCCTGTGCAATTCTCTAAACTTTATCATGCCTCTCTTTGTTCATGACCTGCCAGATAACATTTCCTCTCACTAGGTTTGTAAATGCTTTTGACAAAAGGTAATATTTGCAAAAGTAACTAAATAATTTACAAGTCTAAGATGCATTTTCAAATGTATCAAAGTCACTTATTTGTACCGTGGGCTCCCATCTCTGATACACAGGTTTTACTTTAGTATAATTCTCTTGAGATCAGTGGACCAACTCCAGATATGAAAGAGTATCCGTTGGATGGAAAATGGGTCTATGGTGTTATGTTAATGATTAGTAGACCTAACTGAAAATCAGAATTTCCATCTTACAGAAAATTCTGATATTTTGACATTTGTTTTTGTCCCAGTTGAGACAAAAAGTTGAAATATCCAAAAAAAGTCTTGAATGAAAAGTTCCATACATCTTTTTTAATCTGGGAATGTTTTATTTTGACATTTTTCTATCAAAACAAATTTGTTAACATTCTTGATGTCTCTTAATAACCTATTTTATTTGGGTTAGTTTGACATTAATATGTGGTTCCCCTGATTTGCCAAAGTACCTCATGGGAATAGTAGTTTGAATGCCTCAGGCCCCCATTCTCCTCTACAGTCTAGAGTCTATACTACTGTGTATCCCATGATGCATCACAGTCACATGACTTTCGTGATGTGTCATGGCAGTTCAACTTGAGGAGACTTCAGGTTTCATTGTGGGGCATTGGCAGTGGGGGTGGGGGATAGGGTTATGAATTACCTTAACTACAACTCCTATGAAGCATCACAACAATTCAGGTGGACACAGACTAGTGTCAAACTGACCCAAACCAAAACATTTCAATATGCTTTGATGAACTGTAGTGTTCCAATTCAAGACAATCCAACCCCAAAATGGAATATTTTATTTGGATTTTCCCATCAGAAAATTTAGATGTTTTAGCAAAACCAACACTTTCTATCAAAACATATTGGTTTTTGGGCCTCCACATTTTCTATAGAAATTACATTTTGATGGAAAATTCTCAACCAGTTCTAATGATTAGCATATATCAACATATATCACTTCCTCTTTCAAAGTTCTTGTGTAATTGTTTTCCATTTTGTCAGACAATTAAATTTGTTTAGTATTTCTGTCCTTCTAGGTATGACTGTGTCCTTTACAATCACTTCTGTTAACAGGCAGATCTTGTGAAAACTACAATGCTGTATGCCTTCTCATATTCTATTTTCTGTGGTTAGACCTTTTGTGGTTTTATATTTATAGCACACGTAGTCTGAATAACATAAACCTTCCATTTTTGCTAGCCCATGATGTATTTTTTTGAATTGCTGAGATATTACAGATCTTTCGCCTGCCTCAAAGTATGTAAAGCAATCTTCTCATATCTGAGATTCTCATTAACTCCTCTTGGGTTTCACATATATTGGGTAAGATATTTTGCTGAACTCTCAGGAAGTGAATTAGAGAAGCCAAAGTACATGAGCAGAGAGGTGCAAAAGTGGCTTGAAGCTGTCATGGTCTAGTGGTGAAAAGACCTCAAGTGTTAAGGGTTACTCTGACTTAGGTAGTCATGAGGTGACTGCCATCAGGGCTGCTGTGCAATTAAGAATAGACAGAGGGTTCTGTGTCCCGGGAAGTCTCTATTCTAAGGGGTAGCATAGGACCATATTCACCATCCCAGCAGTGCTCCACTACTGGGAAAATTCCTCTAGTTGCTACTGTGTAGTCCATTAAAAGGCCCTGTATGCTGTCAAAAGAGTGTAAAAAGGGGCCACGGAGACCAGGATCTGCCCTCTGTCTTTCAATATTCTCCAGCCAGAAATATTTCACTAAGTTATCTCCCATTTTTTAAAATAGGATTTATTGAAACGAGGACTCATACTTCATGTCTATATCGGGGAAGGTAAGTTCTGTCAACTGTCAATATGGTGTTGCATTTACTTTCTCTTTTGAACTATTCCTTTATTTATTCCTATCTCTGCTGTTAAATTAGACAAATGGTGCTCAAGATCTATCTGCTACAATGACAGTGAACTTGACATAGGATGGAAATCTCCAAATATATGTGGGGTTTTTTGCCTTTTTTTTTTTTAATTTAGGGTTTAATTTCACCAAAAATTTACAGTATGGACATTCAAAACGGAAGTGCCTATTTTAAAATATTTTGGCAGTCTCTCATTGTTTGTGTGCAATTAAGAAGTGAGCCCCTAGACAGGCTGTCTAATAATAATATGGTTTTATTCTGAATATACTAACTCATTCTGCCTGATGACTTCATCATTTTTAATACACTGTTTATGCCCGATGAACTCTATTACCTTCTTTTGCATTGCTATGTGTCTATTATGCTGTGTGAACTTTCTGCTTGATAGAATTTTAATAGGGTTGTGTCTGCTACCATTTTTCAGGGGCTAAATGTATTGTATTTAATTTTTACCTCTGATTTTATTATCTGTCTGGTGGCATGTATAAAAATTTCAAGAGTGGGGGAAAAACAAACTTTCAGACAAAATAACTTCTACAAGCAATCAGATTTTCCTGCACATTGCCACTATTAGTAGAGGTTAGCAGGACTCTATGTAGCTTCTGATTGGGTTTACAAACCCCACACAAAGACTTAGGGCTTGTCTACAGGGATGTCACTAGGGGTGGGTGAGGCCCAGGGCCAATCAGCCAGTGGGCCTCCTCCCAGTGCTGGGGGGGCAGAGTTGCCCTGGGCCAGAGGTGGGGCTCTGTGCTCCCACCCTGCCCTTGAGCTGGCTGGTCCGCCTATGGGGGCAAGGCGGGCCAGCCTAGATGCTGGGCTCTGCACTCCTGCCCTGTCCCTGGACCAGCCACGGGGGTGGGGCAGGCCAGGGCTGGCTGGCATGTCGTACAGACTCTGGCACAGCCTTCCAGGGCCCATGGCCCTGGAGGGCTGCACTGGAAGCCACACCATGTGCCAGTCAGCCCCTGTGGGGCCCACTGAAGTGTAGGGCCTGGGGCTGTTGCCTCAGTCGCCAACCTCTAGGGACAACTCTGCTTGTCTATACTTACAGCATTGCAGTGGCAGAGATGCATCAGTAGCACTTAGTGAAGATTCTACCTATGTGGAAGGGAGAGCTTCTCCCATCAGTGTAGGTACTCTGTCTCCCAAGAGCTGAGAACGACGTTGATGAGAGAAGCCCTTCTTTTGTCATAGCACTATTTGTACCAGGAGTTTTATCAATATACCTGCCCTGAACAATGTAGTTATAGCAACATAAGTTTATAGTGTGGACCTGGGCTAAGGGGATGGAGGAGCAATATTGGGCCAAGAGGGTCCTGTACCTTAGCACTTGCAGAATGTATTCCAGATGGATGTATCATGGTGTCTGATATGTGGCGCACAACTGAGTGTACCAATCTGAGGTCCGATTTTCAGAGAAAAGGCCATACACCCCAAACTGGTGATATATTCTATAAATTAGATTCCACCACGCTATTACTCTCACCACGGAGCCACTTACAATCCCCTTAGGCTCTCAGATGCATTTTGCCACTTTGGACATCGTCATCTGTCAGTGACGAAAGGTTATTAAAACCTAAAATAACCATATTGAAGCTAGTTTATAAAATATGGAAGGGGATGGCAGGGAGGAACATTAAGTTTAAGGTTAGAAAAAAAGAAAAGGGAGAATCTGCCTGATCCAGAAGAAGGAGCAGCAAGTAGGAGGACAGGAATGAGCCATGGAGAAAACTTCATAATTGTGAAATCAATGATAAGAGATGTAATGATGGGGGATATTAACCCCCTGGGTGCATCTACACTTGTAAATTAAGTCGACTTAAGTTCGCTTAAGTCAACTGAATTTACTCTGCGTCTACACTACACTTTCCTTAAGTCGACTTAAGCAAGCTGCTTAAGTCGACTGAAGGAAAATAAAGTCGACTTAATGAAAATTAAGTGGACTTTATTAAACCGCCTTTTAATTCGACTTTAGGCTTAAGTCGACTTTCTAAAGTTGACTTAAGCCAGTGTAGACCTGGAGTAGCCCTAAGTCGATTTAAAGTCACAGGGAGAGCCTGGCATGCCCCCCCAAAGGTACAATGGGGCAAAGGCTGAGCCCCCTGGCACTGGGCAAGGGGTGCCCCCCCACCACCGTGGACCTGCCCAAGGTCCCCCTAACCCCTAGAAGTCGATCTAGGTGTCCAGTGTGGATGCTCTAGGTTGACTTTGTAAGGTCCCCCCTAAATCGACTTAAAATTTAGGTGTAGACATGCTAAGTCGACCTAAATTTACAAGTGTAGACATAGCCCCTGAGAGTATCAGAGTGGATTTAAACATGTACTGGTGATATAGCAAGAGCTAGGAAACTACACGTGATTTGTCAGGGGAGTGTAAAAAACAAAGAACAGACAGGAAAACTCCTTAAGGCTGAGGTTCTAGGAAAACTGAAAGTAAATTGTCAGTTGCTCACATTTCTAATGGAAACCAGAGGGGTATTTTATGGTATTCTGATTAAAATGATTGAAGATGCAGTAAAGCAAGGAATAAGTAATGATAAGATGATTTATGCTAAGTGGTTAATCAGCAGGAAAGGAGGTGAAAGCAAACCTCAACAGCTGTCCTAGTGATGCATAAAGGAAGGTCTCTGCCAAAAAGAGTGACAATAGGGTACCAGATTTTCTGGATCAAGCCACATATATCCTTCCTCTTTTGAGATGCTATAGTTGCCAAAGTTTTCAACATGTGGCAAATAATCGTAAAGGGAAATTATAAGCAGGAAATGGTGAGGAGAGCATTCCTGTAACAGTTGTGTGGAAAGAGGAAAGTTAAAGTGTTTATTTTAAACCTGCTGCCTATTAATTTCAGCAGATGAACCCTTATTTTTGTGTTATGTGAAGGGGTAAATAACATTTTCCTATTCATTTTTTCCACCTAATTCATGATTTTATAGACTTCTATTATATTCCCCCCTTAGTCATCTCTTCTTTAAGATGAACTGTCCCATCTTTTTAATCTCTACTCTCATGGAAGTTGTTCCATACCCCAAATCATTTTTGTTGCCCTTCCCTGCATTTTTTCTTCTTTTAATTTATCTTTTTGAGATGTGGAAAATGATAATTTATTCCTGTGTTTTGTTTCTTGTCTTTTAACCAGCTATCGATCCATGAGAGGACCTTCTCTCTTATCCTATGTCTGCTTACTTTGCATAAGAGCCTTTGGTGAGAGATTTTGTCAAAGGCTTTTTGGAAGTCCAAGCACCATATGTCAATATGATCACCCATGTTTACATGCTTCCTGACACCCTTAAAGAATTTTAATATATTGGATATTATTTCCTTTTACAGAAGCCATGTTGACTCTTCCCCAAAATACTGTGTTTATCTATATGTCTTATAATTATTTTCTTTACTACAGCTTCAACCAATTTCTTGGTACTGATATTAAGTTTATTGGCCTTTAATTGCCAGGATTACCTCTTGAGACTTTTAAAAAATATGTGATGTATTACCTAGCCTCCAGTCATCTGGTACGAAGGCTGATTTATGCGATAGGTTACATACCAGAGTTAATAGTTCTGCAATTGCTTATTTGAGTTCCTTCAGACTTCTTCATCTGGTCCTGGTTATTGCTTATTATTGTTTAATTTACCATTTTGTTGCAAAATCTCCTCTTTTAATACTTTTGTTCGGGGTAGCTCCTTAGGTTTAGTAGGCTATCAGTAGAACACTATGTTTTCCTAAGCAAAGGAAGTGACGATGGTTATAATTCAATGCTGGTGACAATTTTTAGTTGGAATGCACAAAGCCTGATCGTGCACGGGCAGAAAAATATTGCTGATATGAAAAAAAAACCCTGATGTTATACATTCAAGAGACAAGGGTAATAAGGTATCTAGAATACCTGGATGTGTTGTTTATAGGCAAGATAGAAAAATAGCAAGGGAATGGGGCATCTGTACATTCAATAAGGACAGTCTAAACCAGTGGTTTTCAAACTATGGGTCGGGACCAAGTACCAGGTCTCAGACCCTCAGGTACTGGGTCACAGCTCCTCCTGCTGCGGCTGCAAGACTCAAATGCATTGCTCAAAGATGTAATTGTTGGGTCATGGGCATATATGATTTTTTTTCAACTGGGTCCTGAGAAAAAAGTTTGAAAACCACTTATCTAAACTATTCCAAAGTAGAGATAAAATTGAGTATAATTCTAATGAGATTCCAATACAGAGTAATTCCATATCACTAGGCATATTTAATATGTACAACCCATGTAAAAAACTAGTGGCCAAGGAACTGAAAGATATTACTGCAGAGTCTGCAAGCCCAGATATTATAACACACTGTGGGGAAACAGTAAAAAGGATGATAAGGAAAAATATTTAGAGCAATTCATTAATTAAAATCATTTAATAATTCTGAATGATGGAGTACCTACCAGGTTTATTGAAGGTGATGGTAGTTTCCACTGTATAGACCTGGAAATTACACAAGTAACATGGGAAGTGAATGTATCTGGGAAATTTATAAAGAAGAGGAAATGGGAATTGACCACTCCCTGACACCCATTATATGTCAATGAAAGAAATATTGAAGACAATGATTGTTTCCCTATTTAGAATAAAAATAAGCTAATTGGTAACTTTAGAAACAAAAGTGTTGAATATGTAACGGAGGATTGTAAAAGGGAGGACATAGAGGAGTTCAATAGTAGTAGCACAAAGGCAGCAAGACTATATGCCTAGCGTAGTGACTTATCCTAAAGATAGAAAATGTATACTCAGTTGGAATAAGCAGTGTAGAACAGCAATTAAAGAATGGAATAAGCCATATAAGAAAGTTTAAAAGTACAGTGAATAATGAGGACTTAATGAAATTGTTGCACAAAAGGGTATAAAAAGGGCAAAAAGAGAGAGCTGCAGAAAATACTGGAAAAGTTAATGAAGATATCAATATATAAGAAGTGTATAGGCGAATTAGGAAAAGGAATGTTAGCACAACCCCCGACCTCACTGTAGAAAGCCATGAAATAAGATAATCTAAAGAAAAAAAAGTGGGAAGCCTAGTGGAAATGTTCCAAGGAATTAGTAAATATGAGAATTGAGTGTAGAGATCTGTGAGACGACAGAAAAACTCACTGAAGAAAACTATGAGATGTTGAAGTGGTGGGAGGAAGATGAAGAAACTATTTTAAATGAATACTTTGGTAGGAGGGAACTTCACAAACCTATACAAAAGGGCAAAAATTTTGCTCCAAGCAAGGATAATATAAGCTTTGAAATGCTTAAACACCTAGCTGAAGAGAGTCTGAGGGTCATACTAAAACTGTACAATTGTGTATGGGGAAAGTAAAAGAACTATGTAGGTCTGTAGCAAAGGACCTTGACCTTCTTCTGAGACTGGGCTGTGCAAGATTACGTTCATCTTAAGAAAGCCATCTTGGATGGCTTTGATATTTCTACTGAAACTCACCACCAGTGTTTCTGATGTGACGATTTCTACCTGGGTCACAACCATGGAGAATGATACAATGTCTAGAAGAATATTGGTGGTGGTGGCTCCAGCGTTAAGGAAGCTTAATTCGAACTAACTTAAGTCTTGGCCACACTAAACTTTCATTAGTTTGAATTAAGGGCTTCCTTAATTCGAACTAATAAATTCGATTGCTTAGTTTGAACTAACCCTTAATTTGAAATAGTTAGTTCAAATTAAAGTCAATATGGCCATATTAGTTCAAACTAACTGCTTAGTTCGAACTAATCGGCAGATTGACCTTCCTGCAACTGACTAATTTGAACTAAGCAAGTGCCCTGCATGAATATGGCTAGTTCGAACTAGCATTCTAGTGGGGCCATGTTAGTTCGAATTAAGTTAATTTGAACTAACTAAAATTAGTTTGAATTAGTTAGTTCAAATTAACTAATTTGAACTAGCTTTTGTAAGTGTAGACATAGCCATAGACTCTAAGGTCAGAAGGGACCAATATGATCATCTAGTCTAACCTCCTGCACAATGCAGGCCACAAAACCTCATCCACCCACTCCTGTAATGAACCTCTAACCTATGACTAAGTTATTAAAGTCCTCAAATCATAATTTAAAGACTTTAAAATACAGAAAATCAACCAGCAAGTTAGCCATGCCCAATGCTACAGAGGAAGGCAAAAAAACTCCAGCACCCAAGCCAATCTACCCTGGAGGGAAAATTCCTTCCCAACCCTAAAAATGGCGATCAGTTAAACCTTGAGCATGTGGGCAATCAAGGTGCTGATTTTATGTCCCAGTTTATGAGAGACCGGTGTGGCCTATTGAAAATGAAGACCTTGAGATCATCGATGAAGCATCCTTAAGACGAAAAGAATGCTAAGGAAATTCAGAGCCCTGGAATCCCACCCCTGGCATCAGTTGCTCCCACCCCTCCTATTTGCCCTCTGCAAACAGATTTTTAAAGGCATTTAGGCATTGCTCTAATCAATTAAGCAAGGACTAAATCTTGTTTTTAAACTTAACATAGGCACTTAGGAGCCTGTTATTGAAAGAGATATTTCAGTGACACTTAGGCACTAAGTGCTAAGTTACTTTTAAAAATGAAACTTGACCATTTAAGTCACTTAGACACTGAACCCATTGACAAGCAAAGCCCCTGAAAGCTTTGATTTTGGAGTTGATTGATTTTAGGTTTTGGGGGAGCCACTGAGAAAGAGAGTCAACCAGCTCCTAGTTTTGACACATGTTGTGATGTTACCTTGTGGTACAACATTGTAAAATCCAAACACATGTATGATATTTTAGTTGTTGTGCAAGCTACTGTATACTTGCAGAAAAAGCCAGACCCATGAATATAGGGCCTGTAGGGCTAAAGAGGAAGGTTTTGTGATGGACAGGCAGTGGCGCTCGCAACTCCACCCCATGAGCAACCCGACCATGAACTGATGCTGGGCTTAATGCCCAAAGTACCAGCTGGAGCCAGTCTCCTGTGGGAACCAGCTGAGGCCTGCTAGTCTCTAATGAACAGAATCAGAACTGCTTAATCATGTGTTGTAAATTGCCTTGGAAAGATTAGATTTTTATCAGTAAATATTGGTAGATGTCTATTTCATTGCACACACACAAACTGATGAAGAAATAGATCCAGCAATCATAATCAAAATTTACAACTGGGCAAAATAAGAAAAATGCTGCATGAGAACTTATTAGATGTTGATTTAAGTATATTTACTTTGTATATTTTTCAGAATTTGTGTTTTTAATGGTCATAAAGCTTTAACTTCATGAATCTCAACATCTGCTGCCATTAAATAATTATTGTCTGACAACCCCCACTGCCTGATTGTCTCAAAATTGCCCACAACTGTGGAAATGTACATTGACAATTGAAAGAATGCTTAAAAATAAACACTATGATCTGTCAAAGTTATTAAAAAAAACAAAATTGAGTTCTGCTCAACTGAGTTATAAACCCTGTAATCTGAACACTAGGGGAGGGTCCATCTACATTTACAAAGTAAGTCAATTTAAGGAGGCTTAAATCGACTTAATTTACTCCGCGTCTACACTGGGCTTTCCTTAAATCGACTTAAGCTGCTCCTTAAGTCAAATTAAGGAAAAGTTAGTTCAAATTAATAACACCTCATTTTAATTTGAACTAGCGCTTAAGTCGACTTTATTAAGTTGAATTAAGCCAGTGGAGACGTGGAGTAGTGCCTAGGTGGACCTTTTTAAGTCAACTTAAAATGTTAAGTCAATTTAATAAGGTCAAAAAGGGGCCACATCTACACTTGAAAAGTTAAGTCTACTTCTGTTAAGTCGACTTAATAAGGTCCACTTTAAGTCAACTTGAAGTCGACCTTATTAAGTCGACTTCATAAAGTTGACTTAACTTTTCAAGTGTAGATATAGCCAGATATTTTGCTTAGGTCAAGTAGTAGGAATCTGTGCTTTGGAGAAGGAGGATCTAAGCTTATCTCTACTCCCTCTGTTCCAAATAGCCTTTTTGCAAAATACAGTGACAACAAGGAAGTACTAGATGCCAATACATTTCCCTTTCCATTAACAAAGCTCTAATCTCTGCTTTTTGCTGGAAACATTATCTTTCTGGTTTTTTGTTCACTTGTTATTTATTTCCCCTTATATTGGAATAAAGCTACGGTATATAGCCATAAAAAGATTACTGCTCTGTCATTTTATTTAAAAAGAGATAAAATATTTTAAAGGTTACTTAATCTTGTTCATAAAGCAGTTCCTACTGATAGTGGAAGATCATGAGTATTTTATTGTATCTTTGAGACAGGAATTCTCCATAACAAGACATGTCTGGACAGTGCTTATACTATTCAACTAGTTAACTTATGTCATGAGTTAAGTTCCTCCAGGGAATCTATCTATATCTATATTTTGCCTTTGCTAAAGTCCATCTCCATAGCAACATGCTTGTTACCATGGAGAAAGAAGATGAATAATTTTGAATTGAGTTTGAAATTTTTAAAGTAGTGATTCTGGTTTTTATGGAATAATTCTGGGTAAGGAGAGTACAAAAAAGACAGAAAATACATCAATTTGCCTTGGCTTCTTTCATCCCATCCTAGATATAAACAATCTTTTGATCTTTCTTTTCCCTAATGTTCACTCTGGCAGCAGATTTATACACATGACTCGAGCAGCTGTTAAAAACATCTCCAGGTTTTTTTTTTCATTACAGTTTAAGGTTCACTTATGGTAGTCATTAATTGTATTATCATACAGGGATTCCAATTTTTGGTTGTAAATTAAAATCTTCGTATAAAAAATAATAGTGTGTGTGTGTGGGGGGGTGGAACTGCAAGAATGCTTTTTAAAGACTTTCAAGATAAAATAGGTCCTCTTCAGATTAAATTATAGCTCGTATCACTTCCTGCTCAGGCTTACTGTGGTTCACTATTTGTCATCACATATAGCAACAGAATTGCCAATATGGCTTTTTATTGCATGGTAACAACCTGCAAATAGTAAGATTGTTTCATAGCTTTTATTTCCTTTTAGGATTTTGTTTACTTCAGTGCTAGTAAAGCAACTGATTTTTGCTTAAATGTTTTCAGTCACCTTTCAGATAAACCTAGAAAAAATATTTTATTCTAAACTTACTAGGCACAAAAAATCAGCCAGTAAAAATGAGAAAAGTTGAATCCCTAAGTATATATTCTGTTATTTTATAGTAAGTTTTCATGCACCGAATTAGCTGTCTTTGTAAAGTTAGTGGTAAAATGATCCACTCTGATTTTCACTAAAACAATTTCAGGAATTCACATAGAATTGCCAAATTTTTCTGACCAAAATCAGCCTTCTTGTATTGTACAATATACCAACACTGAAAAAGCAGTATATTAACTAGCATAAAAAGAAGACCTCTTTTGGAGGGAGAGGAACAGGAGAATATAAGAGGGTTGTTCTACTGAATTCAACTCAGGTGATGATAGCAAATGTTTACCACCATTGCCTTATGTTACTGCTACAAATTCAAAGCACTTCTGGAATGGTTTAAGACAGACCCCGCATCTATATCTTCTGGAGATAATGAGGCTTTCATTTTTTATGCCAACTATTTATGTCTTACATCTGATATTCAAAAAGTTTTCACAGATGGTCTGTCCTAACCTGCTCTTTCTCTGCATCCTCTTGGCCAGTATTTTTGTTAGGCATTTCCCATATGTCTGCTTTAAGATCTTTAAATAGGTAGAATACTCTTGTGAAAGGAATAAATATTGTTATTCTGTCTGCGCATTCTTTCCCAATGATGCCACTTCCACATTAGTGCAGGCATGCGGATTCTTTGACAAGAGGCATACAGTTGAAAAGAAAATATGGACCTGCTTTATATAACAATGAGTCACGCTGCAGTATTTCAAGCATAGATTGAGAAAATGAACTGTCTATGATTTATATTATAACTTTAGACAAAGGATATATGGAGACACTATTGTCTATCACAAACTACACCGTCATGCTCAGGTACAAGATAGATATTTTACCATTAGCCAATAGAGAAATATTATTAAAATCTACCTAATGTGATAAATATGATGTACAGTTCTGAAAGTAATTTCTGGATATAAATATAAATTGGAAGAGTATTCTTAAATGATTTGAAATAATACAATAATAAAGTCCATTATTACTTTTCTATGTTTTTCGGCTTTCAGCCACTCTAACTATCAAAATTGTTGTGTAAGTCTAATATTGCAATTTCCACAATCTTGAAAGTTAAGTAGGCTCTTAGTGATGATATAAGAAATATAGGGGCCTTTGCTTTCCTCTTTTCTGAAAACTAAAGATAATGGGAATGGGCAGCAATTTGTACCTGTATACTGTTAATCCAAATATCACAGAAACATTTCGAACTTTGAGCATAACCATTTAAAGCATCTCTGAAAATCAGGCACTAGCTATCTAAAGTTAGGCATCCTAAAACTGAAATATTCAGAATTATAAACAATTTTTGAACATTTGAGCTATAGCGCATAGAAAAGGATATTTCTCTTGCAGAGCCCATTTAATGCCTGTCATTCATCAATTCTTTGTTTGAATGATATGTGAATATGGAAAAAAATAAAAGATTTCCAGCAGAACTGAGGAAACTGAAGACATGATCCAGTGTTGTGTTCAGCCCTTAGGCTATGTCTACACTGGCAAGTTAGTTCGAATTGAGGAACCTTAATTCGAACTAACTTAAACCATGGCTACACTAGGCTTTCATTAGTTCGAATTAAGGGCTTCCTTAATTTGAACTAATAAATTCAAATATGCTATTCGAATTAAGGGTTAATTCGAACTAGTTAGTTCAAATTAACCAATGCGGTCATGTTAGTTCAAACAAATTGCTTAGTTCGAACTAACCGGTCCATTGAACTCAATGCAATTCGCTAATTCGAACTAAGCAAGTGCCATGAACGGCACTTGCTTAGTTCGAACTAAATTTTGCTAGTTCGAATTAAGTTAATTCGAACTAACTAAAATTAGTTTGAATTAGTTAGTTCGAATTAACTAATTCAAACTAACTTTAATAAGTGTAGACATAGCCTTAGTGTTTGAGTCTTCTACATCCTGACACTTAAGTTCAACAAATATCTCATGCAGTGAAACATTAGTGTACTCCACAGTGGAGTGGAATCATGAATATTCAGCAAACTGATGGAACAAAACTAAAAGCAGGATGGAGAAGCACTGAAAGACACATTTTTATACAATACACAGAAGTAGAACAAACAAACAAGAGAAAACGGTGTAACAAAGTTAAACTTCTTGAAATATGTAAGAAAACAAAATGAAGAATAGGCTGTCTATGCTGCAGGGAACTGAGGTGAACAATATATTATATCTACAATTTTTTTTTCAAAAAAAGAACCAGAATCAAAGGGTATGCACAGCAATGAGATGCCAATGTAAAAAGGAGAGGAACTGGTTGCTTTTTCATGCTCAAAGAATATTTAGAGGGTTATTAGTTATTAGTTAACTAAGTAAAGCTGTTGTTAAATAAACTTCCTACATTTAAAACAAGGACTGTCTCTAAAAGTATGGAAGTATCATTGGAAGCCCCTGGGAATATTTTTGTGTGTGTTGGATCACATAACAAGTAAATACCTTCTGCCTGTAGTCATATTCTAACCTACAGGGTACCGAAAGACAAAGTTGGGATATATGTGATTCATTTAAGAAGGTAAATATATACCCTAACTAGTCAGTTGAATAAAGTGAGCCATGCTCTTATTTGTAAGACCACGACAATATATATTTTATGTAGAAATACATACTGTTCTATTCTACATAGTATCTTACACTGCCTTCATTACCATTGTATCTGAGCATCTCCCAGTAGTTTGTTAAGCAATAGGATTAACATCTGTTATGTGGTATTTGTTCTCTCATCCTCTCCCCTGGGGGGAGAAGTGTATGCACCACATTGTCTTATTTTCTTCTGTTTAAATATACCTGTTGCTATGTATTTATGTTAAAGATAGGAGAAAGGAATGTTTCTTGCACTTGGAGTGGAAGATGGAGAAGTTTTGCTCATCCTTAGTTGCTGTAGCAGTTCATTCCACAGTCTTGGGCTATGTCTACACTGGCAAGTTAGTTCGAATTAAGGAAGCTTAATTCGAACTAACTTAAGCCTTGTCCACACTAGGCTTTCATTAGTTCGAATTAAGGGCTTCCTTAATTTGAACTAATAAATTCGATTATACTTTTTGAACTAATGGTTAATTTGAACTAATTAGTTCAAATTAACCCAATGTGGCCATGTTAGTTCGAACTAAGCGCTTAGTTCGACCTTACCAGCACATTGACCTTAACGCAGTTGACCTTAATGCACATTGACCTTAATGCATGGCACTTGCTTAGTTCGAACTAGCATTCTATCGGGGCCATGCTAGCTTGAATTAAGTTAACTCGAACTAACTAAAATTAGTTTGAATTAGTTAGTTCGAATTAACTAATTCAAACTAACTTTAGTTAAGTGTAGACATACAGTTGGATTGGCCCATGAGAAAGTTCCGTCTCCTATACAGACTAATTCTTATAGAGATCCACTGTGCCAGAGGAGTACACAAAAGTGGTTCAGAAAGTGTCTAGCTGATCAATGTAACGATATGTTAGTGCCTAATACATTTATCAAATCAGAGTACTGATATTTTGTTAGCAGCCATTTTTTTTATCTGTGCAGAATTTGTATAAGGATTTGTCGAAATGAACCATTCACCAAAGATTTGAAAATGGAAAAGAATGAAATCAGAGCAATGACCAAACACCTCGTAAGAAAAGCTTGAGTTCAAAGGAAATGGAGGCAACACTGGGGAATGATGCCCCTTCGTATGCCACAGGAAAATACCAGTCTGCTGAATATAAGTGAGGGAGAATCAGAACTGGGGATAAGCCAATGGAAGGGTACCCAGAGAGGCCACCACACCAGAAAAAGTTAATGCAGCACAAGAGAGTGGTGAATGACAAGATCAGCAGTCAGGCACATAGATAAGACAGGGGGCATCAGCTCTGTGTCAGAGAGCACCATCATCAGTGAAGACTTGGGCCTGAGGAAAGTATTGGGCTGAGCAACCAGGGGACTGCAAACAGGAGAAAGAGAAGGAAAAGCCTTGAGAAGGAGGCAAAGGAGATCCCCTTGCTGAAGAAGCATGGGAGAGAGCGAACCTTGGGGTGAGTGAATTGCTGACTGTGTGCTTGTGTCTTTTCCCACAGGTGATTTCTGTTAATTGTCAGTTACTGTGTGATTTGAGATTAGGATTGTGTGATTGTCTGGGATCTGTTTGTACCATTGTTCCCTGCTCAGCCCTGATCAGCTTCAATCAGCCTTGTAATCACTCTTCCCCTGTGTGCCTAACAAGAGACAAGGGTTGGCCTAGGCAGAGAAGACCTTAAAAGCCAGTGGCTGAGCGACCAGGGGACTGCCAACAGGGGAGTTGTGGCTTGCATTTCCCACTCACAATCAGGCTGGTGAGATCATTTAGTGTGACAGGTGTCTTCTGGTGGAATCTCTCAGGAAGCAGGTGGGAGAGTTACAGGAGGAGGTGGCTAGGCTCAGGAGTATCCATGCCCTGAAGATGTTCCTGGATAGCATCCATGAGGAAACATGCAAGGATGAGGAAACTATCCAGGTGCAAAAGACTGCTGCCACACCCTCGGAGAAGGATGAGATGGCTCTGGCACAGGAAGGACACTGGCAGCTGGTTACTTCTGGCAGCAGACAGTGCTCCACCCCTGCTCCCATCCCTGCTCCCATCCCACCCTCCCTTGTGGTAAAGAACTGCTACACAGCGCTAGAGATGAGCAATGAGGTGAAAGGGGAGAAGCCATGCACCCCCGAGGCTGGGAGGATCACAACCATCACACCCAGGAGGAAATGTCGGGTTGTGATGGTTGGGGACTCTCTTCTGAGGGGGACGGAGGCACCCATCTGTCACCCTAACAAGGCCTCTTGGGAGTTATTCTGCCTGCCGGGGGCCCATATCCGAGATGTTATGGAGGGATTGTCGAGAATCATCCATTCCTCTGACTACTACCCCATGCTACTCATCCACGTGGGAACCAATTATATTGTGAGAGGTGACCCTCAGCAGATCAAAAGTGACTACAGGGCTCTGGGAGCATGGTTGAAGGAGTTCGGTGCACAGGTGGTGTTCTCCTCGATCCTTCTGGTCAAGGATAGGGGCCTGAGCAGAGACAGATGGATCCCGGAGGTGAATGCTTGGCTGCGAAGATGGTGTTACCAGGGGGGCTTTGGCTTCCTTGACCATGGGGTGCTGTTTCAGGAAGAAGGACTGCTAGGCAGAGATGAACTCCACCTATCAAGGAAGGGGAAGAGCGTATTTGGAAGCAGACTGGCTAACCTGGTGAGGAAGGCTTTAAACTAGGTTTGAAGGGTGAAGGTGACCAAAGCCCACAAGTAAGTCAAACTGAGGGAGACCTGGGGGAAAAAGAGGGTAGTTGGAACTGGGGGTGGGGAGGGGGAATCAAATCATTGTCTTATATGTCCTAATGAAGTCATAATACCTCAGGAGAGTGGGGAAGAGGACACCGGGAGAAATTGCAAGGAGGAAGCTGCAACAGGAGAGAGAATCGACAGGACAAAGTAGGGCAATCGGCCCGGTATTTTAAGTGTCTGAACACAAATGCGAGGAGCCTGGGAAACAAGCAGGAAGAATTGGTAGTACTGGCACAGACAAGGAACTATGATATAATTGGAATAACAGAAACATGGTGGGATAACTTGCATGACTGGAGCACTGCCATGGAGGGATATAAATTGTTCAGGAAGGACAGGCAGGAAAGAAGAGGGGGAGGAGTAGAGCTATATGTAAAAGAGCTGTATGACTGCTTGGAGCTCCACTATGAAAGTGGAAACAAGCCGGTTGAAAGTATGTGGGTTAAGTTTAGAGGAGAATGCAACAAGGGGGATGTCATGGTGGGTGTCTGCTACAGACCGCCAGACTAGAAGGAGGAGGTGGATGAGGTGTTCTATGGAAAACTAACAGAAGTTTCCAGATCGCAGGCCCTGGTTCTTATGGGCAACTTCAATTATCCTGACATCTGCTGGAAAGGCAATATAACAGTCCATAGGCAATCCAGGAAATTTTTGGAGAATATTGAGGACAACTTCCTAGTACAAATGCTGGAGGAACCAATTAGGGGCCTTGCACCTCTAGACCTATTGCTCACAAACAGAGAAGAATTGATCAGGGAAGTAGAAGTGAATGGCAACCTGGGCAGCAGCGACCATGAGATGGTAGAGTTCAGGATCCTGATCATTGGAAGGAACGAAAGAAGCAGAACACACACCCTGGACTTCAGAAAAGCAGATTTTGGCCCCCTTAGGGAGCTGATGGGCAGGATCCTTTGGGAGGCTGATCTCAAGGGGAAAGGTGTCCAAGACAGCTGGCTGTATTTTAAAGAAACCCTGTTAAAGGCACAGGAAGATAACATTCCGATGTGCAGAAAGAACAGCAAATGTGGACGGTGCCCAGCGTGGCTTAGCAGAGAACTCTGCGGTGAGCTGAAGCATAAAAGGGAAGCTTACAAGAAGTGGAAGCTTGGACAGATGACAAGGGAGGTATATAAAGATATTGCTCGGGACTGCAGGGATAAAATCAGAAAGGCCAAAGGGCAATTGGAGTTGCAGCTAGCAAGGGATGTGAAGGATAACAGAAAGGGGTTCTACAAGTATGTCAGCAACAAGAAAAGGATCAGGGGTGGTGGAGGTCCCTTACTGAATGAGGCAGGCATCCTCGTGGTGGATGATGTGGAAAAGGCTGAAGTACTCAATACTTTTTTTTACTTCAGTCTTCACAGGCAGAGCCAGCTCCCAGGCTACTACACGGGGTAACACAGAATGGAGAGAAGAGCGGCCCTTGGTAATGGAAAGTCAGGTTAGGGACTACTTAAATAAATTGGATGTGCACAAGTCCATGGGGCTGGATGAACTGCATCCGAGGGTGCTGAGGGAGTTGTCTGAAGTGATTGCAGAGCCACTGGCCATTATCTTTGACAAAGCATGGCGAACGGGGGAGGTCCCAGAGGATTGGAAAAAGGCAAATATAGTACCTATCTTCAAGAAAGGGAAAAAGGAGGATCCGGGGAACTACAGACCGGTCAGCCTCTCCTCAATCCCTAGAAAAATCATGGAGCAGGTCCTCAAAGAATCCATCCTGAAACACTCGGAGGAAAATAGTGTGATCGGGAACAGTCAACATGGATTCACCAAGGGCAAATCGTGCCTCACCAACCTGATTGCCTTCTATGATGAGATGACTGAGTTTGTGGATGCGGGAAGAGCCGTTGACGTGATATACCTCGACTTTAGCAAGGCTTTTGATATGGTTTCCCACAGCATTCTTGTTGGCAAGTTAAGGAAGTATGGGTTGTATGAGTGGACCGTAAGGTGGATAGAAAGCTGGCTAGATCAACGGGCTCAACGGATAGGAATCAATGGCTCGATGTCTAGCTGGCAACCAGTAACGAGTGGAGTGCCCCAGAGGTCGGTCCTGGGGCCGGTTCTGTTCAACATCTTCATTAATTATCTTGATGATGGGATAGACTGCGTGCTTAGTAAGTTTGTGGATGACACCAAGCTGGGGGGAATGGTAGATACGCTGGAGGGCAGGGACAGAATCCAGGGAGACTTAGACAAATTGGAACACTGGGCCAAAAGAAACCTCATGAGGTTCAACAAAGACAAGTGTAAAGTCCTGCACTTAGGACGGAAAAATCCCATGCACTGCTACAGGCTGGGGACCGATCGGCTAAGTAGCAGCACTGTAGAAAAGGACCTGGGGGTATGGTGCACGGGAAGCTGGATATGAGCCAACAGTGTCCCCTTATTAACAAAAAGGCCAATGGCATATTGGGCTGCATCAGTAGCAGTATTGCCAGCAGATCGAGGGATGTGATTATTCCCCTCTATTCGACACTGGTCAGGCCGCATCTGGAATATTGTGTCCATTTTTGGGCTCCCCACTACAGAAAGGATGTGGACAAATTAGAAAGAGTCCAGCAGAGGGCAACAAAAATGATTAGGGGGCTGGGGCACATGACTTAGGAGGAGAGACTGAAGGAACTAGGCTTATTTAGTCTACAGAAGAGAAGACTGAGGGGAGATTTGATAGCAATCTTCAACTACTTGAAGGGGTGCTCCAAAGAGGAGGGAGCTAGGGTGTTCTTGATGGTAACAGAGCACAGAACAAGGAGCAATGGTTTCAAATTACAGCTGGGGAGGTCAAGGTTGGATATTAGGAAAAACTTTCTCACTAGGAGGGTGGTAAAGCATTGGAATGGGCTATCTAGGGAGGTGGTAGAATCTCCATCTTTGGAGATTTTTAAGGCCCGGTTAGACAAAACCCTGGCTGGGGTGATTTAGTGGGAGTGGTCCTGCTTTTTAGCAGGGGGTTGGACTAGATGACCTCATGAGGTCCCTTCCATCTCTATTCTTCTATGATTCTATTATCTTGGTGGGTGCCCAGGATGTTGAGTTCTGATCAGAAGAGAGTGTGGCTTGATGTTTCCAGGAAATGTTGGGGTGGTTTTACACAAACCCAGAAAAAAAATCATAATCAAGATTTTGACTCAGGATGTGACATGGGTTTCACCATTTTGATTTTGAGATCAAATAACAGAGCATGCAATGGAAGCTTCTAAGAAGTCATCATGAACAAACACTTTGAAAGTTTATTCAAGGAGGAGCGCAACTTCTCCAGGACAGTGCATTGCCCCAGACACCCCAGGCTGCAGTAACCACAGCAAACAAATGTGGCTTTCAGCTGTTTCCTCATGCACCTTATTAACCATCTTTTCCCTAAGTTGAAGGAAGAACTTCATGGGAAAAATTTCAGTAATGATAATGAGGTGATCATAGAATTTCTGGACATGTAGAACAAGGACTTCTACAAAACAAGCATAGACAAGCTGCAGCTACACTGGACCAGACTCTGATGTCAAGGGCAACTATGTTGAAAAATATATAACTGAACACTAATTGTGTTGTTGGTGGAGTTTTTTTCCCCAATCAGGCTAGAAAATTTCTAAAACCCATCACAGTTGCCATCCAGGGTCTACGTCTTGGAGCTTCAGACAACCTTTTTGATATCCTGAGGCCAGGCTGTGGACTGCCTTGAAGATAAGGAGTAAGACCTTAAATTTGATTCATTCTTGTATGGGAAGCTAGTGTGGGGCACAGAGGATGATTGCGATGTGCTTGTGGTAGCTTGTGTTGCTGAGTACGAGTGCTGCAGTCTTCTGTACTACTTGGAGTTTCCTAAACTCTGAAGCCATTCAGCCCAACTATACTGCCTTGCTGTAATACAGCTGAGTGATGCTGTATAGGGTTGCTTGAAAAACAAGAATTCTGTTAGCAAAATATTCAGAGGTTTTAAAAAGTTGTTTTCATTTTGATGCAGAACAAAAAAATTCATTTTTCCCCATGAAAATACACAAGAACAAGTCATACCAAAGAAAATCCTATAGCCATGTAGTTAGGACAATCTCTGGGATGTGGGAGAGGTTCAAGTCCTTGCTCTGAATCATGTGTTTCCCACATCTCAAGTAGTCCTAACTATAAACTAAAGAGTCTTTCTCTCTCTCCACCTTCCCTGAAACCTGAGAAATGTTCCCAATGGAAAATTTAATCAAAACTGATATTTCTGTGAAATATTTTACTTTTGATAGAAAAAAAACTTGAGTCAAAATTTTTGAGAACTCTATTGAGGAAAACATTTGGGGTTAGGTCATCATCTGCCAGGATAGGATGAAGTCTCCTAGCCAACCAGAGCTGATAGAAAGTGTTACTTGCAGATACTGCTTATGTGAAAGCTGAGCATCAGCAAGGATTTCAAGGGTGGTCCTAAATTATGCACTGAACTGACCAATGTGAATGTGTACATTCAGCCAAAGAATATACACTGTGACTGTGAATTCTTCAGAATGCTTTACTTTGCCCACCAGAATCACCTCTGTCTTGCTCAAGTTCAGCTTCAGTAGCCTGTTCTTCATCCATAAGCTGATCTTGTCCAAGCACTAGCCCGTCAAGATGGCAGTGGTATTATCATATTTGGTGAAGAATAGGTAGGATATATACAAAACATCAAAAACAGATACTTCCATAGTTATGGAAAACAATACAGTACTACATGTATGTGGAATATATGTATTCCATGACTAAATTCATAAATGGCATAGCAAGTTACCTAAACAGCAAATACCGCTATATATATGGGCCTGATTTAAAACCCTTCCATTGATTTCAGTGGACTTTGGATCAAGTCTATTACAACAGTCGTTGCAACTTGCAATGTTTTTTAAATGGACTTATTTTGAGATTTAAACAAAAAAATATTAAGGCCTCATAACTTACTCTGTTTTTATCTAACCACTTCTCTGTGGCTATTCCCTTTCTGTTGCATGTCTGTTTTGAGAGTATAAGTGCTTCTACTTTCACTGTTCCTTTCCATTTCTTGCTTTTGTGGGGTATTCTGTAGATATTTTAGAACCTGAAATCAGAGCCACTTAAAATGTTGCAGTTTAATGGGAATTGCTTAGAAATTCAAATGTAGCCACTTTAGTAGGCATTTTCACCACAGGACAATAACCCACAACTGTTATTCTTTATATGAACTGACAGCCAAATTCCTTCTACATAACATTGGAACTGTACCGTTATCTCTCACAAACAAGGCACTATGGCTATGTCTACACTAGGGAATTAAGGTCGACTTTAAGAAGGTCTTATTAAGTCGACTTAGAGAGTCCACACTGGACTATCTAAGTCGACTTGTTTGCTCCAGTGAGAGCCAGCCCCGCATGGGGCTGGCTCTCCCCGGGGCAGCAAGCCCCTGTGTGGTCTGGGGCAGAAGGGAGCGAGGAGCTCCCTTCTGCCTCGGACCACTTGGCTTCCTTCTGCTTGGGACTTCCCACGTCCCAGGCAGAAGGGAATCCTCCTAACCTGGACCACTGGGGTCCTGGGTACAACTTCCCCGGACCGAGTGGTCCGGGCCAGGAGGAAGAGCCGGAGCTCCGCGCTCCAGCTGCCCACTGCTGAGCAGCTGGAG
>ML685787.1:7907180-7957962 GCA_007922175.1 Pelusios castaneus
GTCGGCTTAGGGCTCCTCCACATCTACACTGGCTTAAGTCGACTCTAGAGAGTCGACTTAAGCCTTAGATCAATTAGCAAGGTGGTTTTAGAAAGCCGACTTAATTTTAATTAAGTCGACTTTAGTTTCCTTAAATCGACTTAAGCAAGCTGCTTAAGTCGACTTAAGGAAACTTCAGTGTAGACACAGGGTAAATTAAGTTGACTTAAGCAAGCTTAAGTCAACTTAATTTACCAGTGTAGACGCAGCCAATTTTACTATCCACAAAATATACTGTAATCTGAGAGATTATTTTTAACATTTCCCAGACTAACATTTTAAAATCACTCACAACAAATGGCCTGCCATTCTTCATGAAGCTAAATGTGTCACACAAGAATTTATTCTAGCTCAAATTCCAAAGGGATAGCCGTGTTAGTCTAGTTCAGCAAAACAAACAAGGAGTCCTGTGGCACTTTTAAAGAAGAAAAGAATTATTTATTGCATGAGCTTTCATGTGAGAAAATCCCTCTTTGTCAGACGCTTTGAAGAAGGGGAATTTACAGAATGGGAGGAAATTAAATGCAGGGAAGTGGATGACATAGGATCAGGTCAGGCAAATTTTGATTTGCTGTTACAGCCTGACCTGATCCTGTGTCATATCATTCCATGAATTTAATTTCCTCCCATTCTGTAAATTCCCCTTCTTCAAAGTGTCTGACAAAGTGGGGTTTTCTCCCACTTGGTATTCCTTGGCAGTGCAGGGGAATCTTTCATTATGTCCTGGCTAAATTCCATAATGGATAACAACATTCTGCTTACCTAAGTTCTTCTGTTACTTTGATTGGATACTATATTCTTCACTTCCTTGGTCAAATTCAGCCAATCACAGCTAGGAGTAAACAGAATTCTCAGTGTCAAATCCAGAAGTGACTTAAAAGGTTAAAAGAGTTGGTCCAATAGTGGGTGTATGGGTGTGACCTGGATCACAAGGGGTTATAGAAACAAAGTAGTTCCCAAGCTTGCCGTCATTGAGAATTCAGTGGGTGTATAACATGAGTTAAATCAATGTGCAGAATAGACGAAGTAGCAGTAAAAACCAACTGAGTGAAGGTATAAGATAAAGCAAGCCTTTTTTACTTTAACAAACATCCATACATTCCGCCCAGCATAGAAAGTTTCAAACGATTTATATGGAACTAACAGTACCATGATTAAAATGATGGTGTAAACTAATTGGCCCTTTACATCTGCTTTCTAACCATCCTAATGCTGAACACATATAACTACTTATATCACTCTTGAATATGAATCACTCTTCTCTATTGTGTAAGGTTACGAGTGCTTTTATAAATAATACTGCAATTTATCCTAGAGATGGCAACGGGGCATATGCAACATTCTTTCTCATAGGAGTTGCATTTTGCTACTGGGTTAGCAAACTGATTCTTTTACGTATAGAGTTGTTAATTATGTGAAGCGTGTTGGGAAATTTATAAAATAAATATTTGCCACCACTCGAAAGGCTTTCAGATCTCCTGCTTTTCAAACTGCAGAGTGCACAGTGCAAACACAGTCACACATTTGCTTATGTAAAAATGGTAAGAGGAAAAAAAAATCAGCTCCTTATGGTTCTCAGGGTACCCAGGATTGTGAATTACCTTGTTACACCTTCTCTACAAGAGGGAATCTTGTCTGTGGTAAGTGGATGTTACTTTCCTATCAACACCAGCCTTTCAGCCACTCCTCCTCCTGGTGATGTGAGCCCTGTCTTTGTCTTGCCAGTTAACAATGGTTGTACCCGGTCAGGTAATGCTAAGGCTTAAGTTGTCCAAAAACTTAGGCCACAGGGTCAGGGGTTTAAAAAAAAAAGAGTAAAAAAGCATAAAGACGGGAGAGACCACAAAACTGTTAAATTAGATAAAACTGACTGACCGGTACAAAAGAGCGAACAGAAGGCAGGCTAAACTAGCCACAGAGAAAAGGGGAAGATTAACAGATCCCCAGCACTCCGGCTAGGTAACCACAAAAGAGGAGGAGGGTCAGAAAGGTCTCTTGACAATCAGACAAGACAGCTGGACTTATGAGTTGGCAAAAAAACCACGTCACCGCAGTTTTTGAGCAATAAAAGGAAGCTTGGGGGGGGGGGCAAATTCGGAGTTATTTGTCTCAGTTAACTCTGGGGCAAAGGCTCTGGGAACTTGATCACCCCCACGAGCACTCCCTCTGCTCTCCATGGGATGTGGATGAACCGGGTACAAGCATCGGAAGCCTGGCCAGCTAACGGGGAGGTAGGACCAGCAAATCTGACATCAAAGGAAAGGTAATCAAAGTAAAGGGGCTCAGAGTAGCGCCAGGCTCCTAAGCAAAAAGAAACACAAAAAGTGTTAAGGTTCTTCCCAGCTTTATGCTGAGACTCTTAGATAAATGAACAATAGCTACACCAACCTTGGGTTTGGGGTTGATGTAGGAATTGGGGTAGGTATAGGATTTGCTTTGGGTATAATTGTGTTAGCATTTCTGCTTCTGTGTGTGTGTTTATAATTGATAAAAATAAGAGCAAAGTTGTGTCAGAGAGTGTGTGTGAGGAAACTATAACCAGAGACCAAGTCTGAGACTAAATCCTGTGTACAGCCGCCCAGAGCCTGCAAAGGTCCTAAAGCAAGGGTGCACAGGTGAACCTCGTGACTCACTGGATCCCCTTCTTGTGTGAGTGCATAAACGGGCACCCTCTGTGCTTGGCATCCATGCTGCTATAACTCTGCTGCTGGGGGGAGGAAAGTGTGAATGGGGGATAACCATTTACCAAGTCTGGGACTAAATCCTGTGTGCAAGGGTGCACAGGTGAATCTCGTGACCCAACGGGTGTGAATCAGATCCCTATACAATAGTACAAAGAGTCCTGTGTGATTGTGTCTTATATATGGGCGTGTGTTCTTGATTGCTCTGGTTTGTGTGTATTGGGCTCTGTTATACTCTCTCTGTCATGTCTTTAAAGCCATAATTGATGCAAAACCCTGAATCTGCATTCACGCAATAAGTGGTATTGTAGTTTAGAGTGTTTGTGGATATATTGAGTGTTTATTGTACTACTAATCACTGCCTTAATCTGTGTAATTGTAATCATAGTGCCTTAATAAATGTCATATGCATAGTAAATAGAGAAAATCATTGTTAGTGGTGGTCTTTGCCTAGGGGCTTCGGGAGCTTCCCAACATCCGCATTTAAAGGATTGAGTATTTGTTTAGGCACCCTTTCCCCTTAAAGGGATAAAGCTTAACATACCCTAGTCCCCGAGTCCCCTTGAAATGTTCTTTTGAGAATTTGAGAATTGCTCCATACAGAAATCCCAGATCCTTTTCTCTCAAAGGAACAGTGTACCCCAATTTGCCAGTTTTACTTCAAATTACTGCTCCTGTGTAATGCACAGTACTTGTGAGCACTTATAATAAAGTTAAAAAAAAGTTTTAGAAAGAACATAGGTTCCACTAGAATGAGAAAATGATAGAAACAAATGTTGGTAATACAAAACAAAATAATGAAATGCAAACTAGAGCCTGCATTTACTAATAGTTACCTTTCTTATCAAATAGAGTTCCAAAGTTCAGTCTATTGCAAAGCTAGCTAGCTTCCTAAGAACCAGGATCCAATCTTTCATGAAACACCCCTGCTCAACAAAATGTTTCCTCAATGAATGGATGCAGAGTCTCTTTCTCCACCTTGTGCTATATTGAATCAGTATTTTGTCTTTATTTTCAATCAAGATGATCCCATGTCTATTATAATGTTTCCTTTTACCTTCAAGTGTTTTTGTTGTTTATAGTTTATCTTTGATGGTTTTCCATTGACTTTTCTGGATTAGTGTGAAGGTAGAAAATTGAGCAATAGATTATAATTGGCTAGCCAGGGAGAAGTGGCAACTCTTTCCCACTTGAATGGGTCATCATTGAGATACATGATTCCCTGGTAACTCACTTTTGTTCCAAGACCTCCAAGGCATAATTTTCAACCTAGTTACATTATTCCTTGTATATCATCCATACACACATATCACAATGATTGTGTGTATCAATATGCTACATGCTTTCAGTAGAAACCTCACACGCTACCCTTCATGGACAAATACCATGAAAGTGGTGCACTAAGTGTAGTGAATGTGCCAGATCTGACACAGGAGTTGTAAAGAACAGTGAAACCTTTTCCCATAAGGCACAGTGTCACACGTATCAATAAGCATGTCATGGTTTTGAGATATTGCTTGTAAACACAATATAGCCAGCTGCAAAACTAGTTCTTTGTCTGGGGTCCTGTGTTTTCTTTCAGTAGAATTTCATCTTGAATGACAAACATTTTGACATCTTTGGACATCTCCATAACACACCATAGAAATTTACTATTGTAGATTTCTATTAAATCCATTGCACATTGACAGCAAAATAATATTGTATATTTTTACAGGCCTGTTTCAATAACAAGTATTTATGAAGGCTCCTCCATTTTATAAAATGTATTTTGTTTTTTACATGGACATTATTATTAGTTAAGCATTGACACCATGCTCAACAATGTGCAAAACAAACAGGGGACAAGGTCCCACTAGCCAGAAGTGTACACTCTAAAGCAGTGATTCCCAACCTTTTTTGCTCGAGGGCCACTGATACCATTTTTACAACCTTGAAGGCCAAAAGGTTCCACCAGCAGGCTGGCCCCCACTGCAGGCAGACGGAAGGAGTTCAGCAAGGAGGCAGCCTCCTCATTGATCTCTCTGGCTGCAGCAGGGAAACCACACCCATCCTGTAGCCCTCTGTGCTCCACCTGCATCCCTATGCAGTATTCCCTTCCCTCTGGATACAGCAGGGACCCCAGGACCTAGGGACCCAGGCAGAGTGCTTTGCCATGTTCCCTGCTACACCCAGAGGGAGGAGAGTATTGATCAAGCAAGGAACCTGAAATGGTCTTTTAGCCTTCAGCAACATGCTCTGCCTGGGTCTTTAGGCAGTGACTCCCTCTGTAGACACCAGGAGGGGAGCTGCAGGCCACTTTGAAAGCCCTGGCGGGCCACAGGCTGGGAACCACTGCTCTAAAGCCTACCCATGTGCATAATTGTAAATCCCATTGCATGAAGTGGTCTGTAGATGAGCATATGCATAGGACAAGAATGTGCCATTTTGATAAAGCCCTGTGGGAGGAAGAGGGGACAGATCCATACCATCCCTCAAGGAGCCCAGAGACAGTACTTCAAAAGGCACAGCCTCTTTGGGTGCTGCCACAGATTTCTTCCGCGTGTGCTGACCCTGCTCGGTTGGCCAGTGCAGGTGGGGATGGGGCAGAGTAATACCCCCCTTCATCTTTCCAGATGACTTGCTGTCTTTTGGAGGAAAGGAGGGGACAGCCAGTTCCTGCTCACAATAACTCTTATTGCTGTGGGCCACTGGGCAGTGTAAGAAAGGAGCTGAGGAGAGAGAGACCACCTTGCATGCCTCTGCACCACATGTGGATGCATGTCCAAGAAGGATTAAGTGCAGCCTGGCCCAGAGATAGCAGGCCACATTAGCAAAATAACTAGGGTTTTAGACTTCATGGAAGAAGTGCACTCCTAGAGCAATGTGAAATTGGGTGGAGGACAATGAGATTTCAGTTATGTTTCAATACATCCCAATTTATGTTTAGTAGACTTTTCACTTTAGGCATTTGTGGCAGCATAAAGGGGCCTCAGCCTTCGGGGTCTCTGCTGACCTGAGCTGGGAAAAACAACTGACTCAGCAGTGCCTCACAGCTGGGGGCTGATTAGGGCCAGGGAGAGTCAGGCCTAGTGAAGTAATGAGGAACAGCTGATTCGCTTGAGTCAGGGAATATAAGGGTCCTGGAAAAGAGAAAAAAGAAGGGATATGGTCAGGCAGAGGGGTTGGAGCCTTACATTTAGGCTGCCTTGGGGCTAACAACAGCAAGCAACCTGGAGCCTCTGGGCTAAAAGGGCTGGATTTGGACTGTAGAATGGTGGACTTATTGTAAATAATCTGAGCATGTGTGTTGAACAAGAGGGCATGCAAGTTGTCTGTTACAAGGAGGGACCTGGAAGAATCTGTTATGTATGGGTGCTTGGCCAGGACTTCCTCCAGATCCAGGGATGGAAGTGGCCAGCCAAATAGAGGAGACCCTAAAGTAGCTTGTCAGCACCATCCATGAGATGCAGCATGTCCATGGGTGGAACAAGAGGCCTGATGGCCTTTCAAGCTGACCACCAGCAGTATCTGCAGACCTTTATTAAAAAACAGGTAACTTTTCAACAGCAGATGCTGGCAAAAGTGGTTAGTCCATTGAGTGGGGATATGACCAAGCCTTCAGGGTGGGGACTTTGTAAAATGGATCCTGTGGACAACCTAGATGACTTTTGACAGGGTGGCTGCAGCAGCTGGATAAGAGAAGGCAATGTGGGCTCTATGCTTGGCTCCTTACTTGTGAGGAGAGGCCCAAGTTGTGTATGTGGCCTTACAAGAAGCCCAAGCTTGGGATTATGAGACAGTGAAAGCCACTGTATTGGATCAGGTGGAGCTCTCTGAGGAAAAATATCACCAAATTCATGGTGGCCAGGTGAACAGAAAGCTTGTGTTCATGAACACTTGTCCAACAGTTATTGGACTGGGCTACTCAGTGACTCAGGCTGGCTACACAGACTGAAGAAATCTTTGGATCCAAAAGTCCTAGAACAATTTTTACATGGACTCCCAGAAATGGTCTGCATGTTGGTGAGATGCCACCAACAAAGCTGGGTAGAGGAGGCTGTGTAGTGTGCCTGACAAAAGCGTATGTGGAAGCAGAGGCACTCAAGAAGGCAAGGAAGTCTAGCAGGAGAGTGGGGCTGGGGGAGGGGCAGGCTTCCAGCCAAGGAAGAGCTGGAACCCAGAGGGTTGGGTGGAGTAGCAAAGACTGTGGGCTACTTTGGCAGTGTGGCTGCCCTTCTCAAAGGAAGAGAGATTGTCTGGACATGGAATGCAGGTTGACACACTTCTGTAGGTAGGCAGAAAGACAAGGAAAGCAAAAAGGGCAACCACTTACCATGATACCCATGACAGTAGGAAGAAGGCCATGGGAGGGATTGGTGGACCCTGTCTTCACTCAGTTTCTAGTCTGCCAGGGACTTGTGCAAAAAAAACTGGAAGGTCACTGGTGTGGAGGTGCAGATTAGGTGTCCAGGGGGATCCCCAGTGTATCCTATGGCACAGGGGCTCCTAGAGGTCCAGGGAGAATTTTGGTGGGAATGCCTGCCTCCCTACCCAGTCCTTCTAGGAGCAGATAGAGGACCCCCTCCCAACCAGGGAGAAGGCAGGTCAGAATGCTGCAGGAGGGGAGAGGGAGAGCAAATAAAAGCTGGACTCTCCAGAAGAACCTGAAAGGACCCCAAGACATAAGTCAGTAGAGGAAAAGCACACTGAGCAGGGGGAGATCATATATCCAGGGGGTCTGGACCCCCCAGAGATGACTCCCCTTGTGGCAAGGCTAAAGAATTCCTCTGAGGGACTTATGACACAGGAGTGCCTGACCATCCTGGACTCTTTGCAGCGAGGCTTGGGGTGGTGGGGAAAGGGACCCACTGACCTGGAGGCTAGGTGCTGGCTCTGTAGGGATCAGGACCACATCAAGGAAGATTTCCTCTACTGAAAGGATGGGGGGGGGGGTAGAGGAAAATTTCACCCTAGGGTGAAGTTGGAGTCCAGTCAATCTGACAGAGATGGAAAAGGGACCCTCCAAGTCATCCTCTGTGTACAGCCCAGGAGGGGCTGGGGTTGGATGCAGCCAGGTCCAGGGGGCCACTTAAAGGTGGGAGGTGTGTGGCAGGGTAAAGGGACCACAGGCCTCTGTCACCTGAGCTGGAGAAAAACTGAATCAGCAGTGCCTCACAGCTAGGGGCTGAGGCGGTCAGGGAAAGCTAGGCCTAATGAAGTAACGGGGAATAGCTGACTCCCTGGAGGTAGACAATATAAGGGGTGTGGAAAAGAGAAAAAAGGAGTGTGGCCAGGCAGAGGGGCTGGATCCCTGCCTTCAATCTGCCTCTGGGCCTGACAAGGGCAAGCAGCCTGGATCCTTAGGGCTGGACTTAGGCTGTGGGACCAGGGCTCTTACCACTGTAAATAAACTGAGCATGGGTGTGACTGAAGGCATGCAAGTCATCTATTACAGGGGGTGGAGACGGCTGAAGGAATTTGCTAGTATTAATTTTCTATTTAACATTGTTTCTGGGTGGACTGGAAACTTCTTCTAGGTATTTGCTACATTGTTAGAATGAGGAACCATAAACTGCACACAAGTAAATCTAGGAATTCAAACTGTAGCTCTTGGCTGCCACCTAAAGGTTTCATATGTTGCTTTAAAGGGACCCCATCAATTGTTTTTTTTTGTTTTTTTGTTTTTTAAATTATACTTTATGCATGGAAAATGATTCTGTTATGGTTAAAAGCAACAGCTAAGGTCACTATATCTCAAGAGATTAGTGGGACAAAACTGAATTGGGAAAAAAAAAATCTTGTATGTATGTATCTGGCAGCCCTCCAGAAAGTGACTCTTCCCATCTGTACAACCTCAGGATTTGTGAGGCCAGATCAAAACACTAAGACAAATTTCTGGTCACACCAACCGTTTTTTGTGAAAAACAAACCAACCCTGTGCCTTTAAGCAACAGGTGGATTCTGTGCTCTTGGAGAGCCAAATAGTGTCCAACTATGTCATGTGTTGTGCAAAAGGAGGGCATTATGGAGAAGTGGAATTGGAAGCCTGCAGCAGCCCATGCAATCACAGGATGTTCCAAGGTAGTGAGGGGCCCTCTGACAGTGACCCACCTACTTGACCCTGTACCATGGTTGAAGTAGAGCAATCAGGTGGCCTTACTGTGGCAGAAGAGCAAAATGACATCTTCTGTACAGGGAGATGCCCCAGATTAGAGTTTTGCAGAGAGACCCCATGGAAAAAATGCCCTTACTGGCAGCAGGCAGGCACACTTGCAGTCCTTGCATTCCCATACATTAGTGACTGCTTTCTGTGTCCTCTGGAATTCAAAACACTCTAGCTGTTCTGAGAAGGCAGGACCAGAGCCACAATCTCCCTAGGCACTTGCAGAATTCCTGTCTCCAGTCCACTCTGATGCTAACTCTCCCTCCACCCCCTATAACTCTGGTTAAGATACTTAACCTCATTGTGCCTCATTTTCCTCATCTGTAGTAAGGGGATAATACTTTCCTATCTCAGATATCTGAAACCCATTACAAATTAGAACAACATTTCACCAAAAAGTCAGTTTTATATGGAGGAATTTTGTTCATGGAGGTAACTTACAAAAATTGTTGGGGGCATTGCTACAATTATGATTTAGGTTATATTCAAACATACAGCTATCTATCTAGACTAGATAATCTAGTGTAATGAGTCTCATATTGTGATCATGTAATCACCACTGGTCCACAGAACTCTTCCTGGTGAACTGTAGAACTTTGCATGGGGAACTGGGATATTGGAAAGATCTGTGAGGGGATCTGCCCATGACATTAGCTCAGTCATTCTCATAGTATCATTTTGTGGCTAATCTATAGTTATATCTTCCTTTACAGTAATAGAACTGTTTTAATGCACAGGCTTCTATTGTTTTGGTAATTTACAAGAAAAGTCTAGTAAGCTAAAAGAATAGTTGGAGAACTAAAACTCTTCTGTCCACCACTGCAGGCTCTGTCTAGCATAATATTGGTTGTGAAACTGATCCTGAATCACAAACCCAAATCTCCTTTTCTTTTCCACAAAGAATTATTCTTTATTTTTGGTTTACCCTCTCCTACTCTAGGAATGATGCTTCTTGTGCTCTGAGGAGGAAATGGACTGACCATCTGGAAATGATGTTGTACTAAGAAATAAACCAGGAGTCCACAGAGAACTGGTGACTTCCACTCACTTGTGGGAAGAAAGTGATGACATCATTTTAGCGCTCTGTTGTAAAAATGAAAACAATCAGTTTTGCAATAAATACATAGCTATGGTGGTAATTACATGTTCTAGTCCCTCTCTTATCCATAGGAAGTTAGTGACAAAGAGTAAAAAAAAATAGTTGTGGTATGGATCACAAATGAGAAGAATACAAGGATGACATCTAAATCTTCATTAAGGGAAAAAAATGCATAAAATCATGTTTGCTAAAAGCATTTACCCCTTCTGAGAATGAAAGCACAGGTTATAAATTACTCTGATCTACTGTGGCATTTTGTTTCTTTATTTTGTTGTTACATGTATGTATAAAGAACTTGTTCCTATGATTTTTTTTTCCAGATTATAGTGCTGATTGATATAATTGAAAAGTCAATCTTATACTGGTGTTACTCCATTTAAGTAAATGACATTGCTCATAATCTATACTAATACACAAGAGAACCTTGTCAGGCTCTATGGCTGCATCTACATGGGTAAATTAAGTCGACTTAAGCTTGGCTTCAGTCGACTTAATTTGCCCTGTGTCTACACTACACTTTGCTTAAGTCGACTTAAGCAGCTTGCTTAAGTTGACTTAAGGAAAATAAAGTTGACAATGAAAATTAAGTTGACTTTATTAAACCACCTTTCTACTTGACATAAGGCTTAATTTGAATTTATAAAGTCAACTTAAGCCAGTGTAGCCCTGGGGTAGCCCTAAGTTGACTTAGGGCTACCCCAGGATTACACCAATGTCCTCCCTGCCAGGGGGGGCACAGGGGGAGCCTGGAATGCCCCCCAAAGGGCAGGGCAGAGCCCTGTGTGACGCTCTCTGGATTTAGGGAAGCATTTATGATATTATTTTCAATGGCTATCTCATAAATGCTATAAACCATAGGAGCTCTGTCATGTTTGGTATCAATAGAAAGGGAGTCATTTGCTGGGAATGATTATATAGTTTATGTCTACGAATTCTATTTCAATTAGAAGTTAGGAATATGGTGTTCTATCTATACTTTAACTTATTTTATTGAAATGGCTGAGAGAGGCGGGTGTGTCAAACCATTGAGTCCTTAATGTTTAGGAATTTTCCAGCTACAATGGTCCCAGGGAGTGCCTGATGAGCCATTAAGGACATAAGGAATACATGCATTGGGTCCTTAATGGCTCATCAGTTTACTTCCTGGGACCATTGTAGCTGGAAAATTCCTAAGTATTAAGGACACAATGTTTTGACACACCTGCCTCTCTCAGCCATTTCAATAAAATAACATGTTAAAGTATATATAGAACACCATATTCCTAACTTCTAATTGAAATAGAACTTCTAGACATAAACTATATAATCATCCTGAGCAAATTACTACTTTTCTATTAATACCAAACATGACATAGCATTTATGAGATCATAAATGCTTCCCTAAATCCAGACAGCATCACATACAGGGCTCTGCCCTGCCAGGGTCCCTGTCCCCCTTTGCCCCATTGCCCACAAGGGGTGCCCCCTGCCGCCACCATGGACCTGCCCAAGGTCCCCCTAACCCCACAAAGTTGACCTAGAGCATCCAGTGTGGATGCTCTAGTTCGACTTTGTAAGTTCCCCTTTAAGTCGACTTAAAATTAAAGTGTAGACACACTAAGTCGACTTAGTTAAAGTCGACCAAAAAGTGCAAGTGTAGACGTAGCCTATATGCCTTCAGCCACACTTAAACAATATTTTTCACTCTGTTTTTCTAAGGAAGAAACCTCAGGCTGCAAGAACAGTCCCTGTCTTATATTATCTTTCCTCCTTGCCTCAGGCTTTTTTTTCCTCTCCCCCATACTTTGTGTAGAATGATTGTGCTAGTAACTGTGAAATTCAACACCCATATCATACCATCCAACACTCTCACAAAAATAACAGATTACATTTTTCACAGAACAACGGATGATTAAAAAATAGAAGGGATCATCTAGTCCAGTGTCCTGTACCATACAGGCCATAAAACGTCACTCAGGAATGTCTGCATTAATTTAGTAATTGTTGTTTGAACTATACTATATTTTATAGAAAGAGATCTGGTCTTTAAATACTGTATGTGGTGGAGAATAGGGAAAAAGTCTAATCAGATGATCTCTTCTACTACAAATTTATTTGCAGTCTTTTAGTTCTACCTGTGACCCAAAGTTCTCCAGTCTATTACCAACCCTGCCCCCACTACCCATTGCTTGCTGATCATATCTTTCATTAACTAAATTCTCATCTCCTTTCTTAATAGTTTAGATCTCATCAAATTACTTAAAGTACTTTCAGTTTGAGATAGAGAATTTAATACCTAGCCCCTGAATTCCAAGTAGCTATATGTTTTACCATGTAGTAGTCAGTGAGCCCTCAGAATTTGATGATAGTCTGCCATGAAATAACAGCTTGTTACCAGTGGGGGATCCACAGCTGGCTAATGAAACAAATCTGGGATCCACAGAGCTCATCTCAGCTGAAGGAAGACATTTTGTGGTGGAAGGGGTGGATCTAGATTGTTGTCAGGCTGCAGCATGTTCTTTCCTGTTTTTCCATTTTCTGTTTTCTTTGCTGGGTCTTGAAATGCTGTAATCTTTGTTACTTTAATCAGCTGAGGGCTTGGGTTTCCCAGAACTTTGTTAATGTTGCACTTCTTCATGTTGGCTTTGAGGGTGTCTTTGAAGTGCTGCTTTTTTTGGCCCATCTCTGTTGGTCTTGACTCAGTTGTGAGAACATGACCTGCTTTGGGAGGCAATTGTCTGATGGCTGAAGAACATGACCAACCTAATGGAGTTTGTGGTAACTAGTCCCACAAAGTAATGTGCGTCGGTTGAAGAAGGACCATCTCTCCCTTTAGTTAACTATCACATTACACAAATGCAAAGAGCCTGGGAAACAAGCAGGAAGAATTGGTAGTACTGGCACAGACAAGGAACTATGATATAATAGGAATAACAGAAACATGGTGGGATAACTTGCACAACTGGAGCACTGCCATAGACGGATATAAATTGTTCAGGAAGGACAGGCAGGGAAGAAGGGGGGGAGGAGTAGCGCTATATGTAAAAGAGCTGTACGACTGCTCGGAGCTCCACTGTGAAAGTGGAAACAAGCCGGTTGAAAGTCTGTGGGTTAAGATTAGAGGAGAATGCAACAAGGGGGATGTTGTGGTGGGTGTCTACTACAGCCCGCCAGACCAGAAGGAGGAGGTGGATGAGGCGTTCAATAGACAACTAACAGAAGTTTCCAGATCACAGGCCCTGGTTCTTATGGGTGACTTCAATTATCCTGACATCTGGTGGGAAGGTAATACAGCAGTGCACAGGCAATCCAGGAGAGACTGAAGGAACTAGGCTTATTTAGTCTACAGAAGAGAAGACTGAGGGGAGATTTGATAGCAACCTTCAACTACTTGAAGGGGTGCTCCAAAGAGGAGGGAGCTAGGCTGTTCTCGATGGTAACAGAGGACAGAACAAGGAGCAATGGTTTCAAACTATAGCTGGGGAGGTCGAGGTTGGATATTAGGAAAAACTTTCTCACTAGGAGGGTGGTGAAGCATTGGAATGGGCTATCTAGGGAGGTGGTAGAATTTCCATCTTTGGAGATTTTTAAGGCCCGGTTAGGCAAAACCCTGGCTGGGGTGATTTAGTGGGAGTGGTCCTGCTTTTTAGCAGGGGGTTGGACTAGATGACCTCGTGAGGTCCCTTCCATCTCTATGATTACACTAATAAGAAACATATTCTTTAAAATATTAAGTACTCTATTTGTCCTTGGTCATGGTGAGAAGAACTTTCCATAACGAATTAATTGTTATTTTAGAACTGGAGCTGTTACGCTAGGTGCTGCACAAGCATACCTGTAAACACGGTTCCTAGCCCAAAGAGATTACAATCTAAAATGATAAGCAGCGTATGGTGGGGCAGGGAGAAGAGGGAGGCAATGAAATATATTTACACTTTATATACATAGACCACTGCAATAAATTCATAAGACAATAATGATTTTTTTCCAAATGCCCCTTAGCTGCTATCTCTCAATGTGGTGATTATCCTTCAACCTTAAATACCATTAAGCATTTTCTGAGTGCTTGTCATGGCTGCAGTGAGTCCTGAGATGGGATTTGGCAGAGAGGACAGCAGCTTTATGGATCAGGTCAGGAGTTCCAAACATAATAAACACACCACATTTTAAGGTTAAACTCTAAACAGGACTTGAATAGTTTGAAATGCCTCCTTTCAAAATGACAAACTTTAGTGACCTCTGAAAAAAATCAGTAATTAAAGTTTGCCTTTGGGTTTTTACTTGTATTTGTCAGCCCATAATTGAGTGCACCAAATGTCATAAATCTAGTGTGGAAAATAATTGTCTGTCAGTCACCCATCTTGTAGGAAATGTAGTTGTATCCTATGTAATAACAGTAGTGACACTATAAGAATGCTTTGGACACTCACCTCTTTTCTGTATTAAAACTGACCATATACTGAGGAGAGTGTTGAGACAGGTGTGAATGGAGTTTGGTTATTTTTTTTAGGGGGAATGTGAAAAATGCATGCTTCTGATTTGTAATATACATGGAAAGATAGAAAGCATGGCAAGAGACCACCTGGCTTAACCAGGAGATCTTCAGTGATCTAAAACTCAAAATATAGTCTCACAAAAAGTGGAAACTACATCAAATTACAAAGCAAATAAGTATATAGGACAAAACTAAAAAGACAAGGCACAAAAGAAAATTAAACTAGCTAGAGATATAAAAGTTAACAAGAAAACATTCTACAAATATAGAAGCAAGAGGAAGACCAAGAAAGGATAGGCCCTTTACTCAGTGAGAGGGTAAAATCAACAACAGAACATGTGGAATGGCAGAAGTGCTAAATGACTTTTTTCCTTCAGTTTTCACCAAAAAGGTTAGTAGTGTTGAATGTCTCCTATAGTGATGCCAGTGATAATGAGGGAGGGTAGAGGGAGGATAGAAGGCTGAAATGGGGAAAGAACAATAAAACATTATTTAAACAAGTTAGATGACTTCAAGTCACCAAGGTCTCATGAAATACATCATAGAATATTCAAGGAGCTGACTAAGGAGATATTTGAGTCTTTTTAGCGATTATCTTCAAAAAGTCCCAGAAGACAGGAGAAATTCCAGAGGACTTGAAAAGGGCAACTAGAGTGCCAGTCCATAAAAAGAGGAATAAGGACAACCTGGAGAACTATAGACCAGTCATTTCCACTCCAGTACCCGAAAAGATGATGGAACAAATAATTAAGCAAGCAACTTGCAAACACCTAGCAGAAAATAAGGTGGTAAGTAACAATCAGCGTGGATTTGTCAAAAACAAATCATGTCAAACCAACCTGATAGCTCTCTTTGACAGGGTAGCAAGACTCGTGGATGGGGGAAAAGTGTTAGATGTCGTATATTTTGACTTTAATATGGCTTTTGACACTGTTTCACATGACCTTCTCATAAACAAACTAGGGAAATGCAGCCCAGATGGAGCTACTATAATGTGGATGCATAACTGGTTGGAAAAATATTCCCAGAGAGTAGTTATCAGTGGTTCACAGTCCAGCTGGAAGGGCATATCAAGTAAGATTCCACAGGGATCAATTTTAGATCTGATTCTGTTCAATATTTCCCTCAGTGACTTAGATAATGACATAGAGGAGGGGTTGGCAATCTTTGCCAACCCTCATGCTGGCCCCTCCTCCCCGACCCTCAGCTGACAGAAAATTGGTCACTGCCTAGAAACTCGGTGATGGCCAGGCTGGAGTTGGGAGGAGTCCTGAGGCACACAGTGGAAAGAAGCCTGGAGCAGTTCCTCTCCGCAGCTTGCCTGGGAGCACCAGGGATGCTGGGGGGACCGCTAACCTAGACAGGCCATGGAGAAGAGCCATTCCCAGGAGCTTCTTTCTGTGGCGTCCCGAGGCAGGCCATGGAGAGGAGTTGCTTCAGGTGACTTCTTTCCACGGTGTGCCTGGAGACCCCTCCCCAGCCACTAGGGTCAGCAGCAGCTCAGTGGCATGTGCCACTCCAAATGGGCTCCCATGCTATAGCTGACACTTGTGCCAGGGGTTGCCGATCCCTGACATAAAGCGTATACTTATAAAGTTTGTGGACGATACCAAGCTGGAAGAGGTTGCAAATGCTTTGGAGAATAGGATTAAAATTCATAATGATCTGGACAAACTGGAGAAATGGCCTGAAGTAAATAGGATGAAACTTAATAAGGACAAATGCAAAGTACTCCACTTAGGAAGGAATGTTCAGTTGCACATATACCAAATGAGAAATGACTTTCTAGGAAAGAGTACTGCGGAAAGGGATCCGGGGGTGTAGCGGAGTAGTTTCCCTGCTCTGGCAAGGAAGGGGTTAAAAGCCCTGCAGTTAGTGACTGGTCAATGGGAGCAGAGGGCTTCAGGGCCAAATCAGTGCTGAGGGGCCAGGATAGAGCTAAGATTGCAGCTATTACTCTGGGCAGTTTGCCCCAGACCTGGGAGGGGGGAATGTTGGACTGTCAGTGGGGCTGTAGGAGACAGGACCCTGGACAGCTCTCAGGAGCACTGCTAGGCTTCAGCAAGACTCCAGCCTTGATACAAGGACTGTAGGTACCTGAGGACGTGTGGCTATGGCCCAGGAGACCTAGTGAGGCACAGGCTGGCGAAGAGTGAGAGGGTTGAGGCAGAGCTCAATGGAGCACATATGGTCCCTGGGCCAGGGCCTGGATTCCCACCTACCTCCCCTAGGCTGCTAGTGGGCACTGAAACTGCAAAGATGTGGTGGATAGACAGTGCCAGACACTGATACAAATGGACTGGCTGGGACTGAATCTTACCCCTGGAAGGGGGGAATTTGCAGGACTTGGCTGAAGGACTGAGCTCCTGAAGACAGAGAAGGTGTAAGAGAGACAAAGCACAGACCACCAGACAGGGTACCATTTGAGCAATTCCCTATACCATCACCAGGAGGTGCTTATCTGTTGGGGTCACGTGCTGCAGAGTCTACAGAAGGTCATAATGGGCCCCAGCTAAATATGAGTCAACAGTGTAACACTGTTCCAAAAAATCCAAACAGCATTCTGTGACATATTAACAGGAGTGTGGTAAGCAAGATAGGAGAAGAAATTCTTCTGCTCTCCTCTGTGCTGATTAGGCCTCAACTGGTGTATTGTGTCTAGTTTTGGGCCCACATTTCAGAAAAGATGTGGACAAATTTGAGAAAATTCAGAGGAGCTTTACATCTTACATTAAAATGTATCACAGTTTTTTTCAAAGTTGTGCAGGATATTAAAAATATTAACCATATTGGATTAGGATAATTGGAATTATTTGCATAATTATGGTGAGCATGAAAAATGGTATATCATGTAGTCTGTATCACTAAAATAGAGAACTACAACTTCCATCAGTCTCACATCCTTGTAAATCAGTAGAAAAGGTGCATCAGTTAGTGGCGAGGTGCTATTTATATATTTTTATTTGTATAGGTACTTCTATTCTATGAGAACAGCTGTTGAGTTTGAATAGTCCAGCTTTTATAGATTTCTAGAGCAAGAAAAAGTGACAATGATTTTCTTTATTCTTTCATATAATGGACATGAAACAGATGCCTTTTAAATTCAAATGTGGTATAAAAATACGCAAAGCAAGGTATGATGTATAAAACAGACAGGTATATTGCTCTTCTATACAGTTGTATGGCAGAAGACCAGGACTTGTTCAGATTAATGTAAATAGGAGGAAGGGAAGGCCTAAAATGTAAAACTAATTACCATTGCATAAAAAGATACTATACTATTATTTAAAAATAATTCATAGTGAGGTCATCTAGAAATAGGAAATGTAGAGAAGCAGGAGAAAACTTAGAATTAAATTAGCTTAGTTACATCATAAGTTCTCTAATATATTTCAATTGTGTGTGAAGTAAACATTACATTAATGAAGCTAAATTGTGTAACTTTCATTATGTTTGAAATGATATTTGAATACCAAATTCTTCAGAATTTTTAAATAAGTTCAAACTATATTTCCAAAGCCATACATTGCTTATGTATAGATCAATTGTTCTTGGTACATTAAAATATACTTTTAATTGTTTCTATGATTTTTGCATTTGAAAACCATAACCATTTGAAATGCAATATTTTCCCTATAATAATCTATTCTGTACCAGAGACTGACTTGATGTTTGATGTATGTTGAGTCTCAGGACTGAGTTAATTCCAAATTTATATTTTTAGACATGTTAGGGTATTCTGCTACCATAAACCCTGGAAGAGGACTGTGGCAATGGTAAACCCACTGCCAGCTCTTGAAAAGATTGTAAGTGTCAGCTGAGCATTGACAAATTCATAGCAGGAAACCAGACCAGCTCACCTGTATGTTAGTATTGTTCAAGACAGATATTAGATTTGTAAGGATGCGTTTGGTGTTTACACTCTATAAAATGCTTGTAAGTTGCTGCATCCATTAATCTTACTTGCAACATGTGTATCCCATGCTATAAGGTAACATGAAAGCTTTGCTTTTTAATTGTAAAAATGTCTGCTGTGAACTTGTGAACTCAGACAGGAGGAGTGGTTCCCCAAACTCATCAAGGACTATCAAAACTAACAAGGAGTCCTGTGGCACTTTTAAAGACTAACAAATTTATTTATCACATAAGCTTTTATGGGAAAAAAATCCCACTTCATCTGACAATTCTGCTGTGCCCAAATGGAGTTTGAGGTGCTAAATGACCTCAGTATTACAGAAGACATATGGACCCACTGGAATCTTTGGCATCCCCCCAATGGGGTCCCACTCCCCAGGTTGGGAACTGCTGCTGTGATCATTTACCATTAAATCCAGTTTGCCTGGTTAGCAAGATAGCATCCTTGAGAATTCCAGTCTGTGACTCCATGGTAAGACTGGTATACTTCAGGAGTTCACATTTGTTACTGGGTCAATGAAGTCTAAGTATAGAACATATCTAGACTGACCTGAGGTTGGTACTCATGGCCATGAATTAGAATGATAAGAGACTCTATTGTATTTTCTAGTATTGGCATATGAATTCAGAGATTTTTTTCAACCCCCATCAAACTGTCTTCAGATAGATCCCTCTACTTTGAAGATTTTAGCTTTGGTACATTTGATCTGTTATATAGGTGTCATTGCATACTATAGGCTTTATCATCAGTGCAAGCTGATGGCCAGAGATACATTTCTATCAGATTATGCTCCATCTGAACCTGGGAACTCTCCCTTTCAAATGCAAAATTCAGGACAAATGGTACTTCTGAGAAGATGGCTCAGATATTTGTTTCTTGGAAGAAGTTCACCAAAAATAGAGCTAAGGTGAAGGATTTGTGGTCACAGATCCTTTGGGTCCTCCTTAACTGCTCCTCAAACTCCTTGATCACCTTTCATTTGTCTAGTTTTCAAACAAATTACATACTTTGCTTACAAGGTAAATGGAAGGTAGACCTGTGTTTCTGTAGTCCTGGCTGTCCAGTTCACACAAAGAATCCCGTATTTAAAACTCCCCTGTGCTGTGAGTTCTTAAATCAATCTGGACAAAATGTTGTTGTGTTTAGACTCACTCATTTCCTGGTGACAATGACATGAATTTGTACAGCAAATGGTTTTCAGGGTTTGCTTACTAATCCACAGTATTGTATGTTTTCAGTGTTCAATTAGTGCCTATATTTCCACCTTGGTGAAGTCTCTTATCCCAAACACAGTATTAAAAAAATCCTTTGCTTTTTTCCCCTCCTTAGATTAAAGGCATTTGTGGTTAATCAAGCTTCATTTCATTTGAGACTAGTTCCTTGAACCTAGAGACATAGCTATGGCTGGGCCAGCAGACCTGCCCACGGCAGCGCCTGGCAACAGCGCGAACTTAGCTGCTGAAGCTGCGGGCCTGGTCAGAAGCAGGGGGCCACGGCAATGATCAGAGCAGAGGCAGCATTGAGGGCAGATGGGCGGGGTGGGCTACTCACCTGCACTGCCACCCAGCTCAGGATCAGGGGCAGCTGCCACAGCCATGATGCAGCAGGGACCAGGATCTCACTGCCTCTCCCCATCCCTCCTCCTCTTCACGACACTCCAATTGCTAGATAGCAATTGGAATCAGACTCTGGGTCCAATTGCTACCTAGCAACTGGAGCATTGTTAAGCAGCTTCTGGACACCTGGAGACTCAAGGGCCTGGCCAGAAAACAGAGATGGCAATGCTCCTGCTTGGACCTAATATTTCTAGCTATCACTAATACTTAAACAAAACAACAAGATGACCTGTGGCACCTTAGAGACTAACCAAAAAATAAAAATAAAATAAAAATTGGGGTGGGCATAAGCTTTCATGATCAGGAACCCACTTTGTCAGATGTATGAAGTGGAAACTTCAGTTTACTAAGTGTGTGTGTGTGTATATATATATATATATATATAATGTTTTTACCCCTCTGAAACCTATATATTTAAAGTTCAGAAGTTGACTCCTGCTATCCAGTATAGAGCACTTTTCACTGGCATGGTTATAGATGTTTTAATTCTCTTCAGATACAGGTAGCTATGTGACCTTTGTGGCATACACTCATAAAGCACTATTGCTTGTGTTCTTCCCTTGGGGAAAGCCCATTTTGATTATGAAGAGCTCAGAGGCCAATTGCCAAAGTAGAAGGGTTCAAACTTTCTGCCTCCCCTTGAGCTTTGGTTTCTGTTGGGCAATCCTTTGTTTTTATGAACTTTTTTTTCTTTTTTTATCGAATGCATCTTTGGAGCTCTTTGAGTTTCTCTCTCATGCTGTTTGGAGGCACCTGATCTCTTCCTTGGTTTAATAAAAAATGTCTTGGTTGAATGTTTAGCATGGCCCTGCATCTATCTTCATCATTGCCTGCTCCAGTAAAACAAACAAGGAGACTGGTGGCACTTTTAAAAACTAACAAATTTATTTTTTGCATGAGCTTTTCTTATTATGTGGGACATTCCTCAGACTACTTAATCTTTAGTGAAGAGTCTTCTGAAGTCAGATTTTTTTACCTTGTAATTCTCTTTGTCCGAAGAGACCATGGTGCAGTGCAGGATTCTCACTCACCCATCCACCTCCCCTTTTGACTTTAGAAACATTTCTTTTAAGATAGGAAGTTGTATCTTTATTGCTGCATATAAAAGGAGTGTTTCATTATTTTGCTTGAAAAAGAAACTCACAAATGAGGTTATCAGTGGGCTGTACCACTCACATGTTCCATATACTGATGGGGGAGAGATATGCAGGCCTCCCACAACTAAAATGTTAGAGTTCACAGCCGGTGATGGGCTAGATACCTAAAGAGTGAAAAGTCTGTGAGCTATCCTCAAACAAGTAAAATGGCCAAGTTATATTCCGTTCTAATGTAACTTTCTGACTTAAGCTTTTCTTTGTATATAAAAACTCCAATACTACCTTCAGAAAGATGGTAGCCACCCTGACAACTTTGAACAGGTTTTTGATAATGCAGATTACCTGCAGGATGCCACTGCAGGATTTTCTTAGGTTTTGTAAACCAATTAAAATATTCCAGACTTATTTGGAGTGTCTTCACACAATGATTTAGACACTGTGGACAGGAGTGAGTCCAATATAGGGTATCTCTAACATGGTTGACAAATGTCCTTCATTTCAGTCCCACAGTTATATAGATTTCATGCAAATTTGGCAACCCTTCACTTTTATTGTTTTAAATAATTTCCATCAGAAACGGAACATGTAGAGTAATTTATGCCAAAGATATGAACTCCACAGCATAAAGTTTCTTGCATGAATATTGTTTGCTCCCATAATTTGTGGATCTCTTTGCTTCCCACAATTGGGCCTTCACAGGTTGAGCTTTGGTACCCAAGATGAATTTTAGAAAAAGAGGGAAATTGAGGCAGAATAGTGATGTGTTTAAAAACATCAAATTGGCAGTGGAGAGGTTGGTTCATTTCCATCTCTGTGATCTTGGGCAAGCCATTTAACCTGAGTTTTACTTTCTCCAGTTTTTAAAATGGGAGTAATAAAGTATCCTTATGTCAGTGTGTTGTTGTGCAGCTCAGTACACTGCGTGGAAAGGGCTTTGAGATCCTCAAATTTTAATGCCATTAGACATGAAAAGTACAGTTAGATGTCATTTTGTCAAGAATTATGCCTGTCACATTTGAATGGGTTATTTATTCTATGCAAATCAATAATAACTCCAAACTTTGATATAATTTCTGGATAAAAACCCTGTCCTACATGTGCACTGATGCCTTTCAACAATCATAATGGAAACTTAAGTGTGATGGTAAATTTTTATTTTATTTGCAGTATAATAGTGCCTAGAGGTCAAATGAGTATTGGGATCTATTTGTGCTAGGCGCTCTTTAAAAATTGAAAGTTTAAAAAAAAAAAAAAGTACGTGCTGAAAAGCTTACAATATAATAGTCAAGAAGATGGCAGAAAAAAAATGATAAAGTGACTGCATTCATAGGCCCTTGAACTTTTCACTAATACAGGACAAGTTCTACAGCTATGCATGGTTTGAAAAGCGTCACACGTGTCTAATTCCTCACATGTCTGATTAGATACACAAGTCCTGGTCCTCTCAGATATAAACAAAGCAACATGTAGTCTTTTCAAAGCTGAGTCCTAAATAAATGATTAAATAAACTGAATGGAGTTATATTTTAAGATGATTTGAGAATTACTTTGGTAGGTACTAGTGACAAATTGCACCTGGGGACGGGGGGGAATTTCCTAGCTTTTGCTTGAAAGCCAGGTACTTTCCACTCACTCACTTAGGAGCAGTGTTAACCTTTGAACGCTCTTACTTTGCCTGAGGGGGCGGAAACCCAGAACACAAGACTGCCCCAGGAGGGTCATGAGACGGGAATAGGGATAAAAGAGGTTGCATCTGATGAAGTGGGTTGGAGCCCACGAAAGCTTATGCCCAAAGAAATTTGTTAGTCTTTAAGAGGCCACAGGACTCTTGTTTTTACAAAATAAAATTATTTTTGTTTGGACCTGATCTGAGGTAGAGTAAAATAAGTATTAAAAGATAATGAACACAGGGTAGTATGAAAGGGGACCAGGATATCCCCACAGGGTCAGAAAAACAAACAAAGAGTCTTGTGGCCCTTTTAAAGACTAACAGATTTATTTATCTCATTGTGATAAATAAACTTGTTAATCTCAAAGTGCCGCAGAATTCGTTTGTTTTGCTGAACTAGACTAACACTGCTACCCCTTCGGAACTTGCCATAGGGTCAGAGACATTGCTAATTGGGATGGGACATCCTAAGGGAAAAGAGAGGTAGGCAGTCAAGTGGGGAACTGGAACAGAGACCTGGGCAGTACATGTGGTGGCAGAGATGAGTATTATCCAAAAGGAGTATGGGGATGTGAGTGAGAGAGTGCCTTTGTTGCAAGGACAGATGCCACCATGCAGCACAAAAGCTCTGGTAAGGCTTTACGCTTCATGTAGGCAGGGCACCCTGACATTACTGCCAGATCTTCACCATGCAGTATCTGACTGAGATGTACTGCCCCCTCCCCATTTTTGCACAGACTGGACACTAGGAGGTTCTGTGGCTGAGAGAATGATTAAAGTTCCTCGCATGCTTTGAGGACAAGAGCAGTGGGGTCGAGAGGGAGACGGGTGTCTGGGGGGGCGAGGTGATGGGGTGCAGCAGGGATGGTGGGGGGAGCGAAGTTCCGCGGGGTCGGAGGAAGGAAGGAGGTGCAGGGGGATTATTGGGGGGGAAGGGAGGATGGAGGTGCTGGAACTAGAAATGTTGCCACAAGCTCCCTAAGTAGTTTCCATCACATGCAGGGTTTGCAGTGTAGTGCAATAGCTCTCGGCGCCCCGACTAAAAACATTGCTCCCGCACTCCTGGCCCTAGTGCGTGGCGGGGAGGCGGGGCGTGGAGGGAGAAGAGGTGCCCGGCCGAGCCGAGAGGACAGAAGAGCTGGCTGCGGGGTGCATTGGAGCCGTGAGGGTGGGTGGTGGGCTGGCAGGAGCGGGGGGGGGGGGGCGGCTCTGGAATGCTCGGGGCGCCGTCACAATGCAGACGCACAGGGGCGGGGTGAGCAGCAGGAGAGATCCACCTCCCAGCACAACAAAGGGACTGGCGGGGCGGGGGAGGGGGCGGAGACTTCCTGCCCAGCCGCTCGCAGCCTAGGGCTGGTCGCCCTAGCAACGCGGGACCTTGCGAGCCAGGCTCTGCAGCCCCAGCGCCCGCCGCCGAGCGCTCTCTGCTGGGACAGTCCGCAGCCGCCACCTCCCCTGTCCAGCGGCCACCTGGCGGGCTGGGCCCGAGCGGCGCTGCACTGCGTCGGGCCGCCGGATTCTTTGCTCCTGCGGCTCGGCCAAGGGCCGCCTCCGCCGGCGGGCAGAGCGAAACAAAAGCCCTTTGTGAGCCGGGCTGGGAGCGGATGGAGGCAGCCGCAGTCCCCGCGCGGAAAGGAGCCGGCTCCGGCTGCCACCGAGTGCCTTGGCGCTGGGCTCGGCGCTCCCTGCGCTGCCCCTGACATGCGGCGCCGCGCGCTACCCCTGCTCCGCCGCCTACCTGCGCAGGGTGCGTCCCTCCGCCTCCCGCTTCTCCTCCTCCTCCCCCGCAGCCGCCCGAGCCCCCGGCGGGGTTGAGAGCGGAGCGAGCCAGACTTGGCTGCCAGGGCAGGGAGAGGTGCCGTCTGCTTCGCATTATGTGGATCCCGCTCCTGGCGTGTCTGACTGCCGGGATCGTCTCGCTGCAGAAATGCCAGCGGGGGCCTGGCCCCGCGCTGCGGGCGGCCGGGATGCTCGCTGCGGTGCCGGGGCTGTGTCAGCGCCGTAAGTTGCCGGGCTCGGTTTTTCTTCCTTCTTTGCGCTCTCGCGAGCTGGTGCATTGGGTGCGAGGGCCCCTCCCCAAGCAGGTGAACGGCGGGCGGGTGTGCAGCGAGTGGAAAGTGCAGCAGGAGCCCTAACAGGTGTGTGTGGTGGAGGAGGGGGCAGCGGTACGGAGGGAAACACAGGTAAATTAATCCTGCAGGAAACTCCCCCCCCTTCCCGAACCGCCTCCTCCCGTGGGGCCAGGTGCATCTGGCCTGCTTTACTAATGCCTGTCCCGGGTGTTTAGTCGACTTGCCATGGAAAACTGCGGGAGGAGCAACGTTCCCATGGGAGCAGCCGGTAGCGTTAAGGGGGAGAGAAATATTGACATAATCTGTGATTCCACCCTCTATGGGAGCCTACGGTGCATCATTCCCATTTGCCCTTCTCAATAGGCATACATGCAGGTCTTTGTAGCACTAAGCGGTGGAGCAAAGGTACAGTTTATAGTCGGAATGAAAACGTCAGCCTTTTCATCAGTGCTGTTTGGCCCAATGCCATGATCTGATCGAAGTAAAGGGCGATTGTTTCCTCCCCTCCTATCTCTCCTTCTCCCCCTCCCCGCGAAGAAATAATAACGGTGTTGAGAGACGTATTGGAAACTTAAATGCTTTCCATACCTTTCGCAGGTGTTGTTACAAACAGGTGTCAGCCCAAAAGTGCAGGTTGTGGGGCACTTACCTGCAGGACTTGCATTGATTTCATTAGGGGTTCTGCCTGCAGAGTGAGGGTTATGCATGCAAATAGATCTAAATTCCTACAGCAGTTTAGTCATGAAATTAAAATGTTGAAGACTTTACTTAACTAGAGGTGGTCAGAAAAGCTAATTAAATTGCCAAATCTCTCCCCCCCCACACACACACACCTGTACCTCCTGCTGTAGAAAGGGTTTAACCAATTTTAGTAATTTTATGGACTAATGTGTATCCCTACATATTGAAATTACATACTGAATTTCAGCCTGGAGTTAATTAAAATGTCCAAGTTATAACCGTATAAGATCAGATTTATAATGGGAACACCATCTTAGTCTTAACTAATTGTTCCATAGGCAAGCTAATGGCTAATTCAATAAAATTTACCCAGTACTATTAAATGACACAACTGTGGAAAAACTTCAGTTAACTTTCATGGTATGTTTGTTTTGTTCTGGTTTTTGGCTTTGTTTTTTGAATTAAAAATGAACCAAACTAAATGTCAATGAGAAAAACGCTTAATATCAAGTTTCTTATGAAACAATGACATCCTGTTTTTGGAATCCTCTGCACAATATCAATGAGCATGTTGGCCCTGATGTTTTGACCTGTGACTGAGCTGAGGTCCAGAGGCTGGGATTTGAGGGAGTGGGTAGGGTGACTGAGCCCTCTTTTTTAAAAAATGCCATCAAACTTCTTGTTTGTTGAGCCATCTTTGTGCTACTGAATTCTTTGCATCCTTGTCCTAATTCCTACTGTGCTATAACAATTCCCTATGGAGACAAGCTATGCCTTTTTGCTCCCTCCCTGTCATGTCCCTATGCCAGTATGGTAGAAGATCGTTTCTCTTGTTCCCACCCTGGCATGCCCCCTATTCCAGTGGGGAGATCCTCTGGTTTGTGGCTTTTGTGTGTTTGCAAAGCTGATGTAAAGAGGTAACAACAGAGGCAATAATCCAGACCTGTGTATTTGCTGTCTTGCACCTGTGAAAGAGAAGAAAAACCATGCCTGCATACAGAATATCTATGATATATAAATTTAAGACACAGAATTTCACTTATGTTGATATATTGGTCATGTATTATTGATTAAAATATGCTATTTTATTCCACTTAACAATTGCTTGTAATTTTACTTAACAGTTGCATTAAAAATAGTACTAAATTATAATCATAGAAGTCTATGAAATGGGGAAGTGCCTGGTCTGTAAATAGGGTGACCAGATATCCCCATTTTATAGGGACAGTCCCAATATTTGGGGCTTTTTCTTATATAGGTGCCTATTACCCCCTACCTTCCTCCGTCGTGATATTTCACGCTTGCTATTCGGTCACCCTCTGTGTAAATAAAGGCAGTATATGACCTTTCATTTGGATTAAGGTTGGAACACAAAATAAAATGTGTGAAAATACTGCAGAGTTTTATATCCCAAACTAAATGTCCTCTAAGCACAGATAAAAGATTAGTTTTCCTGCCACTGACAAAGGATCTCTTGTTCAGAAACTTTACCAAAGGAAATTTGCTGTTCATTTAAGCCAAATAAAACAAATACCTGCCACGAGAATGAAACTTTTGCTAAATGAAACTACATTTGACAAACTACATAGAACAATTCTACAATTTTTGTCAGTTAACTAGGAATATGAAACTTTTCCAAGTGCTAAATCCTGAGGAATAGTTGATAAAGATTAACAAGAGATCCTGTATTCAAATCCCAGCAACGGATCAAAATAAGATTTTAAATTTGTTGGCGTCAATATACTGTGGTGGTGGATGCCTTAGAAATACCTGTGTTATGATCCCTGTGTAAGCCTTAAGAAAGCAGGGGTTGTATGGTATGGAATCTTTATCTCTAATTTGGAGCTAGAATTTTGGAGCACCCACACAGCAGTCCCATGGCTGCCATTGCAGCATCCAGGGCTGAGAAGTCTTTTGATCGTTTCAGTTTATGATCTCTTTTTTTCAAGTTTTATGTGGATGGTCTGGTTGGGAGGGATAGGAGACTGGAAGATCCTTAGATCATAACATGGACAGATGTTAACTGGTCCGTCCCAAAAGAATAATTTCTGACTCCAGATATAATGCTCAAGTGTTCTCTTCTGCTGCTTTGGTGTTTTGCCAATCTTATCACATCTGAGTCTCATGTCTATTGGCTTTAGCACTAAATGTTTCCTACTTTATTATTGTATTACTTCATTAAGGTAGAGGGAATCTTTCAAGCCTCCCTTGAAAGAAATATATTTTACAAGGAGGAGGCTGGGAAATGTCCTTCCAGAAAAATATTTGAAACAAATACTGTATTTTGGTAGTTAATTAAAGCATGTGGACAGGCCTGCCCGTTGATTTCTTTTTTTGTTGGCTCATTTCCATTGAGGACTCAGTTCAGTGAAAGCTGTATTGTATAGAATACTCAGTATTCAAAAAGCTCTTCTTTTCCTGCATTTTAAATTAAAACAATCCAGCAAGAAGAAAAATCCCTTTTTTCATTTTCCTTGAACATTCTTCGATGATCCTCTCCTGGAAGACATTGACCCTCCTCAGGGAAGCACGCCTAAGTGAGGGAAAAAATTACTTTAGGACAGTGGTTCTCAACCACTGTGTAGGGACACATTACTGTGTTGCCACACAGCAGTAAGTGTGTCATGGTGAGCTGGGGAGATGGCTGGATCTGGCCCGAGGGATGGGCTGGTGCATCTTGTAGGGTAGTGACACAGTTCCAAGAATGTCATGACCTGCAGAAGGTTGAGAATCACTGCTCTAGGACATGTAGTTCTTTTTTTTTTTTTTTGCTCATTATTTCTCTTCTGCTATACATGTTAAAGGCCTTTTACCAAGGGCTTGAATTGCTGAAACTGTTTGAATTTCAGAATACCTGCTTCACAGGGCTGCTAATGCACTCTCTTATTCTTGTTCTTATGTTCTTACTTTCTTCTCCAAGATGGAAGACACTAGCTCCTTTGAGAAGGGCACATACAAAATACTCCACACACTACAGATGGTTCTGGAATGGGGTGGGGTTTGAGCCGTGTGTCCACTGAGGGAGGCTGGCTATCTTCTTTATACGCCACTGAGGTTAGCTATATCTAACTAACATATCATTTCAGAGAAGAATGCTGAATTGAAGCAGGGGGTTGCACTGGCCAGGAATATGCTTACTGGTTTCCAAGGCATTGTAATTGCTTTTCTGGTCCTTAAATTGGAGTAATAGCTGCAGAAGGGTTGAGCCCTGCATCCCATGGTCTCTATTAAAAATGACAATCATATTCTTCCAAGCAAGGGATTTGAAATGGATGGCTCTCTTCATTAAAATACAATCCAAGTAAAACTTCTGCAGAGCAACAGTAAAATACTTCAGTGTGCTCTTTATTGAATTATTTAAAAGGATTAAGATAATTGCTTCAAATAAACCTTGATCTGGTCAACCATTCAACATAGGTGACTAACCCTGGAATCAATGTGTATTATAATCTGCCTTTGAATTAAGTGGTTTTGAATGCTTGAAATATTTTGCAAATAAATCTCTGAAGAAGAATTAAGAATTGTAAGATAAGAATGTTAGGAACATCTTTCTTAAAGACAACTCCTGAAGATGTAACCACATCAATACCAGAAATAAGCACAAATATAAGAAAACATAAACCAATAAACAAAATAACAATTAAAAATCAAAAGGTAAATAAATATTCCCTGAAAATATGCTAATTATGTTGGTATATGAGTTGCCAATCAATAAAAGATGATAGATAGGAAGAAGTGTATAACAGTATAATTAGATTGCATAAAATGAAAATATTTTTATTTGGTGGCTGCTGGCTTATTTTGAGACTATAGTCACAGGTCAAATTAATCATTAGCATAATCAATTGTAACTCTATTGTAGTGAATGGAAACTTACTTCCTTTCTTGAGCACTGAAGTAGGCTCACATGTTGAACCCACAATGTAGAAAAATAACTGAGGTAAGAAACATGGGATATTTTTGCATGATAGATCTACATCTTAAAAGCTGCACAACCGTAGCATTTAAGATCAAATAATTTATATAAATATTGTGATCACTGTATATCTTATGCTGATAATGTAATTTTCTGAGTGCTCTGGATGTACACCACCCCTTATTTTAATTTGAAACCTCTGCAGTCATTCTGTAAAACACTTTAAATGACACCTATTTACTAGTATTTCTCTTATCTTTCCTATCACTGTTGTAATTGAGCACCTCCCATATACTGTCTCCCCACCTCCAATTGCGGGTGGAGGGGGGAGTAGTACATGGGGAACTGAGTCTGCGATTTGCACAGGAAATCTGTGACAGAGCCAGGAATTAAGTGTATTTAGTGCCTTGAAAACAAAATCCTCTCTCTCACAACATCTCTGAATCTGGCCCGCTGTATTGCCTGCTGATATCCACCAGGATAAGGCGTGTGTGATTCTGGTACAGCAATAAAATATACAAGTACTCTAGCACATACAGTAGATCTGCTATGAAAGAAAAAATTTTATGTTTTTTACTTTTTATGGTCACTTTCTATGAGAATGCTTAGTGTTAATACTAGTAGAGTAAACTTTTTTTAGTTATTGTAACTTGTTTTTTTATTTAAACTATTTAACTTTTTCTATCATCTTGGCAATTTCAAAAATAAAATTATTTAACAACGAATAATTAATTTTACTGGACTAGCATAAATGATTCAACATCCCAAACTGCATTGCTTGTTCACTGGAATAAACATGTTACTACCTTTTTGCTCATTTTTGCCCAAGGAGGTATGTAAAAGATGATCTTGTTGACTTGACACCAACATAAGTTTTGCACATTTAAAACACATGTCTATGTTGATAATGGGAACTGTATTGTAATACTTAAAAAGGACACTTTAGGCTAGTACCGAGGACAAATTATATTCTTTTAAGCTCAGTGTAGAACAAAAAGGAGTTCAGGTAAGTATTCTGAAGTGCTGAATAATTCTTCCTTATCTCTCACTTCCACACTGTTAAATCAAATCATAACCAACTTCCTATGGGACTAAAATATTTGTATTACAATAGTCAGTACAATAGATGGTTCTTCAGTTCTTTATCGATTATCGAGTTTAAATGGAGGATTATGGTTTAATTTGTGCCCAGTAATTTTAACTGCTGTTTATTTTATGGTAATATCAGAAAAAGGACATATTTGAAAATAGACAGGGGCAAATAACCTGACTTTGCTTCACACAATAATGAAGTACTACAGCCCTCACTAAGTCCCTACAGCCAGTACTGAGGGCATTTGGACCTGGTGTAAGGGATCCGTTGGAATTTGTGGAGCCATGGAGGTAAAGGAACGAACTCCCATTCTCATTGCAAGCAACTGTCCTCCACAAATCTTGGTTCCTCCTCTACCAAGCTATAGCAGCTATGATTACTGCCATTTTAGAGCAGTAGTAGTCTCAGTGGGTAAAAGACAGTGGTTTTAACCTGTAGTCCATGGACCACTGGGATGCCACTAAGATTTCTAAAGGAGCCTGCACCTCCATTCAAAATTTTTTTAGAAATCCACAAATGAAAAAAGGTTGAAAACCTCTTCCCCTACACCAGAGGTTATTCTTGCCTGTTCTCTGTTCTGTTTCAGATGTCACCTGACAGCTCTCTTGCCTCAGCTGTCAGTTATTTGGGAAGTTACCCATGTCGATTAAGTTGGGTCAGGAATCTCTGTGTGGCCAATGGCTCCCAAACATTCCTTCCATCTCAGAGTTAGGTGGAGTCCAACACCATGTTTAGGCAGGGCTGCAGTGGTGGAGTGGAGGGCACAGCGTACAGCAAACTCCTTGTTACAGATATAATAGCATTGGTGAGGCTACAAGTTTGATCATACTCTCTAAAATTTATAGTGGTTACCATACTGCAATCAGTAGCCTTTCTCCCCATCCTGTTCTTCAGTCTGGTGAAACATCAGTACGTTCTGGCACCTTTCCTTGAAAATTCAGCGTATCTTTGTCACCCATTTTTGTGGTGGCTGGCCAATGCCATTGCAAAAATGGGTGGAGCTGATCCAACCAGACAGCTCTCCTCTCACAGAATAAATCCTCCAATGTACATATAGATATCTGTGCTGGTAACTGGGGTTTGTCATGTATACTTCTACAGTACTTCACACACCAGTTTCATTCCCATTTTCAGATTGCTGTTGTCACAAGTCTGCAAAACTGTCATATTTCTGGGGGATGAATGGAGGGATTAGTAAACTGGAGGGAAAACATAGGACTTAAACTTTGGCAAAAATGAGAGAATATCTTTAGTTAAAACAAAACTCATGACATAACTAAGTGTGCTCTTCCAATCTAAGCAATTGTAAATTTTCATTTTGCTTTGCAAGTACTACAAAATAGTTTTGAAATATTAAAATGCTGTTTAAAATCTGGCTATGTATGGCCCATTTTCCTCCAGTGGATACCTAAACTGCACCTGCAAAGCATAGGAATAAAGAAGTAGATTTGCAAGCACAACTGGAAAATTTCATTCAATAAAACATGTTTGAACATACATCCACTATAACTGTATGTCTGCATATTTTGTGGGCAGTACTAAGCTCAGGTTTTTTACTCAATCTAAAAAAATCTGTTCCTTACCTGTCAAGTCATGCATTCAGGAGTGTGATCGTGCTCCTTTTGAAAGCAATGACAAACCTCTTAATTTATTGAGAAGAGGATTCTAAAAATCTAAAACACATCACAGGAACTACCTGTTTTTGGTGGTGGTGGTGATGGTAGTGTGTGTGTGTGAGAGAGATATAAAAAAAATTGCTGCAGCAAAACACAAATCCTGAACTCATAATTTAACAGAACAATAAAAGAAACAGTCTTCATGGTTTTGTGTTACAAGATGTAATAATGTAGTCATAAATTTTAAGGCAATACACTTGCAAAAGCTTTGTAGCTTTAGTCATCTTTATGAGTTTATGCATAATCAATTTCAGGTGCTGTCTATTGCTTTGTATGTGTACCACAGATTGAAGAGGTTATAACTTAATTAGTTCAAAGGTGCAAAACCAAATCAGACAAACCACCCTTCATACCTAATAATCATTTTCTGAAATGTTGTTTACCATATTAATTCATGGTAAATCATTTTCCATATTTTAAGATTTAAAAAATCAATTGAAAAATTACCAAACACGGTTTTTCCTTTTTCTTGCTATACTCCCGCCTGCCCGCCACCAGAACGTTAAAATAGTCCCCCAAACAGATTATTTCATTGAAAGGTTAAATACTGTCACTGGACACAGTCTCTGAAGCATGGGGTCCAGCTTGTATGAATATTGCTTTTTGTTTAAATAATATTTTAAAAATTTGTGTGATTCTAAAACAGGTACTACTGGCTGTGCTGCTCATAGATAATAAGCTAGATATGGAATTTAGTTGTAGCCTAGAAGATATTATCTTCTAGTATTCCTGCGTCACAGAGTAGTGTTCAGTCTGATGTAACTATGCCTAGCAGCAAAGAACCCTTCCAGCATCCAGAGATGAAGACATAAAGACACCCACATCCATATTCTCTTCCAGGAATGCCCCTAGAGCAGGAGCCAAGGGAGCCTTCATGCCATTGTTAGACCATCATGAGATCCCATTTAGACAAGGGTAATCTTCAAGGATGCAGTTAAACAGTTTTCTCAGTGCTTTGTACCATCCATCATTGTGGTGCAAAGCAACTTGAGTAGACCCAAGAATGTGCCCCATCAAATTTATGATGCAGCAGCTAATGGCTGTGGGAATTGACTATTTCCAAATTATATGACTATCTTAAATTACCTTGTGCACTTGTATTTATGAGAGACAGATTTAGAATAAGATGAATTCAGGAACAGAATATTCTTTGACTCTGTCTTTACAGGCATCCATTCCACCACGGAACTGTGGCCATCTTGTGTAAAGGCACACAGCTCCTCAAGAAAATTCAGAAGGGTGAGGCGGCTAGAAGTGAATGATGAGGGGAATGTTCACCAACTTCACTGATGACTTGAAAAACATTCCAGGCACCTATTAGCTGTAGGTCTAAATCAGTTGGACAGAGGAAGAAATGAAGGCCAAGGGTAGGTCCAGAGACAGTATCCTGATGAAGGTCAACATCCATGGAGAGGGGGAGGGTGCTCTCTCTTTGGGCACCACATCTCCTTGTCTGCCTTAGGGAACTATATTTCTGGAAAGCGATTTTGGTTAGTCTTCCCCTAACTTTTGTCTCTCCTTGGTTGAATTTCTCTCCTTTCCAGTGAATAATTTCTATGGCTGCCTCTGCTGCTGCTCATAGATAGCCCATCTGGCATGAAACTGAGGTGAGGCTTTGCTGTTTGACTGCTGCTGCCCACAGGGTTATGACTAGTTATCAGTTTCCTAATTTCTCTGGCTATGTGTATGCTATGAATTAGGGGTGTGATTTCCCTTCTCATATAGGTATATTCTCACTAGATCTCATAAAGCTAGTAGGGCTACAAAAAACAATGTTCCCACAATAGCATGGGCAGCAGTTAGGAGGAACAGCTGAACCTCCGCATGTCAGGATCCACTCCAAATTTCCCATGTTTCTTTTTAAAAAAAGTCTCCTAGACTTGCCAATGTACATCATAGACCTGCAAAGGTATGAGCAGCAAAGATTTATGGACGTAATGCTGTATCATTCAACATTTTGAAGATTCTTCTTTGCAACCATAGAAGCTTTGAAACTCCACTTATTTAAAAATAAAGTTTACAGTTTGCAGAAACTGATCTCACTTACCTAGTTTTTTCAAATCCCAAATCTTTGTCAGTGTACACAGTGCATGTGCAGATAGTGCTTTTATTCATAGATCTCAAAATGACTTGTAAAGGTTATTATTTCCATTTAGGAGTAAATGAGAGACAGAGAGATTAACTGACCTACTAACAGCACACTGCAAGACAAGAGAGTTAGAATTAGATCCCAAATCTGGTTCCCAATCTTGCTCACTAGCAATGCTTTCCACACTATTTATCTAGACGAATGAGTTTAGCTGTTATTTTACGGTTTTATCTCTTTCAGTGAAACTGCCAAAACAATTCATTCAAGTTGAAAGTGTTCTTTAAAATAAAAAGTTTTTAAATGAACCATTTTTTAAAGTTCAGATATCTTAAATGGGGAGAAAAGTCTTAATTGTTATGAGATGGATTTTACTTTTTTACCAGATCTATTTGGTGGGTCAAAGAAAAGCAATACTAAACATGCTTGATTCTCCTCTCCTTCCCTTTACCTCTTTGTGCATGCATTTGCCTGCTACCTCTTCAGTTCCTTTTCAGGTTTGCTGCTGCTCTTTCTGGTAAACACCCTCTTTTGCCTTCTGTGGAAGAGTGTGCAGCTGAGATCCCATCAGAATAGGGCAAACAGATAGGAAATGTGAAAATTTGGGACGGGTAGGGAATTATGAGCATCTATATAAAACAAAGTCCTGAAGATCAGGACTGTGACTGAGAGCGGGTCACCCTCCATCAGAATAACATGGAGAGTGTTGCACATGATCTTCAATATAATTGTTTAATAGAATAAATTCAAAGTACTGTCAAATGCATAAAATAAAGTGGAAAAATGTTTTTTTTTTTCCCCTCTCTTCTTTCTCTTTCAGTAATTTGAGGGATTCTTTTTACTCTGAAATTCTGTCCTTTGTTTACACATGTGCTGTCCTATTGGGAAATTAGGTATAGCGGAACATAATGTAAAAACACAGGTGCAACTCCTTTTAAACAACTTCTATGTCTATACTTGCATGGTAGAAATTTCCAGAGGGGTAGCCATGTTAGTCTGTGTACAGCAAAAACAACGAGAGTCCTGTGGCACCTTATAGACTAACAGATGAAGTGGGTTATAGCCCGCGAAAGCTTATGCTGAAGAAAATCTGTTAGTCTATAAGGTGCCACAGGACTCTCGTTGTTTTTATGTCTACACTACATTGTAAACCTGGATTTGTGGGCCCTGGCCTTATGGACTGTACTTGAGTTCCCACACTGTATTGTAAATCAGGGTTTACAATTGCTGGACCTGGGTCTCACAGCTGTGGTGATGCATCCACATTCTGATTCAAGTCTGCCACTTGAGCTGCATCCAGACAACAAAACAACAGGGCTTGGACCTAAGCCACAGTGGGTCTTCGGTTATAACTCGCCCACATAGCAGAGTGCTAGGACCTGGTTTCTGAGTGCTTACTGACCCAAGTCAGACTTCTGTGTCTGGACAGAAGTGGGACGTGGGCTCAAACCTGAGTTGGGGCCTGGACTTATTGTGGACCTTGCACAATATTGTTTATGGTACCCCCCCGCCCACACACACACACACCAAATTGAGCAAATAGTGTTAGACACAATAATAATGGAAACCATCCTGTTCCAGGCCATTTTTTCAGTACTTTTTCAGTGTGCATTTGCACTTTCAGTCAAAATAAATGAGATAACTTATCTGGGACAGGTGCTGACTGTCCTCGTCATTGGGATTGCAGTTGTCTGGCCTCTCAAATAAGATAAAGGAAGGAAGGCAACTGTAATATATTGCATTACAGGCACAGGATAAACCTGTGGCCTTCTTCCAAAGTGTTCCCATGTAATGGCTGTTGTGGGCCATAGTAATTAGAGAGGACCGGCAAAAGAGGTAATGGATTAAAGTCTTTCAAACAGATTGGATATCTTTCTAAAAAAATCTATGTTCTAGTTCACTGGAAGTTTCTGGTTTTGATACTGGAGTGACTGGGTGAAATTCTGAAGTTTTTGTTATATAGGCTACTTGATCTTGAACACCATGTACTTGTATATTCAACAATAAGAGAGGGTACAAATTAATGGTAACATTTCTGGCTTTCCATCTTAAAAGTGCACCCTCCAAAAAGTAGCACAAACAATATCAATAGTCAAGCTAATTTAAACATGATTTCTTGCCTGTTTTGGGATAAAGATATGTCTGTGTGAGTAGATAAAGTTGGAACTGTTTAACATCATACGCAGCATGTGTTCCTATAGTGAGCACAGTTTACTCCATCTCTGAGACAGAATACTTCTTTAGAGTGCTCTACATGAGATTAGCCACATGTAGTGGGACAATATACTGTTCTTTATGTCTTGTCCTAGTTTACTTCCATTTGTTGCTAAGCATTCACTTCTGCAATACCTGTGATAATTATGACTTGATAGGGGCAGGGGGAGGGGATTCTTCTTTTGTGTGTATAGCTAGATATATGCAGTTTAACCAGCCACACTTACTTTTTATTATGTGGATATGCCTGTGATTTTCAAGCCAAAATTTGAACCTTCTTGTTAAAAATACCTTTTGGCATATATCCGTTCTAACTAAGCCAGTAGAAACTTGCTCTTAACTTTGTCTGTATAGTAATTCAGTCATGTCTGGATTCTGTTGGTGAAGTGGCAAGAAAATTCTTCATTTTTTTACTGAGCCAACTCTTAAAAATGTTTCTCATTTTTTAGAATAAGATATTTTTAAAAAACTGATTTAGTACAAGCTTTTCACTTTAAAGTTTTAGAATAGACATATACCTAAATGATAAATACTTTGTGAATGAAAACATGTAATTAAATGTTACTACTCTAAAAGATCATGTTGAGACCAAAACTTAAGAATTACATTAATGATCTAGCCAGAATCTATTTTGGGTATCAGTAAATCAGTTTCATGTTTTCCTTACTCCTCATTCCAGATGCATTAATTTTGTAAGCCAGATGTACCAAACCTTTCAATTTCCAATCATTGAGTTCATGACTGGAAAATGGAACTTCTGAAACTGAAGTGTTATCAGAAAAAAATTCTCCATCTGACAGTAATCTAGATTTCATTTGTTAAATCTTCATCTCACAATGTCACATGGAAATCTTAAAATGGAGTTTTAGGGCTGCCTCCTCCTCCTCCTCTTTCTTGCTGTTTTCACTCCTGGCTATTTCTACTGAAGTAGACTGTAGTTACATTCAGAACCTATAATATCATTAATAAAAAAAATGAAGGAAGTTGTGTGCCTGTTCAGCTTCCTGGTGTATGAATTTATACTGACCGCTCATCCTGTTGGTGATTGACACTCATTATCCATTGGTGAACTTCCAGAAAATACCATCCTGGCCACTACAGAGGTGGAGGCTCTTTACACCAACATCCCACACAAAGATGGATTACAAGCCATTAGAAGAACTATCCAGGATGATGCCATAGCAAAACTTGTAGCTGAACTTTGTGACTTTGTACTCACCCACAACCATTTCAGATTTGAAGATAATTTATACCTTCAAGCTAGTGGCACTGCTGTCGGTACCCGCATGGCCCCACAAAATGCCAACATCTTTATGGCCGACTTAGAACAACGTTTCCTCGCCTCTCATCCCAAAGCACCTCTACTTATGATATATTGATGACATCTTCATCATCTGGACCCACGGTAAGGATGCCCTTGAACATTTCCATAGAGATTTCAACAATTACCACTCCACAATCAAACTTAGCCTGGTACACTCCACACAGGAGATCCACTTTCTGGACACTACAGTGAAAATTAGTGATGGGTACATAAAGAGCACCCTATACCGCAAACCTACTGATCGCTATAATTACCTACATCCCTTGAGCTTTCATCCAAGACACATCACACAATCCATTGTCTACAGTCAAGCCCTAAGATATAACTGCATTTGCTCTGATCCCTCAGACAGAAACAGACACCTTCAGTATCTCTATCAAGCATTCTTAAAACTACATTACCCTCCTGCAGAAGTGAAGAAACAGATTGACAGAGCCAGACAGGTACCCAGAAGTCAACTACTACAGGAGAAGCCCAAGAAAAAAAACTACAGAATGCCATTGGTCACCACCTACAACCCCCAAGTCAGACCTCTTCACCACCTCAAAGATCTACAGCCTATTCTTCAAGACAATCCCTCACTCTCTCAAGTCTTGGGAGACAGACCTCTCCTTGCTTACAGACAGCCCCCCCAACCTTAAACGGTTACTCACCAGCAAGTACAGATCAAAGAAAAGAAACATTAAAGCAGGAACATACCCCTACAATAGACCACGCTGCCAACTTTGCCTTCATATCTACACTAAAGACACCATCAGAGGACCAAATCAAGTCACCTACTCCATCAAGAGCTCATTCACCTGCTCATCCACCAATGTGAGTTATGCCATCATGTGCTGGAAATGCCCCTCTGCCTTATATATTGGACAAACAGGACAGTCTCTGCACAAAAGAATAAATGCACACAAATCTGACATCAGAAATTGCAACACTAAAAAACCAGTAGGGGAACACTTCAATCTCTCTGCTCACTCCATTGACGACTTGCTAATAGCTGTGCTGTAACAGATGAACAACAAATCACAGCTTCAAAGAGAAACTGCAGAACTCGAATCTATATGTAAATTCAATTCAGTTGCCTTGGGGTTAAACAGGGACTATGGATTTTTCTCTCATTACAACAGGTGATTTGACCTCACCTTCCTCTATGTGTTGTTCCCCAGTGTTTGAATCCTAACATCTATTTTGATTTGCTGTTACAGCCTGACCTGATCCTATGTCATACACTTCCCTGCATTTAATTTCCTCCCATTCTGTAAATTTCCCATCTTCAAAGCGTCTGATGAAGTGGGATTTTCTCCCACGAAAGCTCATGTGATAAATAAATCTGTTAGTCTTTAAAAGTGCCACATGACTTTGTTTTTCTGCAATAGATTAACACGGATATCCCTTTGGAACTTGATTATCTTTCTTGGTATTGTCAGGCAGGTTGGGGTGAGTGAGAGAGAGAGGGATGTAACACATGGAGTAACATTTCACTCTGGGAAATTTTTAAGAAATACATACAAGAACTCTGTAAGTACATTATCTATATTATGAATACGGGAGTATATATTGATAGTGGGGACTCTCTTACATGAATACCAGAAATTCTTTGGACCAAATTCCTGATTTAACTCCATTGATTTCAGTACAGTGATTACAAGTGATTAGTTTGCCCATTTGTCTATTTAGTCATTCAGGCCATCACATCATATTAAAAAACTGTTAAGGGAAATGATAATAGTAATGGCAATAGTAAAATTAATCTATTCCTTGTAACTACTAATCTTTTCCTTATTTCTGATTAAGGCTCTTTCTTCTTCTTCTCCTTGGCCTTAGTGCAGACTTAAGTATGAGGACCACTTTCTCTTGGATCACTTCCATAGTTATGCAGATATCTGGTTTCCTCCAGTAAACTTTCTGCTCTTATCTATCAAACTACTCTGCTACAGGTGGCTGCATCTCAATGGATCCCATCAAGCCTCATTTCTATTCAGCCTCTCCTTGCTTTTTCTTTCAGCTGCCACCCTTCTACTGATGATCAGCCATTCTATACCCTTTGGGACCTAGGGGCTATGTCTACACTAGAAAAGTTAAGTCGACTTTGTTAAGTCGACTTTAATAAGGTCAACTTAAAGTCAACCTTATTAAAGTCAACTTAAAGTGGACTAAATTGACTTAGCTTTAAGTCGACTTAGTCCACTTTGTTAAGTCGACCTAACCACCCTTAAGTCGACTTAATAAAGTTGACTTAAGGGTTACTCCATGTCCACACCATCCTTAATTCGACTTAATGAGTGGTAGTAACAAAGTCGACTTAAGCTTTCATTAAGTCAACTTAAGGAATTTCTTAAGTCGACTTAATGAAAGCCTAATGTGGATGTGGCTTAATTTAAGTCGACTTAAAACTCCTTAAGTCGACTTAAATTGCCGGTGTAGACATAGCCATAGTGACTTCTTCCTTTGCCTTTTTCTGTCTGTCATGACCAAATAATCTTATGGCTTTATCTCTGCTTCTCTAAACACTGAAATGAAGAGATAAGTGATTCTCTTGAGCAAGTGAATCCTCAAATGCAATTCCACTGTTTTGGTTTTTCTCCTCCAACATCTTGGCATCATCCTGGCCCTCTTATTCCACATATATTGTGCCTGCAGCTCTATCATCAGCTCCACAGCTCTGCCAGTGCACTTCCTTGACTCTATCCACACTGAAATCTTCAGTGCTGTCTTCTCCCCTCCTTTCAATTTGCAGTGCTACCTTCTCTCTGGCATCCAAGTTCCAGCTCTCTAGATTTCAGCATGTGGAGAACGCTGCTGCCCATCTTCTCACAAATGCAAATAAGTTTTATGCTATGAAAAAACAGCACTGCATTTCCTTGTACTCATTTGAGATCTAGACCAAATTTACCATGTTTCTTTTTTTTTTTTTAAGTCCTCTTGACATGCTAAATTATGCCTCAGAGACCAGTTTTTGCTGTCAGCTTTCCTTGATGCTCCTTCTTACCTAGTACTAACATGCTCTTTGTTTAATCAACAATTACTTTTATGCTGCAAGAACCTTCTCCTCTGCATCTGTTACTATCTAAAATAGTGTTCCTATATGTGGTAGAGTGGAGCAAGCTAACCCCCCTCTGAGTCTGGGGTGGGAGAAGAGCAGGTCAGCAAGGCCCTGCAGCTGTAGGAGCAGAGTAGCCCCTGGCTGAGGAGCTATTAAGTAGCCAATTAAGAACCGCTCCTCCTCTAGAGGCAGGGGGATATATAAACTGATTTGGAAAGGCAAGAAAGGGGATGTGGTCAGAGAGAAGGGCTGGAGCCTTGCAGGCAGTTTATTGCAGGGCTAGTAAGGAGCTCAGTACTGCAGAGCTGGATTGTGTATGGGAAAAGTAGGTACACTGTAAATAAAGAGCATGGATGTGTGACTCACAAGAAAAAGCTTGCAAGTCTGCTATTGAAAAAAGGTATATCACTTGCAGTGCTCTGTTACACTCTACCTCTTCAGTTTATCAATACTCTCTCCTTTAAAAACATGTATTTTCTCCCTTTCTTATGTGTTAATTTATCTCTCTGCATTATTATTATTATTATTTTATTATTTATTATAATGAAGCATTTGGATACATTTTGTATGAAATAGAGTGCAGGTCAAACTTCCATTTAAGTCATTGTGAGTTTTGTGACTAACTTAAAAATATGAGCAGGATAAGATGTCCTATTATAGTAAATATTGTTCTGTTTTGTTTATGTCAGTAGTTCGCAAGCTGTGATCAAGTAAGCATTAGTTAAGCAAGGTGCTCTTACTGGTTGCTTGCAGTGAGTTGGCTAATTGTGTAATGCTGGTTCTTCTCCTTGAATCCAACTGTTAAAATCGCATTGAAAGAAAAAATATTTATTAACTTCTCAATATTATTTTCAGTGTGAGCTGTTGCTTTAACTGTCACAAGGATGTTGGTCTGGGAGGGAAGGAGATCTTCATGATCGTGAATGGGAAGGAGGTGATCTGTGAGACCATATCTTTATGAAAATGTGGTCAATGCTATGAAAAAAGCTTGTACAAAGTCAAAATCCTGAATGGAAAAAAAAGCAAGTGTTATTTAAAGCAGTGTGTGTATGTTCTAATAGATGCAAGTTTGTGTATGATAACATGCTAGGCTAGCTCCCCAATGTGCTGTAATTTACTGCATTTCTACTTACTGACTTTTTTGCCAGTATAAATGACAGTTTTAATGTTTGGCCCATGTAAAACTAAAATGCTGTCTTCCAAAGTTTTAGCCTTAGAGTCTCTGCTTGGATCTGTGCAAATTGATTGTGACACTTGCTAACACCATGTTGATCACTGTGTCTGCTGCACTCCAATTTAAATGTACTTCACTGACTATTGAAGAACCATAAGATTGACTTTCCTAATGCCTCTTGTCAGGAAGATTGTCTTCTACCCCAAATCCACTATGTGAGAGTCACTTAGAATGAACATGCTGAAAGACTGTTAATGTTGATTTTATGCAGGGGAAGGGAGGCAAACTGCCAATGTGCTATATCCAAGGTTTAAGAATAGTGAGAGTTGACACCATGCCCTTCAAAAAACATATATACAAAGCAATACGTCAAGCTGTATCAGGATACGTGGGAAGATTATTCCCAGTAGGTAATGTGGAACTGCTGATCTTCAGTTTGTCTTCATTGAATCCAGACAAAACTGTATCAACTTTTAATTTCTAAAGTTCTGTGGTTTTCTGGATGTATTCTTTCTAAAAGATGTAGGAAGGACTGATTATGGGAGAAGAGAGACCACTTAAATTTGATTCTTTGTCCCGGCAAAATGGGAGGGAATAAGGTTCTGTGTGAAAGTTTTGGTTTGGTAAGATTCACTCAGTTAGGTGCGGGAGAGTCAATCAGAATACAGTCCAGGGATAGGTGCAGGTGAAAGTTATTTGATAGGTCCTGATTTACAAAGGTGTATAAGTGCATGTTTTAGTATAGGTTCAAGTATATAGCTGAACCAGGACTTTAGAAATTCAGACTTGATGATAGATGTTAGTGTATCTGTCTATGAAGTTCTATAAGCTTTATTGATTGTATTCATTAAGATTTGTATAGGTGCTTTTACATGCTTGTCTTCCATCCTGTTCTTCTCTTATTCAAAAACTTTGTCATCAGTTTTAATCTGCTAACAATAGTTTATTCAGAGTTTAAAATTAGGTATTTTAGAGAGTTCCCACATACCATCAGGAATTGCTAATGTTTATTTTTATATATATTTTTTTTACAGCGGAAAACAGATGTGCCTCTTCAAATGCCATAACATGTACAATGTGCCTTGCCCTGGGCCCAGAGTGTGGATGGTGTACTCAAGAGGTGAGCTTGTTTTAGTTGCTTCTCGTACACTTATGCAGATGAATGAATTCCAAAGTGTGAAAATAACAGGTATTGATAAATAACAGAGGAAAATCTATTTAGACTTGGCGACAACACCTGAGAAATCATATGAAACATATTTGGTTTCCAAAAAAGAAAGTTACCTTTTTTATAATTTGGAAAATTACAGTAATTTTAAATAAAGTGTGAACATTATTATGTTTTCCATCTGTTTTATAGCTATAATTGGCAAACTAAAAGTAACTTTGGGGAGTTCAAAAAATTTTTGGCTTCAGCAATATAAAATTACTTATCAGTAATTTGTAAAACATTCCCATTATATAGCAAAAGTGAATCATTTTCCTATCTGTGCTTATTACATTTCAGCAAAAACATTACTAGTAAACTAACAGGTTTTGAAAATTTGGAGTCAGTTTGATTTCATTATGCATCATTTCCTTTGTCATATAGGAAAAATTGATGCTTTGCTATTTTTTAATGCAAGAAGCCTTCAATTTTGTAATTTACCAGAGATTGTGTTTTCATCATAAGTTTAATTATTTTGAAACCATTGCTGTCTCGAAAACAGCGAGTATTCTGTTTTTTGATGAAAGTCTAATTAATTACAATTTGTTTATACCCAGTTCTGAGTTTTCATGTCTTCAAAGAGTATTAAAGATTATTTGTGTTTTTCAAGATAGTTTACTGGCAATTAGAAGTTCACAAACTTTTAAGGGCAGCTTTAGATAATTAGTAGTTGCTTAAGATGTCATCTTCTGATTTCACAAGTGTTCATTTATTTTGATCCTCTCATTGCAGTCAAAGGGTTTCTCTCTCTCTCTCTACTTCATGCCATTAATTTTAGAGGCTGAATGGTGGCTTAGTTAAAGTATTATATTATTGCATTAAATCTTTTTTTACCATAATTTGAAAATTGCCTATATAAAATGGAAAGTTTAAAAATTGTGTTTAACAGTGTATAGTTTTATATTTCATTAATATCCTACAAAAATCCCAATTTGATTGTTTTAAATTGTATTAATTAGAGCTGAGTGCGATTTATGCACTAATTCCACCTTCTGCCAGTGTATTTGTTACTCTTTTGTATTTATCAAGTAGTTTGTAAACAAATGTCACACTTCCTCTTTCACCGTGGGTATGCTTCCACTGTAAGGACTATACTGACATAGGTACGGTGCTGTAGCTTTGCCAACGTAACCCATCACTGTATGAACACCACCTCCTGGAATTATGATAGCTAGGTTGATAGGAGTGTTCGTCTGTCAATTTAACTGTGTTTTTGGCTGGGGGCAGGGGTTAGGTTAGGTCAGTATAGGAGTGGATTTTTTGCACTCTTGACCAGCATAGCTGCATCAGCCTAAATTCTAAATGAGGAACAAGCTTATGTGTTTGACTCTTGTGCTGTTTCTTATTGCTGTATGTGGTCATCTGAGTTGGATGTTATTGTTTCTACTCTCTGGTAAAAAAAATAATTCTCCTTTTTTAATTCTTTTGCTGAAGAGATTTCATATAGTGACTAGTAAATAATGAATAACACTTTCAGTATATATAATTTAGGTGAATCATCATTCCTGTTTAAAATTCATTAAACTTTCTGATTTTTGCCAATACTTTTTCATAAATAACTGATGGCATCTATATGCACAAATAACAGTTAACAATCCCCAAAATGGTAATTTGCTATATTATTTGTACATACGCACAGCAATATGTGAATCTATTAAACTAGCTCTCCTATTACTAAATGAAAGACTCTCAGGCATCAAACCTTATTAAATTTTGTCTGTGCCTGCTTATGGCCATCTTTCAAAACTCCCTGTATAAGAGTAATCTTTGCAACCACACCCTTTTCATTTTCCTTTCCCTTTTTATATATTCTGCATGTCTTTACTTAACTGTGTGTGCTACTGTGGGATTGTTTTATGAATTTCAGCAGGCAAAACCTGAGTTACTTTGCCACTAAAAGGAAAATTGATTAATCTACTTTTGTTTATTTTTTTTTTTAAATCATATATTTTGTCCTTTTAAAAACCAGTTGTTTTGTGAAAGTAACCTATTAAAAAACTCTGGCCCCAGGAGTTAGTGGAGTGTGGTTCCATGGAAAATCATATCATTCTATAGTTTGCTTAGTCTGACGTACAAGCTCTCCTCAGTGCTGAGAGATGGGAGGGAGCAAACCCAAATGCACCTTTGTCTGAAAGTTTCAGTTTGTATACAAGGGAATGTTCCTTTGCAGAAGCTGCATTTTTATTCTACACCTCCCAGAATTTTGGCAATTTAAGACCCTTCCTGCCCAATGCAGAGGCAACCACAAAGCAAGCAGCATATTGGTCTAACTGTCTCACATAGCTCATGCAGTGGGAACAGGTAGGCTCAGCAGCTTGTAGATTTTTAAGACCAGAAGGCACCATTATATCATGTAGTCTGACATCCCGTATCACATGGGTTATAGAACTTCACCCGGTTACCCCTGAGTCCAATACGGCCCATCTGCTGTTGGCCAGTTGCCAAGATGTAGTAGGCTTCCTCCTCACCAGACACTCAAATAACCCTTCATACCACCTACAGAAGACTTTCAAAAAATCTAGCTGTTGCCGTTGGTTTCAGTGGGAGCTGCTGAGTTTCCAACGCACTTGAAAATCTGGCCACTTGTTTAGCAACTTTAATTATAGATGTTGTCCCTAATTTTGAAAATATTATCTTAAACAAAATTACTGGTAGACTCTTCAGATAAATGAACTGTATAAAGTAATATGTCTGAATCTCACTACTTTGGGAAAAGGATGGTATCTGCTGTCGCCATGTCACTGTAAAATTATTTGTGCTACACATTCACTAAAGCAGTTCCACCAGAGGCAGCTTGTTTTAATTGTACAAAATCTTCTCTATTCCAAAAGTTTTGTCCTTTTTAAAGAAAATATAATTTTAGCAATTAGATTTTACTTCTATTTTAAATATTTTCTTGTCATTGTCCTTATTAAAAACATGTGGCTTTCATGGCCTTGCACAACAGTCTATGCAATTATAGTAGCATGACCTATTGTTTTAAACACTTGTTATTTAGTAACTTGGTTTCCTTTGAAGATTACAAGATTCTTTTTAACTTAAAATGGTTTGTACTTTTTGCCTCTTTTTTTCAAACAGGATTTTATGGTGGGAACAACACAGAAGGGACGATGTGACATTGTTTTTAATTTAATTAAAAATGGCTGCCAATCAGAATTTATTGAAAACCCCACCATTCGTGTAACAGTACCCAGTGACCACAAGGCAAATACACAAGTAACACCAGGAGAGGTTTCAATCCAACTGCGTCCAGGTTTGATTATCTAAAACATGTTAATGTATTAAATCTAAATTAAATAGATGGACACTTCAATCCAGTTTGTGAGACAATGGTTGGAATTACTATTTGGAAGAATGAAACTAGCTACCTTTCACCTATAAAACTATTTGTAAAAGGATAATTATGATATTCCTATGGGTATAGCTAAGAATTATATCTATTGGTAGCTGTGCTTGGCAACTTAGAGTCAGGGCTACCGCTGAATTTCACAAACAAGGACATGGAGGTGAAGGTGGAAACATTTTAGAGTATTTTGTCTGATTTTTATTTATTGGTTGTTTCCATCTTGATCCACAAAGGTGATGTCAAGAATGGAGTTTTGCTTTTGGAAATATGCAGGTTAAGTTCCAGTGACTCATGAAAAACAGAATTCTTTTGCTGCAATTATCCCAGAATAGGAAGAATGGAACCCACCTCATTAAACAAAATATTAAAACATATTGTTTGTCCATCGTGTTGATTATCTGACAAAATTTTTACAAAGTGACTTACTAGTTCATGCACCCAAACACAAAAATGACATTTTGGATGTGTTTTGGATACACTCGTATTGAAATCAGGTGTTTTTGCTTTTTTCTTTACTGTGAATTTAATGCACATAAGTGCTAGTGAACATTGGAATATAGTGTGTTCTAACAAAATAGAAGACTAGAGTAATAGAAGTGTTGTAAAAACCCTCACTAAATTTCCTGACTGTCATGCAATTAAAAATTTCAATATTGTTGTAATATAGTTTATTTTCCCACATACACACTAAACTATGTCATGTCATATGACCACATCATCCCATTTCATGAAAATTACCCAGAAAGGGAAAAGATAACACAATATACATGGCTTTGAAACTATAAGAAACCACAGAAATTGACTCATCTGGGTGGAGAGGGGGAATCTAGTGGTTTCATGGGTAGAGGAAGTGGTTGTAAGTCTTCTAGTCATTAACACAAGAAAATTGTGCATGGATGGCCCCCATCTTGTGGATCCTGGAGCATTTGCTTGGAATGCCTGCCCCTGCTCCTCAGCCCTCTTTCTATTCCTTCAGCCTCAAGCTTCTGGCTGACTCAGTGGCCGTGTTACAATTCATTCTTGGTTCACAGATGTACACTCTACCCCTGTTCTCATAAGATGATAGACATCATGTATCAGAGGTTAATGCTTGACTCAGTAGCATTAATTTCTAGTGACATTATCAGTGGGAAAGTCCCTGAGTTTTTTCAGGTAGTGCATGCTCTTTCGAGCAAGACCCATAACTCCTGCTAAATTCTTTCCTGAGGGCAAGGCCTCCCTCTCCCCTTCTCCCCCCCCCAAACAATAATGACAAAGGGATACTGATATCTTAGAGGAAAGGGAGCGGCTCTTTCTACTACACAATTTATATATGCAGCTCATGCATGTTTCATCCCCTCACAGGCATATGTACGTGATCAAGAGTAGCACTTTGCTAAAGTATATGTTTTGTTTTTGTGAAGTTTAGAATATCACCTGAGACTATCAAAGGGGCATAAGGGATTTAGGCCCCCAGGTCCCATTGACTTTCAGTGGGATTAAGTACCTCTTTCTCTTTGATCTCTTTTAGGATATCTCAGTCATTATATATGCTTTAGAAATGAGTAGAGAATAAATATTATAAACTGTGAAATTATATTCCTTATAAATATATCAGATAAGCTGTGCAACGTCAGCCTTCATTTTAGATATAATGCTTGTAACACTTGTATCTGGGGAAGAAACAGTAGGAGGTCTTTACAGCATGGGACAACTAAAATGAAACCCAGCATTAACAGTAGATTTTAAAAAGTGCATAGTAGAAACTCATTGTCATAGATCTACCATAAGTTAAACACCGACCATATTTAGTAGAAGCACTGATATGAAATCATCTCCCACAGCTACATTCTCACACGTGGATCTGCCAGAACAAAGAGAAGAGCAATGCAAGTTGTGCTGCCTTAGAGGCGTATCAATAAGCCTATTTTATTTTTTCCATGGTCATACAGGCATCATAATTACATGTTATATGCATGTTAATTTTGCAGAACTCATAATTTCTACTATTATAACAAGAAAGTATAATTTAGATAGTGAAATGAAGAAAAGAAAGATTTAGGTTGAATATATGGAAGATACCTTTTTATGGTGGTATCTGTTAGATCCTATTTATGCTACTAAATCGAACTTGCTTAAGAACAGCTATGAAATATAGCTGTGATCCAACTTTGTTACAATAATATTTCTTCTTTACGGACTAGGCCAAACTATCTTTCTTATATCTGTATAGAGGAATTTTAACCTAGGGTGTTACCTGAGTTTAAACACTGTTTCTTGAGAAGTTTATAATCTAATTGGGTAGGGAGTTGTAATTCACACAGGCAAGAAGAAACATTTCTGTAATATATTTGGGCCACAGCCATGTTCCGCAGTCATGTTCAAACAAGATTACTTTTTCAAGGTAAATGGGAGCATGAAGTAGTAAAAAGACTTTTGAGAGAAATGGTGGAAGTCTCATTTCTTGAGATGTTAAGCTAGAGTGGACAAAGGAGTTGACAGTGCACCATAGGAGATAAACTAGATGTTCTAGTATGTCTCTTCTTTTACTAGTTCCTGTCAGCCAAATTCTGTAATCCCTAGCTAAGCAAGTTCACAACAGGGACTGCAGAATTGGGCACTCTAACCTAGAAATTGCTGCTACTTTTTTTTTTTTTTTTTTGGTTATGTTTGGGGGTTTTGCTCTCATTAACTATCTGCTTACAAAGGCACCTGAAATTGTCACATAACCTCCCACATTTCTTTGTACATCTGAACTGGCCCTCAAATGAATGGAAAGTCATTGTCTGACCAACTCAATTATGTGTAGCATACTACAGAAGGAGATGTGATAGGAGAAATGCCTAAAGTATACCACTGTAAACCTATACAAATTATAGCCACAGTCACAGAGATAATACAGCATTTAACAAGGAATCTGGATTAGCGCTGAATCATCTTCAAATTTTACTGTGGGAGTGAAGCATCTTTTCTGTCCCTCAAATTAATAAAATTATAGTCATGTTTTGATATCCTTACTAAGGCTGAATCATACTTTATTTCTCTAAAAATCACATTGACTTCAGTGAAACTACTTGTAGAATAAGGTGCATCTCAGATTTAGGAAGGGTGTCAGAATTTGTGCTTGGATGGCAGCTGTAATTAAATTCATTTAGTAGAGTTCTGAAATGTTTTGAGTTAATGCTCAACACAGCCTTCTGAAAAGTTAGTTTAAGTAATCAGTTTTCTGTAAGGGAAAATCAGTTTAGAGATCTTACTCCTAAATAAGCATATGTCCCTGTCACAAAGGTTCACAGAGTAATAGGCAGCTGCCAGTCAGTTCTTGCTCCAAAGAAGCATATGACTGAAATTAGCCAGGGGTACTGAGATTCAGAATCGAATTGATTGACCGTATTCTTCCCTTAGTTATAGCCAGTGGAGCTACAATGGTGTAGTTGTGGGGGGAAAATGGTTTGCTATATGGAGTTTGTATGATATACTATACAGAATAAAAGTGTGTGCGTGGGAGGCGATTGCTGGTTTGTTTTTAATCCTGGCTTTTAGGATTCACTTACCGGTACATAATCAGAAAAGTAAGTATTTATGTGGAAGAAAATAAAAGCTCTATTTATGACTGAATGTTTTACATTGTGGGAGTTGCTTTGCAAATTAGAGACTATGTGAAGTTCATTTATTAAAAAGTATTTTCTTTGTCAAGTAGAAGCATATAGATGGAGTTTAAAGACACTGAAATTTTGTTTGGTTGTATAAGAGCTAGTCATGGCGCAAACCTGATATTTTCAAATGGAAAATGTTCATAGATAACCCCCCTCCTATCCCCCCACTTCTTGCTTCTCCCCCAGAAATCATCAGAGAAATCATTTTTATAAAATATATATGCATTTTTCATTTTAACTCAGTGGAGTAGATCCTGAGTTGATGTAAATTGCAATAGCTCTGTTAAAGTCAATGGACATACACTAACACTAGTTGAAGATCTTATCTAATAGCATCATCTATATAACTAAACCACAGTTGTATATATGCACGGAGGGATGTGGACGCAGCAGCTGCATAAGCCTGTGGATTACTGCCGCCAACCGAACCCCTGGACTGAGCTGGGGGGTCGGCGCCGCTTCAAGCCGGCCCCCCAGCTCAGTTCCCGGGCTCCGGTTGTCAGCAGGAGCAGGGGCGCTGAAGTGCCGCCGCTCCTGCTGACAGCAGGAGCATCTGGGGGATCGGGGGGCGGCAGAAGCTCC
>ML685787.1:7958062-8063034 GCA_007922175.1 Pelusios castaneus
CCGAACCCCTGGACTGAGCTGTTGTTTTTAATTTGCATAATTTTACTCTTTGAACTCCAATGTTTTTCTTACTTATGAGTGCAGAAACTCAGGACACTCCACCCTCCATCATTTCTCATCCCTGAAAAGTTTGGAGTAAACACTAAGTGATTACCATTCTTCAATTTGCGATTCTTTAGAGAATCGGGGGTTTACTGGTTATAAACTAACATCTGGTGTAAATTCATTGACACTTCTTTATAAGCGTCTGCTCCAGCCTGTTGCACACTAGCCTTTGTTGAACAGCTATAATCTCTGCTGTAACCTTTATCCTGCACTTGGCCCTTCCTGTTGGTTGGCCACACCATCATGGTGTCAGGTCATATGAGAGAGTAAAATTCCTGCATAAGTCTCTTACAATCTTATTTGTTCTGTGAGGTGCCAGCACAAATTTGGAAACTGCAAAATAGGAAAATATTGAAACCCTCACAATGCTGAAATTAAAATGCCACTCATTTGGGTATTCATGTTGCTGTTGGTTTTTTGTCGACATTGCAAAAACAACAAATAATATGCTGATCTCCTTAAAAGCTAGTCTTTTTTGTTACATAAGAGATTGTGATATGCCTGCAACATTAAAGATAAATTTGCAGTGTTTTAAAAAGAAAGTTCATTTGAAAATATTTAATTTGTTTGTTTCTATTCCATCAGGAGGTGAAGCAAGCTTTATGTTAAAAGTCCATCCTCTAGAGAAGTATCCTGTGGACCTTTATTATTTAGTTGATGTCTCAGCATCTATGCGCAACAATATAGAAAAATTAAATTCTGTTGGATTTGATTTATCTAAAAAGATGGCAAATATTTCCCTTGATTTTCGACTTGGCTTTGGATCCTATGTGGATAAGACTGTGTCACCCTATATTAGCATTCACCCAGGTAGAATCAATAACCCATGCAGGTATGTACTTCTATGTGGGTCATGTCAGGTGACACAAATGGTATAAAATACATAATAAGCATTTTATGCTCCATTTTTTATATATAATTTCAACTTCACAGTGAATATTTCTCTTTGATTCCTGCTTAGTTTTCCAGGAAAATTCTGTTTAAGAAAAAATGCTTCTTTCATACAGTATTTGGTGATCATTTTTTAAAATTTCAAAAGCGGTTGACATGTATTTACCTTTTTAAATGAGCTTTTCTGTTTAGAATAGCCAAATATTTATGTTCCATTATTCTGCATGTGTATTTGCAAGTTCTTTTCAAAACTTATGTATTAAAATGCTTTCTATTAAATTTTCCCTTTCATCCCTGTGATATATTTTTCCCAGTTTATTTTAAAAACCAAAAGGAACCTCTGGGGTTTAACTCTATCATTTTTACTTGCCCAAACCCCCATTTTCCCTAAATACATTTAGACCAATTATTTTTGCAAGTGACATACTATATTCTTTGCATTCAACATCCATATAAAGTGAAGGATCACAGCCCGTGTCTCTACAGAACAAGATTCCGCACAAAAAATCTAAATATTCTAGTATGTAAATGAGATTGTTTATGAAAAACTAATAATTTAGGAATTAATAATACCTTTTTATACATCATATATACTTGCTGATACATATTAGGTCTTCTGTAAGGGATGATCCCAATTCCATTTAAATTAATGCAATTTTTTTTTCAATATTTCAGTGGACTTTGAATCAGGAGTTTCTTCTTTGAATCACTTTAAGCATTTGTATATGTTCCTCAGTCCCACTGAAGTCAGTGCTTAACTGTGTTGAAGAAAAAGGCCTTAACTATGAGTTCTGGAATTAGCTGAACTACCTCTTACTCAAAGATTCCTTAACATACAGTTGTAAAACTTGTTTAACCTCTAGGAGTTTGAGAACTTAGTCTCCCATCCAGGTGGCTATGAAACTATTATTAATTTCAGTGTGCAGTATATGCACATGTTTATGTTATTTAGAGTTGATAGTTTTTAGATTTTAATCCTGTAGCTCCTGGTTGTGTGAAATTGTTACAGAATCTAAGTTTTAGTATGTAATAGTCTCTTATTGGGGCACAGATAATTTGAATATGAAATTTTTCATTTCTTAGGGATTCCAAAGGATGTACTGTGTGAGGTTATATTGTCTCTTAATGAACAACAAAATATGACAAATCCTGTACAGCAACATCGCTTATTTTTAGTTATGATTGCATAAAAACAATTAGGATTAAATACACTTTCAACATGCACTAATTTTTGTTGAACATAAACTAGAAATATTTCTAGTTCCAGTGAGTCTAATGAAGATTCTTTTATAAAAACACAGTATATATTTTTCAAAAGATATATATGTATTCGTATGTTCCAGAAAACTCATTTGCTACTGGACTTATTAAAATTACTTTCAAATAAAAATATAACATGATTGGCTTGCTTTTGTTTTCTCCTCTAGTGATTTTAATTTAGATTGTAAGCCAACTCATGGTTACATTCATGTGCTGTCCCTGACTGATAATATAGCAGCGTTCAAAAATGCAGTGAATAAACAAAAGATGTCTGGGAATATTGATACACCTGAAGGGGGTTTTGATGCTATGCTTCAAGCAGCTGTGTGCCAGGTAAGGGGATTCCTGAACAAATACCTGAATGATAGTTCCGCAGAAGATCTATGTTTATCATTGTTTCTAGTCTCATTTGAGTGCTTTGTAATATAGTAATAATGCAACTATCAGGTCTGTGCTTGACAGAGGCCTAACATTTTTCTCATTCTCTTGTTCCCCCGCCCCCACCATATTCCAAGTTCCAAACCATCAAGGATCATCCATTTGAAGATCACTACCCTTTTGTTGGAGGATTGGATAGGGGAATGCCTTTCAATGCTAGTTATCAGAGGTGAATCAAGGGCTGCTGGGCCTCCATCACCAGTGCTCCCCCCCATCCTGGCCCCCACCAGCATAGGGCCTGGCTCAGGTGGGCCAGTGCTGGGGGGGAGAAGGGGTCTGGAGCCAAAGGCTGTGTGGTCAACCCCCAGGGGTGGCAGGACTGACTGGCATGTGCGGTGCAACTTCAGAGGCCATACTTCATGCTCCAGTTGGCCCCACCATCCCGGGGGCCCAACCAGCCAGGCCATGGTTGGCCTGCTCTTCCCTCGGGAGCAAAGTGGCTGGCCCAGGGATGAGGCGGAAGTGCGGAGCCTGGCCTCTGCGCTGGCCCACCCTGCTCTCCCCCACAGTGCCAGCAGGGCAGGGGGCGCCCACATAGTGGTGAGTCCCTGGGCAGAGGCTAAGTTGGCCTGTGCAGAAATCCACCCCTGCTGGTTATTGATGTGGCTGTCCTATGAAAAAAGGCTACGTAAAAATGGCACTTTCTTACTAAGCAGATATGGCCCATGTGTTCAGGATCAGATACAATATTGCTGATTTTGTTAACAAAAACAAGTTTAGTGTGTCTTATTCTTGTCAGTCCTGCAGAGTCTACAGAGCAGTGGGAGTCTGAGCTGGGAGTAAGCTCTTCTGCATCAGCAAAACAGTTCACTAACCTCCAGTCAGTTGCACTTACACAAGTTATTGAAGGTATAATTTAGAGTTAGGGATGGAATGAGTGAAACTGAGGATCAAATTTGGACAGAAATCTTTTATTACTGGTGATGAACAATACATTTCTTTATTCTCCAATCAGGGGTTGAAATTATCATGGTTGGCAGTTAATTTTTTCTAACTGGAAACTTGTAAACTTAACATATTTGAGATTGGTAAACCACTGCAATACAATAATGATAAAACCCCACATAATGGTTTTAAACTTTTTAAAGAGCAGACCTGATCTTCAGTCAAACAAAAAATGATTCCACTGAGCAATAGAAAGTCTTCCCTCTACCTTTCTTCTAAGGCATGGGTGTGCAGTTTGAACTTGACAATATTTTTTGAAATGGAGGATATTATAATCACCTTATATGTCTTTAGCATAAAAATACAGTTCAGTGTCAGTTCAATCTTGCAAAGAGTTTGTACTTTAAAACAAACAAAAAAAATTCCCCAAACCAAAAAAACCCCCACCTTACTATGTGACAAAAAGCATCTCTTATGTTCCTCAAAGTAGAGAAAATTGAGGAAAGATCTGTGTGATACGTGATGTCAATCCAGTCCTCTTGCTTTTTGCTATGTAGAGCAGTGTAATGCCAGCTTAGCAGACAAGTGTTCTGGACACTGGTTCTGCTCATGTCAAGAGGATGAGGTCAGGCATCTTTATCATGTTTGTTCTCTTATCCATTTACACATTTCTTCTAGGACAGGAGAATGAGTTGAGAAAATAATCATATCAGTCTACCTACCCTCACTCCAAAAAAAAAAAAAAAAAACCCCAACCAAAAACAGATTAGCTTTAGGCCTCCTTTTTTAAAAGGGGAGGGGTTGTGGAACAGATAAATATAAAACAGATATCCTAATCACAGCTGCTACAAATGTTACTCTGAAGTACTGAAAAGATTTCTTGCATTTAAGTGCTGGTCATTGGATGCATTCCATACTTATGACATTCAAGTTTGAAAGAGATTATGTCCTTCCAAAAATAATAGAATAGAAACATTCATGCGTATAGACAGACCTTCCTGTTAATTGAATTGTGGACTAAAATGGATGAGAACAATGTGCATTTCATAACACGCGTGAGCTGTAAATTAATTAATATAGATTAACTTTGCATACAGTAGAACTTGTCCTGACTCGGAGACTCATTGCCAATTATCATTCTTACAAATTAGAGAATAAATGAAAATTGCTGAGAGGAAAAATAAAATACTGTCACTAACTTTTACAAATGTAGTTTAGCTTTAAGTATTCAGGATAACACTTCACAGCTCTCTCTTCTCCCATCCTACAACCCACCACCCTTTGGGCTATGTTTCTCAGAATCACAGCTGACAAGCTTTGTGCAGTTCTAGGTGACATTTTATGCAATTGTTTAATGGACTAATTTGCATATCCCATAAACATCTAACCCTCAACATACCTGGTCCCAAGCAGTGTTAGATTAGGATGTAGCACAAATTTCGGCAGCTCTGGCTAGAGTAGGTGGGAGGGTTTTTCTGGGGTCGCTGTGGTAGGTAGGTGAATGAGTGAGTGTCTGGGAGCATTGGGTTATGTGTTAAAGAATTTTACAAACACTGTGCAGTTGAATTGATAGGTACTAACATCACAAATAGAATTTGGCAGTTGTATTATACCAGCCCACTTCATTTACACAAGAAATATTTGTGACTCAATTTTTATGGGTGGTATGTCTCTTTTTTTTTTTTTTTTAAGAGGGGTTGGATGGGGAGGCTGTTGAGGGGGCTAGGAGAAATCAATGAAAAATGAATCCATCTACTCCAAGCTGAATTGAAACTACCAGAACTCCTTTCTTCTAGACTTGTTAACCATAATGCTCAACCCAGCAAAGTATTTAAACACAGGCAGCATTTTGCTCACATAAGTGAGCAAGGACTAATCAGGACTAATGTTCAACCCCATATGTAAAGAATTAGTGCTTTTAATACTTCATCTGCCTTGAGTGTTTGCTTACACTCAGCTTCAGTGCTTATGATTCATTTTTAAGCAACGTGGTATCTGAAACTAGTCTTACGCTGGACTTTCATAATCATATTTGCTATTGTAGAATTAAAGGAGTTCAATTTCATTCTTATGCATGCTTTTTTTTACCTTTTAGAGTCATATTGGTTGGCGCAAAGAAGCAAAGCGGCTGCTTCTTGTGATGACAGATGAGACCTCTCATCTGGCCCTTGATAGTAAATTGGCTGGAATAGTGATTCCTAATGATGGAAATTGTCATCTGAAAGACAATGTGTACATCAAAGCTACAAGTATGGTAAGGTATATGTCATAAGTTCTTACTTTTTGAGAAGGCAATGCATTGTAAAATTTGAAAATCAAGATTTTAAACTTGTGTTAAACTGATGCTTTTAATTAAATTAGTAAATATTATTTACCCTAGTAAGAATGATTTAGGGCCAAGAACAAGTGTGGTGGAAGTAAAATTACTGACATCCTTTCTACCTGAGGTAAAATATTTCAGTAATCCATTTTCGCAGTGTTCTGCAAAGTACAGCATAGCAGGGTATTTTTAGGAGGTAGGTTACCATCTGATAGATCAGCAGTTCTCAACTGGGGGGTCTGCAAGCCAGTTTCAGTGGGTCCACAAAGGAAGGCTAGTGTTAGACTGTCTGGAGCCCAGGGCAGAAAGTTCTGAGACCTGGCACTTCATGGCTGAAGTTCAGAGTCCTGCGATATGACATCCCATGGGGTGGAAGCCCTGAACCCCACCACCCTGTCTGCACCCTGAGCTCTAGCATCTGGGGGACTGAAACCTGGAGCCCTCCTACCCTGCAGCTGAAGCCTGAGGCCCCCAGCTCTGCATAGCTAATGATCTGAGCCCCCAGCCCCACCACCCCAACAGGGTAGAAGCTCTTAGCCTCACTGACCTTTGGGACAAAAGCCCTAAGCCTCAGCCCCCAACTGGACGGTGAAGCCCACTGCCCTCTCACCTCCTCCCTTCCTCTCACTCACCCCCATGGGCTCTGAAGTTTTTATATCATCTTGGGCAGAGCCTCAGAAAGAAAAATGTTGATGAAGCCATGTGATTGATCACCTGTATCAGTTGATTATAATGTAAAAGAAGAAAAGGGCAACACTAATTTTATTGCATTACTTCTGCAGGGGAACATGCTAGCAATTTGCCAAGCCTTAGATTATTTTGTAGGGACTCCTAGTAAATCAAAGAGTGATGGTAGTGCTGTAAGATCAGGGGATTCTTGGTGTCATTGAAGGACATAGAGGATAGGGTCCTATAGAAATCAGGCAGGAAGGACAATGTATAATACATAGGTACTAATTAAATCTTGGCACAGTCAAAGGAGTCTTGTGCCAGAGGGATTTAAAGTGTTAGAACAGATTTAGATACCTCTAAATTCTACAGAGCTTGACTTATTATTTTATGTATTCATGCAAAAAATTGCTTCAAATACAGTTATGCAGTGATAACCTGTTTTATATTCAGCAGGTTTGTTTTAGCTTCTTCAATATTGTATGAAAAATTCTATAGTTCTGGAAAGCAATTTTTCTCTGATTTGTAGGGCTTAGTGAAATTGGTATTAACCAATCAGGGAAATAGGGGTTGGCAACAATTGCTGTATTACCATGAAATAAGCAGATTCTGGAAATATGAAATCACAGGTGTGTCTGTGGTTTATGGAGTGCCATGCCACACAGCATTGTCCATGAGACAAGTATTGCCAGAAGGTAACGTTGCCGTTCTAGGAGCTCACGTGGTAAGACGGCAGCAGTCCCAGTCAGAATATCAACTACTTGTGCCAAGGCTGATCTAGATCCCAGAGAAGCCCAGTGTACACAGGAAAGGCCCAGTAGAGCGAACAGTGTACAAAAGCAGAACACCTTCCAGAAAAGTGACTGTGTGTTGTGTGACTGTTGAAGCTGGCGTGTTTCTTGGAATAAGTGGGTGTTTAGAAGTTCAGCAGACTCTTACTTACTGGAAGGCTGTTTAGAATTCAGATTATCTGATGTCCTTCCATTAATTTACTCCTTCTGTCACCTTTTGTATATTTTCCCTTGCTTATCAGCTTGCTTATTCCCCTTTGGCTGGTCTGTTTGGTTTCACTATTGTTATACTGTTCCCCTGATGTAAATAACCATTCCATTTAATCTGTTTCATACAAGTAATCCATAGACTTTCCTTCAGCAGAACAAAAAAACTATATACTTGTGAGTTATAATCTCTTTTTGCTTCCTCTGGTGTGAAACCCCTTTTCTTCAGAGCGTGTACTACAGAGGAGAATTTGACTCTGTGTATTAAACAGTTGCTTTAGATATCTATCTTTTCTCTGATGTCTTAGAGATTATCCATCTGTTGCAAAGTAACATCATTTTTTTTCTATGATTGTTGAGAAATTAACTGATACTTCAGTTTTCAACTGGAAAATGTCACCAGTATAAAACAAAATAAAAAATAAGCTCCTCTAAGTCAGGATGGCTGCTAATTGCAGAAAGGGCATTAAATAATCTTTCTGCATTAAAGTCTTTTGGGGTCCTAGTCTTCTATGCATTGATTCTTTCAAATGGGGTCAAACCTCACCATGTGTTTTGGTGGTGGAGCTTTTGTGGAAGAGGGTAATAGGCTCAACCTCCCAAGCCAAGTCATCCATGGCATCACACCAAGGCAGTCACAATGGCACTGATGACCCTCTTTCCAGATCTGCCACTGACTGATGCATGCAGACATGTGGGAAGTTGTTTGCCCACTCTGTAGGTCCTAAACAATATAAATTTTTTTGAAATAGATACGATACAGCAGCATAATTCTTATGCTTCTTACCCCATGCAGGGCTGCTGTGCAGTTCCCTACACAAATTGCTGCTTTGTTTTTTCTCTGTAGCTTTGATCCATGCAGAGTATGTGGAATGTCCAGTGGTCCCTGCAAGCCTAATCCAGTGGCGTAGCAAGGATGTCTGGAGTCCCCAAGCCCACATTTGTGCTCCTGCAGGCACCCATGTCACCCTATGTCTTGCAGTCCCCGCTGGTCTGGTACCTACCTGCAGCCCACCACTCGGGGGCTTGCCTCCTCTGCCACCTCCCCTGTTGCTACACCACTGGCCTGATCTTAGAGATGGAAAAGATCTAGTAAATCATTAGGTCCTCATTTGTGCACTACAGGCCACTTTCCTGCTGCGGTGTGGAGGTGGTTGTTGTGGTTTCTTTTAAATGTGACTGACAAGGTGTTGGGAGAGATGGGGTTTGATGCTATTTATGGTTTATGGAACACCTGGAAAGACTGACTGAGTAGGATTGTTGTGGAGATGATTATGGTTTTCTAATTACAGTGGGACAGGGATGTCAAATCTTGTCTACTCTGTTTTTGATGGAGGTTCCCCCCACCCCCACCCCCGCCTTCAATTAGAGGACTGAAGGTAGTGAGGTTTTTAATAAGCTATTTTAAAATCTGGAGAAAAGTTGTCATCCTCACCATTGATTACATTTTTTTCTTGATACCTGTGATAATCTTAGTAGCTTTTAGTCGCCCAGAGATCCTTTCAAGAAAAACAGAGACAGACCTGACTTCCTAATAAAACAAGCCAACAACGAAAAACTCCTGCTTTGGTTTAGAAAGAAGATATGACTGGTTTTTCCTCCTTTCACATATTTCCTGAAGAAGAAAAAGCGTGCACACCTTTTGCTTGTTTGGGTTTGGCTTTATTTTTCTCCCTTTATAGATCACTTTCTAACAATATTTTTACAAAACTAAAGAACCACTTGCCATCAAGCTGTTTTCCTAGTAGTCTCAATAAATAAACTAGGGAATAACATGAGAGAGTAATTGGTGTGTTTCTGTTTTCACTTAGCTATGCTAGTTAAAAAGATTCTGCTGTATTTACATACAAATACTTGCCCCTAGGACTGAAATTGTTTCCAGTTTGTCAATTTTTTCCCTGGCTTCTATCTGGCTTTCTACTAAGTCTCCAGGAAAGCATTTATGATGGGAGGAAAGAAGACTCTCTCTCCTTTTCTAATTAGAAATGTCCTTGGTTCACTACTTCCCTTTCTCTCCTGAAATTTTAATATCTCTGATAATTATCATCGGCATCCAAGAAAACAGTAGGGTCAAGTAGGGAAAGAGCCATGATGTAACTGGAACTAGAAAAGCTATCCAAAAAGGGAGTGCATTTTCCTGGCTTGTAGAGAGAGAGAGATAAGATAAAATAAAATACATAAAACATAGTAACATTCATAGTAACAGGAAGCAAAATGGGATAGATGACTAATTCTGTAGCCAGCTGTGCCTTGTTACGACATTGTAATAGGGTTGTATGTAACACAGAGTGCTAGATTGTCTCTGGAATTTTCTGTTGACACTTTTTACTTTAGCCTATTTTTTTAAAATAAGAAACAAGTTTCCAAATTCATCTAAAATGACATTTTAATATACGATGTAGCAAATTTGGATATTACAATGAGTTAAAGTGAAAATATAGGTAATCTGTAGTTGCACTTTTAAATTAAGTAGCTGAGGTATAGACTTGGGACCTAATCCTACAAACCCTTATTTGCATAAGACTTCAGTGAGTCCATTGCAGTAAGAGTTTGTGTCAAAAGGAACTCACTCCTGCCCTCACAGAACTCATTGTGTTTTGCCATTGATTTCATTCTTGCCTCAGAATGATATTGCTTGAATGTTTGTGACTTCAGTTGGACTACTGGCCTGGACCACACAAACTCAGAAATAGAACTGAGTGAATAACTCTTTTCAGTCCGGTTGCCATACCAAAAAAAAAAAAAAAATGATGCCCCCCCTCAACCACGCCCGGACCCCCACAAATCAGTTCTGGTTCAGAACTGCTTCAATTTCAATCCTTTCAAAATTGTTTTCCTCATTTTTAATTCAGCCTAAGCTATATGCCAAATTCAATCCGCATTCACAAACTGCACATCACCAGCTGTACTAAGCCTGATCTATGCTAGAGCATTTTTGTGTTGCAGCTCTGTAAAAAGCACCTTGGATGGTTGCACCCAGCATGTTTTGTTTCTGTGCCATTATAGACAGGGCTATTGAGGCCACAACTATGCAGTTGGTCTTCCCATTGATATTCCAGTGTGATTCTCCTAAATTACGGCTCCACAACGTCCTCCTCCTCTGCCAATCCAAACAGGCCAGTGGTGCTGTTTGGTGGTCCCACCTTATAGAGGCACAGAGAACTATGAGTAGACTTCATTTCCATTTTTTCATTAGTTTTTCTTCAGTGGTCTGTACAGAAGGAGTCTTATGGAAGTGCCACACTGAGATACCAAAATACTTTATTCCAAAGTTTGATAAAAATATATGCAAAACATTATTTTGCCTTGTTGGATGGGGTTTCCTTACTGAATTTAAGGGTTTGATCTAGACACTGTTTCTCATCCTTGGTGATCGGCCCCCATGGGCAGTGCAACATTAGTGTGGGATGGGTGGGAGTGATGCGAGTAAGACAAAAACAATGGTCCTGATGGGTTCTATAACTCCTATCATACTCCAACAATTCTGGGTGAAAAGCATCCTCCTTTTCCTCACAGCTTCTGCAGAATCTCTTAATGTGGATCATTGTAGGAACAGGTATATGGTGTTGCAAGTAAAAGCAGCAGTCTATTGGCACTAACATTGTTTCTCTCTGCTTCCATGATGAATTCATTTGTCAATAAGGGCATGTACAGCCTACCCTTATTGAAACACCAATGAATGCCCCAACTTCTAATATATGTCCTTACCACTTTCATCATCTTGAGTAGCATGGTGTCTTCTGATGACAAGGGAATGTAGAAGTTTGAGAGCAAACAGAAAAAGGGAAGCAATAAACAGTGGAAAAAGGCTGAAAAGCAAGACCAGAGAGGGGTAGTAGCAGGAGAAAACAGGCATCGAAAAATACAAGAGAGGTCTGGGAGAGGAAAGTTAATACTCAGCCACCGTGGAACCAGGGCTTGGCATCAGAGCCCATAAAGTGATACAGTAGAAGATAGTGTCTTTATCAAAAGGTTGGGAAGCATTGGACCAAGTCCTGATTAGTTTCTTGTACTTTCCCATGAACCATATGTTTTTTTTAATTTAATTTTTATTAAGCCTTTATAAATGGGAATAACGTCCATGAATATTTATTTCACTGCTCAGACTCTGCAGAATGACTAACATTTTTGTTTACCAAATCTATAGTCTTTTATAGCATAATATATTTTTCAGGAGCATCCATCACTTGGACAGCTTTCTGAAAAACTGATAGACAACAACATCAATGTTATCTTTGCAGTTCAAGGAAACCAGTTTCACTGGTATAAGGTATGTTTAAAAGTCACAACTGCAATTGTTTTTTTTTTTTTAAGATCATTTGTTTTATTATAATTGGGAATTAATGATTGCATTTTTCATAGGATCTTTTGCCTCTCTTGCCTGGAACTGTTGCAAGACAGATAGAAACGCAAGCAGCTAATCTCAATGATTTGGTGGTAGAAGCCTATCAGGTATGTTTCCCATGAAAGTTTAATATAGCTTTTTTCCTTTTTTTAAAAAAAATGTATTTGTACAGTTTTCTTACATATTATAAACTACAGCCTAAGGCTGGCATTAAAAAAGTGTGTAGTGGAGGTTAAGGGCCAGTTTCCCATTGAAAATCATTAGGAGTTGGGTGCCTGGCTCCTTTGAAAATCCTAGCATGAAGTCCATATCTAGTGAACAGTTTAAATGACCTAGTCCTCTGATGTTTAGGGTGGGTTCTCAGTTTATTGATGCCTTAGTTGCTTTTAAATATCCCAGGCAATCCTTTGCTCTATTGCCATGCTTCTTCCTACGAAGTATTTTACTGGGTTTAGATGCATTTTCTGTCTCTACCTGTGTCTCCTTTACTTCTGTCTTCTCTCTCTTTTTTTTTTTTTGGTTTGGTCTCCTGATTTTTCCCTCTGAGTTTTCTATTCTGTCTATATTCTTTCCTTTTATTCTTTTTTTTTTTTTTTTACCCATTTTATTTTCACACACACATACTTTCTTTAACTGTTTTTTCCCAAAACCATAATTACAAGTAAATATACATATTGCATAAAGGCTTAGAAATTGAGTACAAAACTATAGATGTTACATCTATAATAGGGCTGTATATTACAACACTTTATAGCTGGTAGGAATTGGGAATGTCTTACTCACAGATAGCCACACGTGAGAGAGTCTTAAAAGTAGGTTTTGTCATAGCTGAATAACTATATTAAAATTGGACTTGAAAGGAGATCTTGGAATATTTGCCACGAGGAATTGCAAGGCCCCACCATCGTCACAGCTTTTATGTCATTCTTTCTATTCCTTTCTCATTTTTTGTGTCAGGAAAAAGTTTTACAAAGGATTGTCTTTTGAGGTCTGAGGTTAAGACATACCAAATAAGTCAATAAGGTATGTCACTGCACATTTAACTTGCAGTAATGTTAAAAGTAGGCACTATGAAATAGCTGAAGAGAAACAGATAATGGGAATTAACTTGATACAAATCAGTTTATTTCAATTAATTTAACCTTTGTTTTGTACCTCCTCAGATAACATTAAAATACTTAATTTTGAAAGCTGATTTTTCAGAAAACTTCCAAGGTTTGTGCTAAGCAGCATTTGGTTAAGGCCATTGTCCTCTTTAGTATGTGATAGAATCAATGGATTATTTCTTGCTAAACAATTTCTAACATAGTCCTTTTGGGCTGGTCATCAAACCCCAATTTCTAGAAAATACTTCTAGACAACACACGAGAGCAAGTAAAAAATTTTGTTTTATCGAAGATCCGTTGGGACTTTCTTGCTCTATACACTCACTTTCTCCTCTTGTCCTATTTTTACTTCTCAAATATCCTTTTATTTCTCTTCTTCTTTCCAATTCTAATGTTTTGTGGATTTAGTCCTTTCAGTTTTTAACATGGTTCTAGCATTTTGCTACACAAATACACTGAGCTGGCTTTTGTTGTTTTGCCTTCCTGAAAATAAATGTTCGACATAAGAAAGTAAATGTTGTGTTAATGTTAGGTTGTGGGCCTTTTGCACTTCTTTTCTAAGCAACGAAGCCTATTGCCTTATCTGTGAAAAACACTGGTAGACAATTCCTGCTTAAAAATCCTATATGAGTCAATGATTTTTGGAGATTACTAAACATGTTTTCAGATTCATTCCAAGGGGTAGCCGTGTTAGTCTATTGTAGAAAGACAACAGAGTCTTGTGGCACTTTTAAAGACTAACAGATTTATTAATCGCATGAGCTTTCGTGGGAGAAAATCCCACTTCGTCAGATGCTTTGAAGATAGGAAAGTTACAGAGTGGGAGGAAATTAAATGCAGGGGAGTGTATGACATATGTAATTAGTCTTTCATTTATAATAAATATATCAATTAAACAAATATTTAAAGCCTACTAAAACAGTGGAAATTCTGCATAACACTATACAGCTAGCAGTAACTTTTAGCAACCACTTTTTAGTAAAGCTGTAATAGGCCAAAAAGAAGCAATGTTCTCTCTTAAAATTAACAGGTCGACTCATTGCACTGTACTGCAACTTTTGATAATGTTGGCTTTTTGTTTCGTACAAAGACAGCCCCCAAGTGGCCCTGTCAGGATTGGCTAGTTGCCTGCTCAATACCATCTGTCCTGAATAAATCAGTCCATATAAATCCAGTAGCTTTTAAAATAACCTGAGGCTTGTTCTGAGAATATTTTTTTCTAAGCAGATGCAAAATGTCAGAAGATGAAACTGTCAAGTTAATTTGGAAGCTTTTCTGCTGATAACAATAGATGCATACTTGCTCTTTTATTGAAAAAGTGCTGTTAAGACAGTATTGTCATGTCATAGCCAGTTTTTGTTACACACAGTCATTAGAATAGGCTTTTCAGTGGTCATAAATACACAATCGCAGAGCTATGTAAAAATAGCAGGAAATTTGAATGCAGATACCGTAATCTCTTTTTCAGGATTACTAGTTACAACTAGTTGTATGTGTTTGGAATATAATTGGGTCTTTATATGGCAAACAATGCTTTAATTCATTCCTTTATCCAGATGGACAGACAAGCTTTATTCATTTCAGTTAAATCCACTGAGTCAAGCATGAAAATGTTTTAAACACTATTGCATATTATGAGTTGAAATGCAATGTAATTAAAAGGTTTTTTTATTACAGAAAATAATCTCTGAAGTGAAAATTCAGGTGGATAACCAGATCCAAGATCTGCACTTCAATATAACTGCAATCTGTCCTGATGGAAGTACAAAAACAGGGATGGAAGGATGCAAAAACGTGGCCTACAATAAAGAAGTATGTTGAGTTATTCAGTCTCAGAGAAATTGAGTTATTTATTGTATTTTTTTCTTTAAAAAGATTTATGGTAATTTTGGGTCTTTTTAGTCTTAAAAAGCCCTAGAAGTAGATTGGTGTTCTTGGTCACCAACTCTCCACATTCTCTTTGGCATTATTTCTTCTGAAACTTTTATTTTGAGTAAAAAGCTGCATGTTTCTTCTCACTGTTCTCATGGAGATAAAGCTCAAAGTGCTGTTGTCAGCCAGCTAAATAATATTTATCAGGAACATCACCCACCATTGAACTTGCTCATATTCTGTATACTGGAGAACCTTAAGGATATGGAAGTGTCAGTAGAGGCAGACTGACAACCACATGACCATGGCTTAAATGTATTTCCCTCACAGCCCCTACTACTTCTACACATTCCCACAGATCTAGGTAATTTGGTATATTTTATAAATCAAATTAAAAAGTTGGTTTATGTCCTTCAGGAGCATTGCTCTCCAGTGGATGTAATCACTTCTATTGGTGTGTGTATGTATATCTTTATTCCATTCCACAAATTAGTAGACTAATTTATTTAACTCACTAAGAAGAGGGCTGTACTTTTTGGAGTGTGAGATCAAGAAGTTCTATTCCTGTTACCAACTGTATGTAGCTTAGCTGATGTTACTTGCATCTGTGTATTTATGCAGTCACACATCTGTGGATTTCCTTTGTGAAATTTAGAAATTACACCATGGTTTATACTTGTGTTTTGGTTTGCACAACTAGTTGCATACTGGCTAATGAAATTCTGCATGATTTGTCTGGTTTTTTTCCTTCAAACTCAGCTACAGTGTTCCTGCCTGTGCTTGCCATAGGTAGTATATATCATTGTAATTCATTCTGTTGCCTAATGAACAGAAAAAACAAATGGTTCTGTTTCTTTTTAGTAAGAAGAAATGAGTTGGTTATAAAAGATTGCAAGTGTTGGCCTAAAAGCTAGCAGCAGCTGACAGTGAGCTTTCTTCAAGAGGTTAACTTCTTAACAGTAAATCTTCCTTTCAGTATTTATTTATTGTAGAATGCTTTTCCTTCATTCTCGCATTCCTTTCATTGCACAATCCTCCTTCTTTTCTTCTAACAAAACATAAAACCGTTCTATGCTTTGGAAGAGTTCTGTGACTTCTTCGGGGCATAAGCTAGCCTTGGATACTAAGGTTTGTGACCAGGGTCAGATTAAGGCCCCTGGGGGCCCAGGACTACCCACTCTTGTGCACCCTTCCCAACTGCATTAACACCCAGCCTTGGAGTGGGATGGCCTGGCCCAGCTGACACTGTTGGGGGAGACGGGGAGCGATTCTGGAGGGGGGTGGCCCCATGGCCTGGCCAGCACTGGTGGGAGGGGCAGGTGCTGAGAGGGGTGGCCATGGCCCAGCCCAGCAGAGAGGGGCTAGATCCCTTGGACCAAAAACTGCAGCCTGCAGTCCTCCTACCTGGGCCCCAGGGCAGCCAGTCTAATGATGGGCAGCAGCAAGCTGCTCAGGCCGATTGACTGGGACAGATTTGGGTGGGGCAGTGGGAGGACCCTGTAGCCTGTGGTTGGGGCTGTACCTCCTAAAGTCCCTGCCTTAATCCACCACTGTTTGACACTACCCAGGCTATAATCTGGACTGCTGAACAGTGTCACCCCCTCAATTCTCCAACCTGGAGTAGTCTTTTTACACTGCTTTGCTGTGAAAGCAGCTACTCCTGGTCTGTTCAAATGCAGCCTCTAGCATGTAAATTACTCCTAGCTGAGTCATAAAGAGTGCTATAACCAGTCACTCCTTTACTATATTGTAGAGCAATGCCAGTGAGTTCCCAGTCCCAGACCAGTGCCATCCTGTACAATATAAGCTCATAGAAACTGTCATTTTATTAATAGAAAATGATGTGCATAAATCTTATCTCAAATAAATGCAAAGACTTCAGTCCAAATACACTCATTCAGGTAAAACAATAAAGCAAGGTTATTAACTACAGAAAGAAATACGTGAAGAGATTACAAGTAATGAGGCATAAAAGTCAGAATTTGGATACAAGAAAATAAAAGGTCAGACACAACTAATATCTAACTTAACAGGCTAAGTCAATTCAAAGCAAAATGTCACTATCACCACCGTGCTTGGATATCTTTCAAACAGGGACCCTACCCCAGTCCAGTGTTGCTTTGCTTCTCATTTAGGTATTGTGGACAAGGAGAAAGGAAGGAGAGAGTATTTGCATCTTCTGTTCTCACTTCTTAGTTATTTTCCTCTTTGAAAATCGTCTTCAGCTGAGGTTCAGAAGAACGGGTCTGTTTGCACAGGAACCTCCAGCTGTTCCATTGTCAAGACATAAACCTCTTGCTCTTACTCTTCTTCCTGCTACAGAATGGCTGGTTACCAGGTGATAGTCCATTTGACTATGTTGACACTTGGCTGAGGAGTTGGCTAGCATTTTGTCTCTGTGGAACTGGTTTGAAGCGGTCTTCCCGGATTCAGAATGTGTTTTACACAGTAGAATTTTATAATTTTACATGCTACATGCATTTTATCAGGACAGTAATGTTCAACAGATTGTTTTCAAATGCTACTTCATAAGGTATATTTTTGTGCAGAATTTATCATAATCTTGTAAAAAGGGTGAACATAAGAGTATAGACTGTCAAAGATTTATCATAATGTCTGATGATATTCATACTGTGTCCTAAAAACATCAATTCTTTTCATGTTGTTCAGTGGTGGGCCCAAGATTTTAGGATCATACACCAAGAAAACATGAGAAAAAGGCAATATATTCTTTTGTTTTAAGGCACTGCTTTTCTCCAGTGTTGCCCATATATGATTCAGGTCTGAGGCTTTTTTTTTTTTAGCCTCATCCCAAGATAGAGGTAACAGCTAAATGAAGGCTGGCATTCTCCAGTGGAGGGTCACAGAGGTGGGGCAGTGGGGAGGGAAGAAAAGGAGAAATAAACAGTTCAGTTTCTCAGACTTAATCTAAATCTCTTGTGTAAATATAATAGTCTGTTTCTTATATTTTCTATATCTGGGCTTTGATTGGGAAGTTTCTAGGCCTAGTTACTTTCTTAGACTAGAGAAGACCAAAGTAAAATACTTCCTCCTTGCCTGCCTCTCTCACCGCCTCTTCTATTTGTTACCTGCTCTAATGATTACAGATGGGAGTTTTCGCTTTCCAATCAGGAGGCTGAGCAGCTTTTCAGAAAGGCCCCTGTGCCTGGTTCCCTTTAGAGGCAATCCCTGCCAATGAAAAAGACAAGCACCAAATGTAAAGATTTCAATAGTGTGTAGTTTCCAATGAGTTGGGCCTATCTACTGCTTTCAAAGATTCCCGGGCTTTCAAAAGCCATGAATGCTAGTTCATCAGTGGGCTGACATATCAAAGAAAATGGGTATCCCATGGCAGAAGGACCAAAAGGAAAAAAGAAAGCTTTGCAGAAGTAGAATTGCAACTGCCTTTAACTTTCTACAGTGCCATGTTACAGGTCTTTCTGGCCTTTTGACTTCTTCTGGAAGCTGGATAGCCCCAAGAGTTACCATAGCCCCCTTTGCACCACAGGGCAAGAGTTGACTGTGTCCTGCACTTAGATTTCAGGCTGCTGGTGGGAGTTGTTACATTTGTATAAGGCGCAGGGAGTTGGAAGGAGGTCTTTCCCATGTCTAACCCTTAGAAAGCAGTGGGGATATACTGTTGAAGATTCTTTAGAGGATTATCTTCTCTGTCATCCCCTACAGCTGGCTTTTTGTCTGATGAAAGAAGGTTTGATGAATTTCTGCTTTGTTTGCTGGTAGCAGGAATGAATTGACAGCCAGAAAGATCTCTCTGTACAGTCTTCAGGCTGATGTACCTGATATTACAGTCTTAACAATGTAACAGGCATATATATGATGATCAAACAAATACTTTTATTTATGTCTTAAAGTGACACAAAGCATACCAATATGTTAACTCGCAGATTTTAGGCTACTCTGAAAGACTGATGCAGTTGTTTTGGCATGGGTTGTAAACTCTTTGTGCCGGGGATATCACTATTGCAGAGCACCTTGCCCAGCAAATTCCTGATTATGACTGAGATTTTAAGGGCTGTTATAAAGTAAATAATATCCAGACAAATGTGCTAGAAATGTCTTTATCTTAAGTTAGAAATAGAGCAGCTACTTTTGTTAATTCTGTATTCTTTCATTTGTGTCTGTATTCTGCGGATCCTGTACAGTGCCTTTTCAACATGAAATGTAGACTTTGTCTTGTATTTTTGGATTCACTATGCTTGTTACTTTTGTCATTACTAAAATATGAGGCATTTGCCAGTTGTTACTGTCTTTGATTTCTTCTTTAATTGAGGATAGTTGAAATAACTTACAGTATATAATTACTATCTTATAAATGCAGTATTTATTTATTTTTTCCTTAGGTGCTTTTTAATGTATCAGTTGCAATGAAAGGATGTGGTGCAACCGGAGAAAGAAAATACGTGATAATTAAGCCAATTGGTTTCAATGAAACCACCATAATTAATATATATAAAAACTGTGCCTGCCAGTGTGAGGACAGTGCAATGCACAAAAGAATATGTGCGGATGAAACTTTTCTCGATGATGAAAGCACCCATTGTGAAGACACTAATTGTAGTTCCAATGAAGATATGTTTCCTTCTGAGAGGTGTAAGTTGCACCCAGACCAGCCCATCTGCAGTGGTCAAGGGGACTGCATAGGTGGAAAATGTTTCTGTTACAGAACCAAGCTGGGCAAAGTATATGGCAAATACTGTGAAATGGATGACTTTTCTTGCCCATATTACCATGGAAACTTGTGTGCTGGTAAGCTGCAGAATTTAAACTTGTTTTTGCTCAACCATGTGTTTATATACAGTATGTAGCTTAATAATAATGAATACGTTTCATTATATTAATTTATTTTTGAAATCTGGCAAATTGTCAGTTTAGTAGCTCTGGAGACTGAATTCCAGTTAGATACAGGTGTCTCCAAGTCTCCTACACATTTGATGTTGTTTGAACCAAAACCCTGGCCTAGCCAATCTCTCTAAATTCAAGAATTTCAAGACTAAACTCTTACACCATTTCCCCCCAGAGATGGTAATACTGGTATTGTGGATAAGCTATTTCTGTAAAAGAAGACACCGTTTCTACAGTTGAGTCTGTGTGGACACCACCAACTTTTGGGAAATGTGTTTCCAGATCTGGGTCTGATTTTTGTGCCTCAGACTCATTTGTGGTTACATTATAATATGGATTATGAAGAAGATGCAGTAGCATAGCATAACGTAACTACAAGTCGTCCCTAATTAATGCCAGCAGACCTTAGGTAGGTCTTCAATTTCACATGCTAACAAACATACTAAAATAGCTCAGAACACCTAAGCCAAAACCAGGACACTGTGAGCAGTGTGAAAAGAAAGTAATCCTTGATTTGCTGCATGAGTTCTTCATTCCGTTCTTGGGTCAAATTCCTTTCACAAAGAAGTGTGGAAGTGAAAATTGTGCCTAACACCAAGAGTCTGACATAAATGCAAAAATAATATTACAACAAAAGAAAAGAGACAAACTGTGCCCACTACCATAGTCATCCGTCAGCCAGAATTATTTTTGTTTAAGTGGAAGTAAAAGTTAAATTTTTATTTATTTTTTAAATTTTCAAATCACTTCATCTGTAAATGTGGGTTTGTTTGGTTTTTTGCAGTCCCTCACTGTTCAACAAAATGCATTCATATATTTAATGTCACTTCACTGTAGAGTGCCTGTGCATTAAGAGTCTAACTTAGCTCACAGTGAAAATAACTCCATTAACTTCACTAGAGTTATTCCGATTTACCACACTCGTAATTCTTGCAGTCCCTGAATAGGCTATCCGTGCTCACTCCCTTTTTCAGTGTGCACCCTTTACATGTGTCAGGCCTCTACTTCTTCTTTTTGGGATGAGATTTTGCAATCCAGCCACTCACCAACTAGGTCTGTGGCTTACTTCCCTGGTTGCCAACCTCATTATTTAGGAAGTCCAATAAGCTTGGCATCTGAAAGATCTTCTCTGGAGCCTGTGATGGCATACATTTGCAATGATATAGATACAGCCTCTTCAAACCAAGCATTTTATTTTGTCCAAAAGGCACACAGTGCTTAGAGAATTAGATTTAAAAACCAAACCTACAAACAAGTTCTCTTACCTAAGGTTAACATTTCTTCCCACTTTGCAGGTTGGTCCGTTTTTTTCCTCATCTCCAAGCTGGGAGAAGCAGCCTATACCACATATAGCCTTCTTCACTGGAGACCTCACAGTCCGTCAACTTTTTCTTTTTTTTTTTAAACACCCCAGGCTGCCTTGCTAGCTCACCCCCCAACCACCACTACTCCAAAAAAACCAAAAACAAGCAACCCCACTCCCCCTCCCTGCAAGGGACACCCTTTTAACCAAACAGGGTCTTTAGGTCTTTTAGGATCTCCTTTTTATCTCAAGTTTTAGTCATGGGAAGAATACATCATACTAGCCTGGATGATATTAGCTAGGTAACTTTTCCCACTAGCTGCAGGCCCATTTATTATAATAATTCCATGAAAGAAAACTGAGATACTGAGAGGATGTCTTACCTGTGTCATTGTTTTCCCTTTCCTGTTCAGTTCTGTAACAGCATCTTTACAGCCTCTTTGATTTAGCTGTGTGCATTCCGTTAGGCAGCAATACAAAACAGTTTAAGGAAACAGATTTATAGTAGATTCATAAACATACACTTTTCCCAGTTCATCACAGTAACTATGAACCTAACTTTGCTCAGATGAAATGGAAATACTATGTGAGCATTGTAAATAATTACTGTATTGCGATGCATATGCACAAGTGTAGGGAGTTAAGATTTATTTTTGTCTTTTCCTGATTTTTAATGTCTAACTTTGCAACTTTACTATTCTCTTAATATATGCTTTAATGTTGGAATAAAATATATACACTGAAGGTTGTCTTTGTCCCCCCCCAGAATATAAAAAGCTTATAAGATATCTTTAGTTACGTGTTGCGTGGGGAGAAGGAAGAATGTCAAGAGTGAAACTATGTAAATGTTCTTACAACATGGAAAACACATGCACCTGCACATGTTTTTAACTGCCTTGGACTCCCTCAGTTTCACACAGAAAACTTTAAAGGGGGTAAGGGCTTCTGTATAGCCCTGATTCCTTGCAATGTATGTTTAAGTTCCCATTTAATGAAGCAGAATGCAATTACAATTTTTGTTGTTATTACTGTGGTTCTAAATTAGATACGCCCATCTGCAGAGTGCAGCACTTAGAACACTGGGAGATGATTGTTTAAAAACAACAACAAACAACCATTCATAAATATTTAGACCACTAAGTAATGGTCGTCTTTAAACACAAAAAATACTACCATTTTAAATATGGTTTTTAGACACTTAGAACATGGCCAAATGAAACTAATTTTTTTTTCTAAAGCACTTAAGTGAATCTGAAGACTATCTCCTTGTTAGATGTGCAGTTTTTAACCCTAACTGCTTAAATGTGAGATCTGCTTAGAAAATTTCAGAATAACTTTTTATGAGAGCACTAACTGACTTTAAGTTTTTTTTTTGTTGTTGTTGTTTTTAAGTAGGTATATATTGTGCTGGGAAACTTCAGCCTAAAAGGTTAAAGTTTCAGTAACTTATGAGCAAAACAGGTTCTTAGGTTGACTTGTTTTTTCCATTGTAACTTAAAGTTTCAGCAGTAATGATGTAGATGTATGCTTATTACATGTTCAGTTTATGAATAACGACTTGGCGTTGGGCTGATATTCAGAAAACAAACAATATTGCAGTAAAACTTGACTCTAAAATTATAAAATGTTAACATATTTATTAATCATGGAAGATCAGGGATGGAAGACCTCAGGAGGTCATCTAGTTCAACCCCCTACTCAAAGTAGGATTAACCCCAACAAGATCATCTCAGCCAGGGCTTGGTTTTAAAAACCTCTAAGGATGGAGAGTCCGCTATCTCCCTAAGTAACACATTCCAGTGCTTCACCGCCTGTCTAATGGAAAAAGCTTTTCCTAATAACCAGCCTGGACCTCCTCACTGCAACATGAGACCATTACTCCTTGTTCTCTCATCTGCCACCACTGAGATCCGCCTAGCACTATCCTCCTTGAAGTCTCCCTTCAGGGAGTTAAAGGCTACTATCATATCCCCCCTCATTCTTCTTTGTGCACACTCAATAAGCCCAGTTCCCTCAGCCTTTCCTCATAAGTCATGTTCTCCAGCCCCCAACCATTTTCATTGACCCCCGCTGGACTCTCTCCAGTTTGTCCACATCCTTCCTCTAGTGAGGGCCACAAAACTTAATACAGTATTCCAAATGTGGCTTCATCAGTGCTAAATAGAGAGAGAAGATGCACATTAAGAAACCTACACAATTAATCCATAGATCAACGGTTCTCAGTTGCTCTGTCATGACACAAAAGTGGCTGAGTGTGTAACTGCTACTCACCCCTACCACCAAAAGAACCCTCCCACCAGTGAAAGAACCACTGCCCTTCGACAGGTTCTTCTTCTGGCAGCATGGAGTTCCTTTTAGCAGCAAAGTGAGTTGTGGCAGCAGGAGAGGTGGGCTTGGCATCGCCACCAAAATCACCATTGGCAATAACTTTTTTTCCCCATGGTAGACTTTTCTTTAATGCAGCACTGCTGAAAGTGCTGTTGGCAGTGGCTTTTTTTGGTGGCAGGGGGCTTTCTGTTTTTGAAGCATTGCTGAAAGTGCTGCCAGCCTTGGATTCTTATGGTGGGGGAGGGCCAAGGGGCTGTATGTTCTGTGTCGCCATCAGAACTGCAGGCAGCGGCTATTTCTTTCAGCAGAGGGGACTTCTGTGTCATGAACAGTTGGCCATGGTGCCAACCACGTCACAACACAGAAAAGGTTGAGAACCCCTGCCATAGATGATCCCTTTGCCAATTACCTTTTCATTATTTTAGCAGCTGATCATGCAAATAGGGCAAGTACTCGGATCCTGGATACACTGACAGTTCCTAACAAATAATTTTATTTCCTGAGAGATCATGGATAAAGACACCTGGGACAAAAACACAGAAAGCTATTTTGATTTTAAGTGGCAATACATGGTAATAAATAATGAGGCAGGTGTTCCACTTGCCCTGAGTTGCATGGACAGAGGCAATTCTGTTTCTTGATGTCAGCATGTCGGCCTTCTAAGTAAGCTGCCTGCATGGATTGAAAACGGAGCACTGTAAAGACTCCCCTTTAGCAATTTATTAAACAGATTGTCTAAATATTTGACATACCCATGAATCTTTTTAAGAAGGGAACATCAAGGTGACATATTAGAAAGAGAAATAACTGCCATATCTAGATGCTTATTAATATTCTGTTTTCAACTTGATTAGGGATTGAACACTTAAATTATTGACAAGTTGCAACTAAAATTGAAGTTAAGTTCTTCTTCCAAGAAACCTAGAGAATGCTCAGGATTTTAAATATGCTGTAACTAAGATGTGCACTTACTAAGGCAGGTGGTGTTTTAACTCAGTGCTTATATACTGAAGACTATCTGATGTTGCAGGCAATGGTGAATGTGAAGTTGGTAAATGTAAATGCTTCCATGGCTGGGAAGGTGACCGCTGTCAGTGTTCATCATTGTCTGCAAAACACTGCATGAATTCAAAAGGCCAAATTTGCAGTGGAAGAGGAGCGTGTGTATGTGGAAAATGCGAGTGCACTGATCCAAGGAGTTTTGGCCGTTTATGTGAATATTGCCCTTCTTGTAACAATGCCTGTGACGAAAACAGGTATGTTTCTAATACTTAATTTCCATTTTATGTTGTCCGCGCTCAGGATATTCCCATTCAGATGCTGTAGTCATTAGAATTTTACGCTCAGTATAACCTTATTTAAACATGTAGCTTTGAGTCCTGACTTGAGGCTCAGACAGTATAGTTCAACAGCAGCTGAGATATTCATGCTGAGATCCACATGAAGTGTGCTGAAACTTTTTTTTTTAAATGTGTAGTATCCCATTAATCATAGTTAACTCTCTTAGCTAAACTCGGTTTACCTTTAGGAGGATGGGGATACAACCCTCTGTTCAAAGGATTGACACTTAGATAGTAATTTCTTTGAAAGCATTTTTTTTCTTTATTAAATGGTGTAACAGATCCCTATACACCTTCCTCCCCTCCCCTCATAACAGACAACTCGTGCACCTTCTTCTTGTTCAACACCTGTGCTCAGTTTATTTACAATGATAAGTCCCCAAGTACCACAGTCCAAGTCTGGTCTGTTTGGTCCTGAGATTCTGGGCTGCTTGCCTTTGCTGGCCCTGAGGCAGATGGAGTGCAGGGCTCCAGCCCCTCTGTCTGGCCATGCCCTTCCTTATATTGCCTGCTTCCAAGGATTCAGCTGTTCCCCATTACTTCATTAGGCCTGGCTCTCCCTGGCCTTCATCAGCCCCGAGCTGTGAAGCACTACTAATTTATTTGTTTTTCCCTTGCTCAGGTGGCTGGGGTGGCAGTGGCCCAGTACAGTCTCCTCTGCCACAAATGCTAATTCTAAAGTAATTGGATTTTTAAACTGAAAATCAATACGATGTAGCAAAACAAAATAAAGCCACTTCAGACAATACTGAACATCCTAGTAAACTATGTAATGAAAAATGGAGCAAAATGAAATATATGAAACATAACAATGTAATGTGATGCTTATGTAACAATGTAACATTTCCTTAGAACAGAGGATAACATAATGTTAAGAATACTTTTGTGGCACAGTATAGCGGCACAGTATTTCAACACAACACATAGAAAGAAGCTCTTCATAGATATGTTATAAAGTCTTAATACAATGTTGTAATATAAAGCCAAACCTATTACAATATAACATCCAGATTCCTTGTCCATGTGTATAAAGTAAAATTACAATAATATACATCCAATAACATTACTACAAATTAACATTTTATGAATGTTGATAAAGTTGTTATAGAATGGGTGTGGTAAGAGGCCATTCAGATGCAAGCTCTGCCTTAATTTACTGTCCTATCTGTACGTTCCTTATATTTAAGAGCTCTGCTTATTTTCCTTTTTCTTGATCAAATCCCTCTGACTCATCTCAGGGATCCTTCTGGTCTGTCATGCTACTTGCTGCTGCTGCTGCTGCCACTGTTTCCTGTTGTCTTCTCCTTCTCTTCCGGTCATCAATCCACTCACACTCAAGCCTGCCAGCTCTTTGTCTAATGTATAATTTTCTGACCCTTTCAGATTGGTTGAAAATGATATCACTGTGGGTGAGGAAGATGCTGTTGACTGACATTAAGTAACCAATCAGCTGTCTGATATGCTATTTGGCTATACTTTTTTTACTTCAAACTTGGACCTCCTTTCTACCTACTAACCCCTTCCACCAGGTATTAGGAGTGACCTTTATTTCACCCCAGTTGACCTATCTGCTACTGTTTAGTTTCTTAACACCTCTACTTTGTGTGTGTCTGTCTGTTAGCATGCCATCATTGGCCACCATTATAGATTTCTAGCTAAACTTGCTCTGTGCTATCACTTTTTAATCACTATTTATAGAAAGCCTTAAACTTAAAACTCACTATATGTCTACTCATGACTAATCATTATGAGTCTATCACCATCTTTCTTACTGAAATCATAACGGTTAAAATCATGATATTTTTCTCCTCTCACTGCTTGCTTTTTCAGTTGTGAGTGGCCCTCCTTATGTGGACTAAAACAGCTTTAAAAATAACTTGTATCATTAAGAGAAAACTATTGTTTTGGGAGCAGAGTAATAAAGGAGAGTAGTATATACATTTTTTTTATTCTAAATACATATATGGTTTTGTGGGGAAAGTGCATCTTTGAGTTCTAAAGATGAGGATACTTAAGGTGACTAGTTCTGCTCCCATGTACAAAGAGGTATAAAAAGGTATCATCCTGCTGCCATGCTTGTCCTTGCAGAGGGTCTAGTCACAGTCCCTGCCCTGGTGCTCCCTCCCCAAATAGGACAAGGAAGAATGAGCCCGGGGACAAAGGGTTTCTCTGCAGCAATACAGCTGCACCCCTGTAGCGTAGGTCGTGTCTATACTGAAGTGCTGACAGGAGGGATTCTTCCTCAGTGTAGGCAATCCAACTCCCTGAGAAGTGGTAGAATTCTTCTGTCAATCTAGCGCTGCCTACACAAGGACTTAGGTCAACTAAACACCACTAAACAGCCTTGAGTGATATAATTATGCCGACCCAAGGGATTTTGGTGCCCTAGGCAAACTATGACTTTGGTGTCCCCCACCCCACACATTATAAGAGATAATGTATTATTATTTTTAAATAGAGAATAAAATCAGTTCCATGATCTAATTTGGTGCCCCTTAAAGCCTGGCACCCTAGCGACCGCCTAGTTCACCTATATGGTTGGGCCGGCCCTGTGCCAACCCAATAGTCTAGTGACAATCAGACTTCAGCCATGTGTCTCCCCCTCCTTCCTACTCAGCAGAGCTGGGTTAGCAAGGGGGGATGAATTCTCCATCCTTTCAAAGATTACAGCAGGAACTACATGCATCAAAAGGCTTTTGGGAGTCTCTTGGGCACAATGCTTCTCAAAGCTCCTGCTGGAATGTGTCTTTCTGCAGTCCCCATTGTGGGCAATTGAATCCTTAATCTAAACAAGAAAACAGTGAAAATAGAATTGTTATTCGCCAGTTGAATTCTGTGCTGTTGAGTGTATATACTACTGGAGAAAAATACCAGTCCATGTCTGAACAGGTGAATGCTTGGACTTGGTAGAGTGATGTGAAAATAGAATATCTGGATTCGGCTCATTGAAAGTCAAAGGGATTTAGTGCCTGTGCCTTTGAAAAATTATCTCAATGTAATTCAAAAGTCACTTGCATTTTGTGTAGTAACATTATTGATGTTTGTCTTCTGTAGTTATTTAAAATTCAGTTCTACTCTGAAAGTAGTAAAAATGGTACCGTCTACTCCCTCTTTGTAGTCAGTCTGATCTGTTGATATTTAGAGACAACAGTTAATTGTTTGCTACTTTACTTCTGTAGGCACTGCAGACCCAACCCAGTGCAGAGAAGGTGCTCATGTCTGCTCTTCCTAATGTAAATTCCCAAAGAATCCCATTTGCAAGACTAAATACTTTCCTCAAATTATTCCTGTATATCCCATTGAACACAGTAAGAATGTGATATAAGGAGGAAATAAGTAAAATGCAGGATTGTTATTACTAGTGATGCATGAATGGAAAGAACCCACCTTTATTTTAATAACTCCTGTTGAGTTTTTGTAGGTCTGATAGTTAAGGAAACCACATGATAGATTCTGTGCTGCATCTACTTGAAAGCTCATACGATAAATAAATATGTTAGTCTTTAAAAGTGCCACAGGACTCCTGGTTTATTTTGCTGAACTAGACTAACACAGCTACCCCTTTGGAATTTGTCAGCATGAAAGGTGTAATCCAGGTTCAGGGGGTAGTTGATTTTGAGCCCGCATCTGTCTGTTACTTCACAGCTTTTCACCAAATAATTTTGAAGAATGTCATTGGGCTAAAGTAGAAATACCAGTTGCATGAGATAATATCTTTTATTAGACCAGCATCTGCTGGTGAAAGAAACAAGTTTTCAAGCTACACATAGCTCTTCTTCAGATAACTCTGTCTGTAAACTCTGCATAGCTCAAAAACTTCTCTCTCCAGTCTTTCACCAACAGAACACAGTCCAATAAAATATATTACCTCCCCAACATTGTCTCTCTAATATCCTAGGACCAACTTAGCTACAACACTGCAAAGAAAATGTTCAGATATTGAGAGAGACTGACCATTTCTCAAAGTTAACAAATGTGTACGTATTTTTTTCTAATAAGACAAACACTATTTGAAAACAATAATTATTCTGTTTTATTTTTTAAAGGAAAATGCAATGCAGTTATATATGTATATTTTTTTATTTTCAGAAATTGTGTTCAGTGTCATAATTCTAACAATGCATCGCAAATTACACGTGACCAGTGCAAAACTTCATGTGGTTATATGGTGCATTATGTTGATCCAGCATCACGTATGTAAAAACCTGGCCTTGCCTACTGTCTTTAATGAAAAGGTGAAAACTGTCTGAATTCATAGAGAAATTCATCCCACTGCAGTAGATCTGCACAATAGTGGACATCGCTTAAGAACCATTTAATTCTTTAAAACGGAGTGTAAGAAGTGTACAGGACTTGATACAGGCCCTCTGCATTGGGGTGATTTTTTTCCCTTGGTTAACAGTTGATAAATCGTTAAATGTAAGAAAATCTACACTTTTCCCTCCCCATAGTGCTTTCCTCAACCCTGCAAAATGCAATGCATTTTGAGCTGTTATTTTGTAACAAATGAAATCTGATATCATCCTGCTTAAATATTCATATGACCATTATATTTAAGAATAATATTCCTTGCTCTAATTAGCATTTACATTCTCCTTCAAGAGTACATTGTGATTGTTTGAAGAAAGTTTATGGCTTGCTTCAGGGAAAAAGAAAGATAAATAATAACAGGAAATGTGATTGGCAAGCATTGCTAAATCAGGTTTCCCAGATCCTTGAGAAGTTGCATCCAGTAACGAATCCTGCCTCAGTCATGTTTAAAGAAAGATTTACTGAAATTTATTATGGTAGCCAAATGTTTTACTACTTCTCATATGTTTACGTTATTTCACGTTACGATAGCTGAACAAATGAAGTAGAATGCATAGCTTACTGAAACATTTGACTGTCCCTTTAAGTGTACACAGCTGTCAGGCTTTGAGCGTCTGTAAAAATAATTCTTTATTAATAAACACATCCAAAGCCCATTCAAATGATGGGGCCCAAATTTCAAAGAAAACATATATGTAATCATTTTTGTTAGTGAGCTTTATGCAGATTTTATGTTTTAAGGGGCATATAAAAGTGACAATTTTATTTAGGACTTACGAGAAGGATCTGCAAATTTTTAATACCATTAGAGCCCTGGATTATTGAGAGAAAAAGTTGGGTCCTGTGAACAGAGCATTGGACTTGGAGTCAGGAGACCTGGATTCAACTCCTGATTTTGCTACTGACCTGCTGTGTGACCGTAGGATGGTCCCAATCTGGGTTTTTGCCTTCCATCCTTTGTCTGTCCTAAACTGTAAGTTCTTTGGGACAGACACTGTTACCATGTGTTCCATAGTGCCTAACACAATGGAGTCTTGATTTGAATTGGGGGCTCTGTGCTATTGTAATGTAAAAAAAATTTAAAAGACCATAAATTTGAATTAATTTTTCCTGATAAACCTATTTTAAAAATAACTTGGCATATGGCAACCTGAATAATTATTCCCTCTTCATTAAATCTTTAACAGATAAATTTGGCTTAGTGAAGCTATGCTAAATTACTGTACATTGTTAAATGCAAACTTGTTTAATGGATGGCCTTATTCATTTTTTTAGGCTTTACACTTTTTTGTTTTCCTTTTATTGCAGAATGTTTCTCTGACCCAAGCTACTTTAGAATCTTTTTCATAATCTTTACAGTTACATTTCTGATTGGGTTGCTTAATGTACTTATCATCAGGCAGATAATTCTACAGTGGAATAGCAATAAAGTTAAATCTTCAGCGGATTACAAAGTATCTGCAAATAAGAAGGTAATTAATTTAATAGATTTTGTACTTTTTTTTTCTTGTTACATACAACTGTTAGCTATTTGTTGATAAACTGTATCTTCTCCTTCAAGGATAAGATGTTTTTGCCTACTGTTTGTACGAGAACAGTAACATACAGACGTGACAAACCAGAAGAGATAAATATTGACATCAGCAAGTTACGATTAAATGAAACTTTCGAGTGTGAGTTCTGAAGACTGTTTTCTGCAAATCTGTACTGCCATCATTTTCCTATTTTTAAAAAAGCTATCATATTTTTACTATATAAGAGTCTTGACTGATGCTGTTTGGTTTTGTGGCATGCATTTTTTTTAATACTGTAACAATCCAACATGTAAGCGTGGTCACATAATGTGATGACGTTTGTAGTTATGGCTGCTGTATTTTTTGAAAGAGAAATGTGCATTACTACTGTTCAAGACCATTAGTGTTGATGTAGCACTTTAATGTAAAGTAATTTATTAGTTATGGCATAGAATGTAGATATGAACAGGCGTGACTAAGCACTGATCTCACTTTACATGTAGCTAGTATTGATATGTGCTGTGGGAATGGGCAAAACTGTGATTAAAATATTAACATTCCTGTACGTTATGACAATAGTATCTGTACATGTAGAAATTCTATTTCCTAACACGTTTGATTCTCCTTTCAATTTTCCACTAATCTTGTCTGCTTTGATATCTGTTTATCTTCTCATAGTTACTTATCAGAACTGACTGGATAATGAGTGCTTAGTTACTACTGGTATTTTTAAAAATCTTCAAATTATAATGTCACTTAAAGAGGATTTATTTTCCATATATGATAAAATGTATACATTTTTAGTATTCCCCTTGTTCCAAAATAGATGCTTTTATTCATTATTTTAAGGTACTCGGTGATTTTTTTTATTTTTTTTTAAAGGAGGGGAGGGGTGGTTTCTTGTGTGGGTTTTGGTTTTTTGTTTCAGCTGGGTAGAATACTCCGTACAATAATTAAACACACTGGCTAAATTCAGTTCTGGTGTTAGCAGGAGGAGCTGTGTTGAAGTCATTTGTTACCCTAGATCTGCATTTGATGTGCTAGCTACATATCATTGTTCTGCCAAATAAGGGCATTCTTCTTGTTCAATATCTGATATGCCTGATTTTTTTTTCCCACATCTGCTACTTTTTAGCTGAGAGAATCAGTTTGTGTGAATCCCTTATTTAACCTTCTAAATTATTGTTGCTATTCATTGTGATATGAATCCAGTGAGTTATGAAGGCATAAATTTAAAAAAAAAATCAGAAAAAAAGGAGAGGAATCTTCCCATGGAAACAGAGGTTCAAATTTTGCCTTCAGAAGTGGGCAAAGATCCTTCCTAGGTTTGATGGGACCAATATGGATGCATCTGAGGATGGGACAAATATGTATGCATCAGAATATATACCATAGAATAAATTGTGCAAAAGACACCCTGCTTCTCCATAATACAGACTTTGCAGTGATAGAGGCTATCTTCTTATTGTTTATATGCCATATAAAGTGCACAGCTGATAGTTCTGCTGATTTTGTTTTTACATAGTCATAAACTTAGGAAGTCTTGGTAACTCTCTTTGAAATATGCACTAAAATCTAGTTGACAAATTCTCTGAGATGAAGTATGTTATCAATGCTCAGTACTGATACTCAGTACTAATTTGTGCCTACTGCAGAGAATATTCACTGAAACCAAGGTGGGGGGGGAATGTTTTGTTTGTTGTTAAAGCAGAATAGTAGACTCCTTAATAGACAATGAGATATGTATAAGAGAAGACAAAATGAATTACTCCAATTCTGCATGCTTTTGTACAGGTTATTCTCACTGAAATATGTGAGAGATGTTTTGAAAGGAATGTAGGACTTGAAACAGATAATCAGCTTTTTGGCATTTCTTTCACAGAAAATATTCCATAATACATTGATCAAATGGAGGATTGAAAAAAAAAAATCCTACAGAGACTGACTCAAAATCTCCATTGCCATTGTTCTAAAAGCTCTAGGTATCAATGATAGTCACTGCATGCTTTCCCCACTAAGTCATCTTTTTAACTCCTCTTAAGTATTTCTATGGCACACCTCTCAGTAGTATCTGAGCTTCAGTTCAGACCACTTAAAAAGTCTCATTAGAAATTGGAATACATTACTTTATTTGGGTTAGTGATAGCTTCATTTTATTTGTTTGTTTATTATAGTTTATTGAAAAATATTCTGTAGTGAATCATTTAAAGTTTATAATGTATTTAACTTGAATTGTTTTTCTTTATGCTGCATAGTGAGGGACTTAATTCTCTCATGGAATTTAATGGGATGATTACCATTAACTTTACTGGGAATATGAGCAATAAGCATACTTAATCTTGCTCTGGTCACAACGTGTTAGAGAGAAGGAAACAGGATATAGTCTGGATATTGGTTTTATTAAACTAAAAGATTTCATGTGCTTCACAAAAGATGTGAATGTACTCTTTAAATAATGGAACATGGTTTTTAACCTACATCTCTTGGAATGAAATATTCATTTCACAAGATAATATCCCTTAAGACATCATACAGTTACCTGATATAATTGGGACTGTTTAACATAACTTCTCTTCATTGTTTCAGAGGGGTAGTCGTGATGGTTTGTATAGCAAAAACAACAACATTCCTGTGGCACCTTAAAGACTAACAAATTTATTTGGGCATAAGCTTTCGTGGGCTCCAAACCACTTCATCATATGCATCTATGCAAAGTAGATTGGAGCCCACAAAAGCTTATGCCCAAAGAAATTTGTTAGTCTTTAAGGTGCTACAGGACTCTCAAAGTTTTGCTTCTCTTCATTGTTGACGGAACAGAAGTGGAGCTGGGGACTTCACATACAGAAGAGAAAGAGGTCTTTATGGTAACATTTCTCCCTTGCCTCCAAAATACATCCTTTAGCTGCTTCTCCCCTTCCATTGCACTTTATTTGAATTCCATCTCTACTCAAATGAGGCCTGGCCAGTGTGTTACTGTCAGAACAGCTGCTTTTTCATCATATTCCACTCAAATCAATGGATCTTGTACCATAAATTTCACTCTATGCTGCTGCTGTCCCAAGTAGCTGTAACTCCATCATTCATTGCCTTAATGTACCATGGAGAGGTTGAGTGAGCTATTGACAAAGAATTAGCTGCTAGCAATGCAGAAGGCCAAGAGCTAAACTTCAGAAAGCCTGTAGAGAGGCCAGACAGAACAAGATCCATAGGATAGTGTCTGATTCTCATGACTGGCTGCCATGTATGAGAAACTGTGGCTTTGCCTGCTGGCTCACTGCCGCTTGTCCTGCTTTTCACATGGGATGGTGCAGAAGAAGAACGACCCAACAAAAGAGCTTCACAGTGGTGGGCATCTGTACTCCCATTTGCATATGACCTTAAATGAGAAAGCACTTAGCCCATCATTCACAAGAGATTTGATCATCAAGTATGGTACCGTGGCTGTGCTTTGTGTAATCATTAGTGTGTAATATTTATCAACAAGCTAGTTCCACCTAGTTCCTGTCATGATTTCTTCTCTATATATTGTATATCTAAGGTATTTACTCCAAACAAAAAATAATAATAATAATTAATAATAAAATTAGTTCTCAGTCAAATTCACTACTGGCTTATTGGAGAAAATTAAGTCCACTAAAAAAAAATTAAACCAATTTCAAATAATGGGAAGCTAGGCCATCTCCAAAATATGGGGCACTTCATTAAAGAAATACACACAGGCACCGTATTTGTATTGTTGTTTGGCCATTTGGGCATTTTATTTATTGTATTTTACTTTAGGCCCCATAACCCCTATGTTTACATGAGCTTCTGCAGAAAAATTGTTGGTCCTTATTTAAAAATCTATATGAATGGTTATGATTTAATCCTTCTTGTTCTAAACTAGATCCTGGAGTGCAGAGAGAGCTGATGCCTGTTCCTCTCCAAATACTTCTTTAGGTACATTTCAGAAAAGATATGCTAATGTAGTAAAAAATGTACATGTTAGTTCTGATTTAAAAAAAAACAAACCCTCTGACACTGAGTCACTGTAATTCTATGAATTGTGTCCAAGCTCTATGGATACATTAATTATAATGTCACAAATGAGTGTGGGGAAATGGTTTGTTCATTCAGTAAATGTGCACATGATGTATGTGGAATTTTCATTGTGCCATATTGAAACACTCCCATAAAATTCACAAGAAGTGTTTAAAGTGGACCTTAAAAAGAAACAGCATTTGTATACCCGTGCTTGTTTTATCAATTATTAGAATCGCATTTTTTTTTTTCAGTGTGATGACATGAAAATATCCTATGTAAACTATGGGGCTGTATTGTGTTAGAAGAAATAATTTTCTGTAGCTGGCAAAATATCATGGTACACTTAGTTTCTCAAGTCACACTCAGGAATTAGATCTTTTTTTCTATTCATACTTCTGATTGTGACTGTGTTGGTAACTATGGCAGTGGGCCAGTGAATCTTAACTTTCAGGCAACACCTCTTCTAAGGTTGTGAGGTTTGTGCACAGTCCTTGAAGAGAGCACAGCATCCATGCTCTGCACCCACCCTGCTCTGCTAGCTAGTGCAGGAAGCTCTGCCTTTTCCCATGCACTTTGAAGAGGCTAAACTGGCAAAGGCATTCCTTGTGCTAGTATCATTTTGCACCCAGCCTCTGCATAGTTGAGGAAGCAGTTTGCACCTTCTGTACCTAATGCTGCCTCCTGGTGCAAACACAAAGGCAATATTGGCAACTGACTAAGAAGGATTATGGGCTTCAATTAAAACCCACTGAAGACTGGGATTTTTTTTTTTTTTAAACATTTTAGTGAACTTTGGCGCAGACCCCAAGTAAGCAGTACAACTCACAGTTAGAAAAATGCACTTTGGAAAATCTGCTTTGATTTTCAGTTGGAACTGCTAAGGTATGGAACAAGAAATGTTATTGATTCACTGATAAATACGAGTGTAGTGAATTGGTGCTGAATGAAGCAGTCAAGTTAGAACAGAAATCTAGCCATAATGTTTGTCATGGATTTGCAATATTAAGCATAAGACTTGCATGCTAAGCAATAAGAGGCAGTAGTTACAACGCTACTCTTTTAGCCTCACCTTATTGCTGCTCCAACCCCAGAACTCTGATGAAGTCAAGGGGAATTTGAATGTACGCTGTTGTTAGGAGCAGATTAAAAATTACCTAGCAGAAATAAACAAATATATGAATAAACAAATAAATATGATGGGTCAAATCCATGCAGCTGCACAGAGTGCAAGCCAACTTAAAATTAGATCCAGTATATTTTAATTTTGTTCAAGATATATTCCTTCTGAAAATAAATGCGCAGTAAGTTCTTTTGCTTTAGAAATACCTCTTCAGCTAGTATTTCATCTTTTTTTTTTTTTCTTTCTTTTTCTGTTGTGCACTAATAATACAAGGTACCTACTTAGGAAAAAAATTAGTAACATGCCTGGCATCTGTTGAGGTGAGTTGAAATCCTCTTCCCAGTGTTTTCACTGGGCCCAGATTCATATCAGTTACCTATTGGGCTTGTGTGGCGAGGAGGGGGTTCTGTTTGTGAACACATTCATTTTAGACACATTCACTGTGCGGAGGTGTATTTCACATTTGCTAATGGTGTCCTTAAAAATAAAGCTACTTTCAAGTGTCTCATTTAGCAAAGGTGTGGCAAAATTATTAATGCTGAGGTTATCTTCATGTTTAACGTACTGTCTTTTGTAGAAAGGGTATATAGATATATAATTGATACATAAAAATTTTAGGAAGGGAAGCAGGGTTTTAATAGATTTGTAGCTCCTAATTGTTGAAATGATATTTTAAAAAATAAATCACTACTTTACATTTGTTTGACAATGTACTGACTGTTTTGTTTAAAATAATATACTCTTGTAGCTGTTTATTCCTTTCAGGTGACTACTAACATCAATTTTGATATTTATTAATGAGTTGACACTGTAGTGTACTGTGAGATGTTTATTTTTCTATCAGAGCTGTAATAGCTATGACATAGCATTAAGTTAATGCAACGGTATTGTACTTGCTCTTTAAAAAAACAATAAAACCAAAATTTCATCCATGTGGAATGTCATGTTTTGTAGTACACTAATTGTGGTTTATCATTGATGCTTTTAAAAAAAAAAAGCTGTTTATTCTCACAGTAACAGTTCTATTAGGAATATAAAGGGAGTCCATTGGTCTGTGGGACTATATTAAGGAAAGAGGAGTTTGCTTGGAAATGGCCTATGAGGGACTAGGACTGTATAAAGAGCGCTGGACCAAAATCTCAGGAAGCATGTTTGTTAGGATTAGGTGAATAGATGAAAGATATGATGGTCCAGCCTCTGTCCGACAGGAGTCTATCAGCTAAATTATGGAGAGCATTGAGCATGTTGGACTAGAATCTGACGCCCTGAGTTCAGGCCCCTTTGGGCATGTCTCCATGGCATCGGGAAGTGAGCCTTTTTGATTTGTTCTCTAAAAATATTTGTGTAGACAGGCTCAGACAGACGCTCACACTCTCAATAACCATTCCCCCACCATGTCCCATAGTCCTTTGAGCCTGATCTCCAGCCTGAGCTGCAAGGTCTACAGATGCATTTTTAGAGGGCTAACATGAGCCCCACTGCCTCAAGTCTATGGAGCTGGGCTGGAAGGCATGCTAGCAGATACAGTGTAGACATGCCCTTTGAAATATTGCTGAGACACCACTTAGAAGACTGACTGAACCCCAAAGGAGTGCAACACAAAACAGTTACATGTATAAACTTTGCAGCTCAGGATCAAAAGACCCGGGTGGAGAAGTTGGTTGTTGAGTGTGAGCACCAGTCTGAGTCTGCCTACACAGCTATTTTTAGTGCACAAGTCAGAATGGCTCACTTCCAGATGATTCCATGCTTGGAGGCATGGCCTAAATACTAATATGGGACTAAAAATATTCCTTTCTCCCTCTCTACAGATGGTTCCTGTTCTTGGTAAGAATTGGCTTGTTGGGGGTTGGCATGGAATAGGGGGTGTACTTTTGAGCAACATCTGTATCCTTGTAGAATACAGTTATGCTGCTTTACTAACACTGGCCAAAATGGTGTCTGTAAATGGTAAAAGGGGACCTGCATTTTGTTCCCATGTTGATTCTGCTCGTAAGAGTTTCCTTACAAAATTCTGTGCCAAACTGTAGATGTGAAAAGGACTTCAGGCATACTGTGTGTAGTGACATTCAAAACATATGCTTTAAGAACATGCTTTATTGACTACAGAAACCAATAGGAGGCAAAGAAAGGCTAAATGAACAGAGCTTGCACATATTAGGACACCACTAAAATTAGATTTTGGAGCTCTGTTTGTTTAGTCATTTCCTAGCCCTTTGTCATTCTTTCATCATGACCATAAATTGCCAATAAAATTTTCTGGCAAGAACTGTTTTTTTTGCGTAATTAAAGATTGCACAACTGTGGAGGGACAAGAATTAGCATTAAAGTAAAGCCTTCTATGTTCATGACAATTTGTACATCATTTACATGAGCCTTTTGGCTCAGCAATGCAAGAGAGGGCTCTTGGAGGTGACAGGGAAAATAAGAGAATCTTCTAAAGGATAAGAAAAAGTATAATGTATTGTTTTGCCACTTTTTTAAAGTTAGAATGATGGTCACAATTTTTGTAGTTTTAATAGAGGAGGATGAAGCTAAGAAATCGTCAGAGAAAATCTGAGCTGTCGGAAATAAACATATGGGCACACAGGGCTAGCAGATGTGTCAAATGCAATGAACAATGAGAAATACTAGTTATTCCGTAGAAAGGATTTGTGATGCAGAAGCTGATATCTTTGCCCATCTATAGACATGGACCCCAAGTGAGACCTGAGGAAGTCTGTGTACAGAGTCCTCATCCCATTAAAAAGAATGGTCCTGGTACCAAGCCATGTTGTCATCCTCCTAATCTTCACCCCTGTTGTGGAGTAATGGTAATTGAGCTTTCTGAAGCCTTTCTCTATTTTCACATAGGATGTGAATTGCAGCTATTAAATAGGACTGCTATGCAGTTATTTATCTGCATAGTGATAGTTTTTTGCACCCTTATGGCATATAATGCATTGTAATTATTCATGTCCTTCACCTCATTATATAATCATTGGGTGCAAGTGGATTCTCTGTGTTTTAAAGTCTTTAAATCATGATTTGAGAACTTTAACAGCTCAGTCATAGGTTAATGGTTTATTACCGCAGTGGGTGGGGTGAGGTTTTGTGGCCTGCATTGTGCTGGAGGTCAGACTAGATCATATTGGTCCCTTCTGACTTTAGAGTCTATGGGTCTATAAATTAAGGTAGGTTGGCTACAATCTAATGCCATTTATATTATTTTACAGATACCCTTGACAAGACAAAAAACTTGTAGTTCAAACTTTCAGAAGAGTAGGGAGCCTCCATTACTTTCATGTGTAGGCCAGGGGTGAAAGAGGCCCTGACTTCCACTCTCTCTTGGACAATAATGATGCAGGTATAATTTCAGTCTCTTCATGATTCCATTGTGTTAAGGGAATACTCTCAAACATATTTTTAGATGCAGTCAAATTTTAATTTGCTAATGAAATCAATGCATGTGGTAACGTTCATTACTGCTATAAAAGGGTATACAGCTCCTTTGAAAGCAACTGTACTCGAAACGTCAAAATTTGGCTGATAGAGAAAGTAAACTCCACCACTGAGGCCCCCCATACTGAGGATATCTCACCCATTGCAACAAAGGCCTTCTCAGCAATGATGATGATATTTTTTTGTGAGAAGGAAGTCTATTAAAAAGGGCACAGTAACTCTCAAATAGGTCAACTTGACCTGCTCTGCTGGCAGTCTGGGTCTCCTGTGGCATGGAAAAGATACGGTTGTTTCTTTTGAGACGATCCACATTAAAATAAAGAGGGGGATTCTTCAGCTAAATTGTAATCTGTGGGCTCCATTGTTTCATGCCTCTGCAATGTGTGTGTTATCCAATGTGTACAATACCCACCAATACCACAGTTGGGAGTGAGCAGAAACAAGCTTTGGTGTAACTAGGGAATTTCTCTGTATCTGTGCACGTTTACTCACTCAGGGGAGAAAAAAAACTTTGAAAGTGAAATAGCTACGTGCCCGGACGTTTGCTACATGCATATTTTCCATGGCTCACTTATTTGGAGGCCAATGTTTTCTCATTCTCCTTCAAGAATAGATATGAAGGAGAATGCTTATGCAGGCTGTTCTGCAAACCAGCAGAAAACTTAATTTCCTCTTACAAAACTACATTGTTTCATAAAAGAGGGAAAAGGATCATCTACTGTGTTACATATTATCAAATATAAAAATTAGTTTGATCAAGTTCCAGCCAAAGAGCCTGGCCGTTTTGGTTTTAGTGCGTTCATGTTAGCCTTGACTTTAAGATTCTTTTCTTTGTTTTGTTTTAACTTTATTGTTTCAAGTGTCTCCAAAACGCTAATGGAGAAAATTCTTATCAAGAGGTTAAAACTTAAAATTAGCACTTGGGAATTCTGGCTTGCTTCCTGACTCTGTTCTGTGTTTGGTCGGGCAATCATGTAATAAGGCCGGATTTAATTGCTGACCACCCAAAATGCCGGTTGAAGTCAGTGAGAACTATTAGTGCTTTTAAAATCAAGTCCTTGAGCCCTCTACTGTAAATAGGTTTAGAATAATTAAATCTGATTTACAAAAAGGGCTGGTATCAATATTTGTACAGTCCTTTGAGATCCTCAAATAATGTAAAAAGTAAAATTATTAAATATTTGATTTTTTTTATTTATGCAAACCAAAAAAGTGAAACAAATCCCCCTCATGCCCATTTATTGCCAGAATTGATGCCCCTGATTAGATTATAAAGCATTCATTTGTGTTTTTTGCAGAGAGTTCTTACATTTTAGATGTATCCCTATTTGGTTCTCTGAAAACTGGGAGGTTGAAATAGAACTACTTAAAACTGTAATGCAACATGCATTTTAGTAGTGCAGTATTTTCCTTGAAAGGACTCTGCTTTCTTGGATAGCTACATTTGGTAAGTATGTTAATAAAAATACTAAAATTTTCTTGAAAAATAAAAATTAATCAAATGGTCCATGCTTCCATCATCACTACAGAACTCTTCACAAGGGCAAAGTGGTTACTAAATTTAATTAATCTCGTATGAGCAATTCGATGCTAAACAGTAGTGACCTAGTTCATGTGGAATTCAGATACCTCATCTTGCCAAATTCTTTTTGGTTATTTGATCAGTACCTGGTTGCTATGTCTGTTTTAGCACAATACGGGGGATTGCCAAGGAATCAAAGCCTGCATTGGCCTTTAAAGATAAAGCAATTGTTATTCTTTTGTAAACTTTGGCAGTGAAGCCCATGTTATAATTTTGTTATGACTACATTGCCTGGATTATTGCAGTTATATTCAATATAAAATCAGAAGTCAGACTCCAGGTATCCCTGAAACGTCCAGATTAAATTTTGAATGGACCAGAAAGCTCAGTAAATTCAAAGATTATGGTACAAAGCAAGCTATTTTAAAAGTGTGTGTTTGAAATGTAATCATTATGGAATGTCTATTTGGCTGATTATAATAACCTGTAAAATATCCAGTTTAATATAGACCAGTATAAAAACATTTCACCTTCCAATAGCATACAGGCTCTCAAAGCACTTCACTCTTTAAAGAATAGTATGTGAATATTAGACAGTAAGGATCCAAAACATTGTAGCTTATATTAGTGATACTAATGGATAGGTGAGGAAAATTCAGATACTCAGAGTGGTTGGTTTGTACCCGCAGAAAGGGCAAATCTCATTCCCATGCAAAAGGTCCTTTAGAAGATTCTCTGCAGTCTGAACCACTGAAGTGCTAATTAAAGCCATTAACTTGGGGCTGAACCATGGAGGCCCTTGCAAGGGAAGGCGATACCGTTCTAACTACAAGTCTTAATCAATATGATGAAGAATGGCCTAAAAGGAGCAAAATATTTTTTCCACCTTTGTTTTATTTTGAGCATGAAGGGGAAGCAGAGAGCTTGCCTTGTATTTGTGAAAGCATATTTAAAGGGCCAAATCTTGTCCATAAGAAGAAAGAAATATGCAAGTAAATCCAGCATAGTGACAGCTAAAACAAGGAACCATATTCTGCTGTTAGACACACACAAATCCCTCTAACTTTATTGGAAATTGCATTAGCATAGCTGAAGGCATGGTTTGGCCCCTGGTCAGTGTTCCTCTAAAAGTTAGCCAGCTCTTTCTCTGGCATGTTTTTCTCATAGCACACATCATTTTACCTCCCAAAGTTTTTGATGCCATTTCATCTGGCAAAACTACAGTGATCATGTGCTTTATTGGGAATATCTTTGAACTATTAGGTTAATGTTTCTGCAGAAAGATGAAGGTCCCAGTAGATAATCTGAAATACAACTCCACAGGATCATTTCCAGCCTGAACTTGAAGCAACTCTGTTGACTAGTGAATGACTGTTCTAAAGTAGTCAAATTCCAAAGGAGTAGCCGTGTTAGTCTATTGTAGAAAGACAACAGAGTCCTGTGGCACTTTAGTCTTTAAAAGTGCCACAGGACTCTGTTCTAAAGTAGACAGCTCTTCAGGTGATTAGATACAACAGAGAGGATGACTGTATAAATCAATGTGTTGATTTACAGTATTTCAACAACAGAGAAGATAATAGTTGATATAGAATAAATATATTAGCTTATGCTCAGCGTTTCACTGATGCCACAAAAACAGAGTAATCGATTTTCTTATGGGGAATAAAAGTGCATGTTTATTTTCAGCTAGCTCTTTAAAATGCATGTGTTTTGGCCTGATTCTCTATGCCATTACTCCAGCTTTATACACAGGACAAATCTGTGGCTATGAAAATCACACCACGGTGAAATCTGGTCTCTGGGCACCTAGCTCTGAAGGCAGCACTATTACGAGCAGCAGTGGAGAAGTAAGAGTGGCAATACCACAATCCTCTAATACACTTGGGGTTCCCTTTTGAATTGGAGTCCAGGGCCCTGGAATGGGGGCAGAGGGGTGTAAACATTCCTGGGTGGGGGTGGTAGTCCTCCTCCACTGCCACCTTCCAGGGCTCTATGTCTGGTGAGGATGCTTAAGCAAGGAGGGGAATTTAGCAGTTCAAAGCTCAAGCCCTCAAGCAGGGTGAGCAGGCAAAGGGGAACAGACTCCAGCCCTCTACAGGGCAAGCAAACAGTCCAAAGTACTAGCTGTCAAACAGGTTGAGGCAGAAGCAGTCTCTTGCCTTATGTAGGGTGAGCAAATCTTGATAGCCCCAGTTCTCAGTCAGTGCTCGGTAGGCAAAGTAAATGTTCTATAGCCCTTGGCAAAGCAAACAGAGTTACAGCCTGGCACTCGGGTAGGATGGGGCAGAGAAGGTGAATGGTCTTTAGGCACCACTCAGGGGGATCACCCCAAAGTCAGGGGGGAAGGGGATGCATCTCACCATACACAGGGTTAGTATTCTGCATTTTGAAATTTTATACTAAAGAATCCTCTATTGTACTGTCCTGCCTTTTGCCATTCAGAGATTTTTTTACTTTTTTCAAAATACTGAATTTAAATTAGTCCAGTTTCAGTTTGAATTATCCACCAGTCTGTCACTTTAAAAAAATATTCACTTTTTTAAAAAAATTCATCCAGTTTATATTCTGTTTATCTGCTGAGGGAATTGTATCCCTTTAATTCCTGTAGGATCTGAATGCCTCTTTGTTTAACACTATAACACTATTGTAAGTGGGATTATGTTTTGCATTGTTTATAGAATTCCTGTGTTAGAATCTTATGTTTAATATTAAAGGTAGCTTTTGCACTGCTTTTGATTATTAAATAGAGTAAAATATTTTACACTAGATTAAACTTTCTTGGACTTAATGCTTTTCTCTGCCAGACCGGATTTTTTTTTTTTTTTTTTTTTTATTAAACTATCAGTCAGCAACTAAAGGCCCAGCTCTTTCTCTCAATTACATACATGCAGTTGCTTTCACCTCTGAATTTTTGAGAAGGATTTGCCCCTTACAATTCCATTTCAATAAACAAGAGATTACTTTTAACTACAATAGTTCAAACAATATTAAAGAAGCCCTGAAAATAAAATTAAAAAATCACTTTCCTATGACCTTGGGCAACACATACCCAGTTCTGGTTTCTATTGTATCTGGCTCAAGGTTTCTACATGGAAAAACTAAACTGTTTTTTTTCCAAGTCTGCTCCGTGCATGTTAGTTATGGCCTTCAGCCACCACCCTGGGTTGTGACCTCATCAGATCTTAAAAGGGTCAGTCCTTATTAACACCTCAATGAGAAGCCACCAGGAGAAGCCCTCTTTCTGTAGGAAGCAACATTATGGTAGGTGACACTCTTCCCTTTAAGTCAGCACTATTGCACAAAATGTCCCCATTGGCAGAGCAGTAGGGAACACTGGTGATAAAATGAAAAATTAAAGGCTCATTAAAACATCCACATTAATTGTCTCAATATCAGAGTCGTTAGGTCCAGTGTACTGCCCACATCTCACTATGTGTAGTTACATTCTAACTACTTTGCTTTCATCTGCAGTTTCAACAGGATACCATCTTGCTCTGAAATATTGTGTAGTGATACGATGCATGTACAGCTGTTGCAGTCCTAGATGTAAACAGCTGCATTTGAGTAGTGGATTAAATAATTCTGTTAATCTCCCTTTCCCCAAAAACCCAGACAGCCAAATAAAAACCCCCAAACAAGCACAAACCAAAACACCTGACACAGGTATTCTACCCAGCCATAACTCAGTACAAGACAAGTCCTGCTGTAGGTTAATGCTAGTGTCACAGAGAGCAGAATTTAGCCTCTAATTTGTAAAAGTGCTTTGGGTCCTTTAGGCTGAGAATTTGCTATAAGTACACAAGAAGTTCTTTACTGTAACACACACACATAGAGTTTCTTCAAGTTCAGTTTGTTCGGGTGGAGTAGGGAAATTGCAAGAAATTGATATTTATTTATTGGGGTGGGAGGGAGAGAGAGAGAAATTTAAGAATGAACATTGTTTTATGAACTGGAGATAGAATCTGATTCTAAATTGTAAACTTCCAGGAAAAATCTATAGTGAACTATGGCTAATACGCCTTTTATAACAACATCAACTAGTGCAGCAATCATTAGTTTTCCAATAGCATCAGTATTTCTATTCAAAAGGACTCTTAATTTTAAAAAACAAGTTATTACTTAGTGGTGATGTCTTGGATCTGTGAAGAAGTACTTGACAGGGGCTTTTTCAGTTCTATCCAATGGTTTCAAAATCTCAAGGGAACACTCCTTTTCTTATCAAGGAGTCCCACCTCTGCACTTCATGTGGTCAGCAATTCATTCAAGTACTGTTTACTCTCTGTTTCTGAATTATGCCTATTAAAAATGCTATTTGCAGCATGAGAGACTTTAGGGCTATGTCTACACTTGCTAAAATTAGTTTGAATTAGCTAGTTCAAACTAACTAATTCGAACTAATTTTAGTTAGTTCGAATTAGCGATCCCCATTCATTTCAATGGCCGGTTAGTTCGAACTAAGAAATTACTTCGAATTAACATGGCCACATTGGTTAATTCGAAGTAGTTAGTTCAAATTAACCCTTTAGTTCGAATACCCTATTCAAACTTATTAGTTCGAATTAAGGAAGCCCTTAATTCGAACTAACTAAAGCCTAGGGTAGCCATGGCTTTAGTTAGTTTGAATTAAGCCTCCTTAATTCAAACTAACTTGCTAGTGTAGACATAACCTAGGATTCTAAACTGGCTATTTTCCATTGTTTCCCCATAAAAACCATTATTCATTTTTTTCCCCCTGTGGTTGCCTTGTGTTTTTACAACTTCATGGCTATATTTATTTATTTATTTATTTATGTATTTATTTATTTCCTCTGGATTTTTTTTATTTTTTTCCCAGATCTCATCTGGGATTCTAAGTAATCTATTAAAAACCATAATCTAACCCTGTGCTTTTTTTGTGATTGTGAGCAGATCCCTGATCCCATCCACCTTACTGAAGTCAGTGACAAACCCATGTGATACAACTTCCAGGAGCAGGCCTAAAGGGGAAGTTCACCCTTGTCCAGAGATTCCACACAAGGACTATGCCCTTCTTTAGTTACACTTAAACCTGAGATCTTAAGTGAGATTTGTGATGCAGAGGCATTGGGCTACACAGGGGGAAATTGTCACCTTTATAGAATTTTCCATTCCTAATAACACAATAGCCCACCAAATTATAGTAGCCTGTAATCCAAACCCTCCATACCACAGCCTATGGAAAATCTATTTCACATCTTTATTACTTTTTTTTAAAAAGTGTAGAACCAAAGAAATACAGCAAGATAAAATTGTTGTGTGGTATTCTGAATAATCTGGAAACATGAGGAGCCAAATCTTGGTCCCAGTGAACTCAGCTGTGAAATTCCCATTGACTTTAATGGGATCAGAATCTGATCCTCTGAATTTTAATATATATTTAGGCTAATAAACAGGCCCTGGGACAAATTTTACTTTGTTAAACTTTTGCATTACCCCTGACAACTCACTGCTTTTGTTACTGTGTTTGCTTACTCCCTTGAAGCAGAGGCATAGCCAGAATTGATTTTTTGGCAGGGCCTCTAGTTGACATGGGTAGGAATAAGCTTTGTGTCACAAGTAAAACAAAGGCCGATGTAAATGTGGGATGAATTCCTTAAAATCTGAGTGGGTGGGCCTGCTTTCAAAGTGAATAGGCCAACCTACCTGTAGCTATGCTTCGAATTGAAGTTAATGCAGTTGCATGAGTATAAATGAAAACAGAATGCAGCCATTTGTCCATTGCTCAAATAATGGATTTTTTTAAAATTTGTTAAAATTAATAGTCTTTGCAGGATGGTATTCATTTATAAATTCATAAGTTGGCCTCTTACTTGCTTTATCTTGTTGGTTTTAGCTTACATTTATTAATCTCTTTTTAAGAGAAGTAGTTCGACTGAGACTATTAAGGTTATTTGTTCAACTTATTTATTCACTGAAAGAAAAACTGATTTAGCATTAATTAAGTAGAGCAATTGTGCCATCTAGTGGTTAACTCATATAAACTTTTTGTGTGATCATTCAGGTAGTTTCTTATTTAAGGAGAGAGTTCATTTATATATATCTAAAATGATAAGATTCCAAAGGGGTAGCCATGTTAGTCTATTGTAGAAAGACAACAGAGTCCTGTGGCACTTTTAAAGACTAACAGATTTATTTGTCACATGAGCTTTTGTGGGAGAAAATTCCACTTCGTCAGACGCTTTGAAGAACAAAGCATCTGACGAAGTGGGATTTTCTCCCACGAAAGCTCATGCGACAAATAAATCTGTTAGTCTTTAAAAGTGCCACAGGACTCTAAAATGATAAGACAGTGTAGAAGAAAATGTTACATATGACCTTCTGAATTAGATAGAGATGGTATACTGCTTAATATAGTGATTTTTCAACCTGTGGTTCACAGACTTCTGAGGCTCCGCAGACTATCTAAAGGATCCACGAAAGGTGATTATGAAAATAAACTTTCAGGTCCCCAAAAAGGCATTCTGTTTTTCTGATCAATAAAAAGGATGTGAGCATCCACACCTATAGATCAAAACCCAGAAACATTGTCTTTACTACAGAAGTCCACAGTTTAGTGCCTTCTCTCATACTGCATCAAAGCCCATACCAAACACATGAAACATTTATAGTTGAATTCTGTTCTGTGAACTTCCAGTCTAAGATATCTATGGTAGGGGTCCACCAATTACAGGCTGAACTTCAAAAGGATCTGCACCTCCAATCACAGTTTTTTGTGTGTCCACAAATAAAAAAGGTTGAAAACCACTGATTTAATGTAGGCCTGCCTACCTAATCCCATTCCAGTCATTTGTAATTTAATCCATTCCAAATACAGTCACCTTTTGACTGTTTCTGTTGGGTTGATGGCAACAGTTGACAGAGAGAGGCAACTTAAAATTCTAGTGGGCTAACAGAACACGTGGCCACGATTGTGGCAATATGTACGTCAGTGAAGTGATTCTCTCCGATATAAACTGGTGTAAATGAGACCTGAAAAAGACTCATTATGTTGCTTATTTGGTTTTATTGCCCTCTCAATGCTGATGTCTGGTTTTCATCATTTTCATTGTACCAATCCAGCCAATCTCTTACTGTGCTTTACTGAACTATTTCGCCAAACATCCCAGCAGTCTTTGAACACAAGGAAAAAAGTGTGATTCAGTACTACGTGCTTAGTCCCCCTGATTTCATCTCAATTCTGTGTAAGATATATCTTCACAGCACACGAAATTTGAGCAACTTCGGTGATGACTGGTCTTTGCCTCCGTCTATGCACAGCAGACTGAAAAGGAATGGACGTGTGGAACCATTGTTTAACAGAAAATATATTGTTGTCATCTGTAAGCAAGGAACACCTGCCTTATTCGTAAGTTTTGTTACCTAAGTAATGATTCCATTTTCTGTAGGCAAACTCCACCATGCATGTAGAAAATATGAGATGTGAGGTTTGCTTCTTTTTTACTCTTGTATCATGGTAGAAAATTTCTGCTCGCTTATCTTTCAGGAATGTACATTGGGAACTTCATATGTACGTGAATGACTACATTGTGATGAGAATAACCAACTGGATGTTGAGATGTGCAAGAACTCAGTTAATGCATTTTTAAAAAATGATACATTTAAGGACAGAAAATGTGAAAGAGATGAATATTCCTATGGCCTAACCTGGTGCTTTCACATGCTTCTGAGTTCCACACTTAATATGATTAATGTAATGACACCCTGTTTTATATATAGATCTAAATGACATGGTACATAGTAAGAAGCATCTCCCCAGGGGTCAACTGTTTGGAGAAAGTGCATCATTATGAGGGTGGCAGATTGCTTAAGTTGTGACTCACATATTCCTCAACATAAAAAGTGCACAAACCAGTTCTGTGTCATAGAGCAATACAATGTCTATGGTAATTTCATAAGTATGCAGAACTACAATACAAGTAAAGGGCTATATTGTTGCTGGACCTGCAAGAGAGTTAGAAGGGCAGGGAAGGGTGCAAGGAGCTTTCCCCCATCCCTTTGCACTTCTGCTTGAGCTTATCACACATTTTGTGCTCCCCAAGTTCAAGTACAAAGACTATTTAATGGAGCTGTAGAGAAGTAGAGGCAAGGGAGAGCAGAGCTTCTATGGTAGGGCCTATGATGCACACTGGATTGCAGCTCCCAATTTGATGTGTGCTCCTTCTGCAAATTCTGACTGAATCAGCCATATCAATTCTTAGAACCACCTCTATCACAGAGTCCCTGGTGTGTTTCTCCACACATCTCTAACATAGGTATGGCTTAATGAACCATGGTATTGTCCATAAGGAATTAAATGTTTCCCCTTAAAATTGAATGCATCTTTTCAGTATAAGAAGGTATAACTGCACAATCGCCAGCTGAGAATTTCTACGATATCTCCTGGTAAAAGTTTAATATGATAATATCCCTGAAGAACTTGACTGGCTCTGTGTTCTCATTGCATGGGTTAATTTACAGTTAACTTGCCTTAAAACGGCTTGGTTTTCAAATGAGGAGAGCTCAGCACTTTTTCTTAAACAGGCCCCTCTAAGATATGTCATGTTAGATGCACAAAAAGTAAGGCATTCAAAATCACTAGTCACTTGTTGGAATATATGCTAAGGTGCCTAGCACCCCCTAAAAATATCCACATCTGTAAAACACCTTTGGTATGTGTCATTATATTGTAGCACTGAGACTGGAAAAGGCATTTTTATTATTAGCCTTTATTTTCAGGTGCTGCCAAATTTCAGGAAAACAGATCCATTGAACTGTATTTGGTCTCAGGGTGAAGGTGAATTTTTTGGTAAATTTAGGAACCATACGTTGGGTTGGTTTTGAGTTATTCTTTCACAGAAAGCCCAATTTTTCATGCTTAAAAATCAGATATTTATTTGTTCCTTAGATAACAATTCAAAAATGACACACTAGTTGGTTTTTTTGGTGTTTGTTTTTTGATTCAGTTCTAATTATCCTCAGTTTTATTGTTTTAACAAGCCTTAGCCTTTAACAATACAGAAAACACCTAAACTTGGCCTGGACTTAGATCCCACTGTGAAAATGTAATGAGAAGAAGTTAAAGTTGGTTGAATGTTTGTAATCTCCTTTGAAGAAGAAAGATACTACTAGATATTCTTATGCTGCACTCCAGCTGCAGTCTTATCTGCGATGTAAGTTTCTGCTGGATATCCTAGATGTGTACAATTGATAGAATCTCAAAGTGAAACCAATGTGAGTTCATAAGCAGATATTGTACAGAGAGCTTTGGGATGACTCTGTAAGGCCTATCTTTTCCAAGATGGGACAAAAGCTGTTCTAACAAATATGGGTGTAAATGTGATGTATTGAATCTGCGTCAGATGCATGCATATATTTTTCATGGTGCAACTTCAGTAATAATAAATATACCTCACTGCCTCTTTATACTGTGTACCCATATCTCTGCCCATGTATTTAATTTGTCATTGTATTTTGTAATTTGTCATTGTATTTAATTTGAGTTTGTGAGGGTGGGTTTGTTTTTTTTCCCCCCCTTATTTAGACTGCTTATTCCTCTCAGTGCTTTGCTCTTGACAGAAAAACAACATATTTAGCTATGGTGCATATACAGAATTTTAAAAATTAAGTTTGGTCTTTTACACAAAATGTTGAAAATGGGGGACATTGAATCAAATAATTGAGTAGCTCGTTCTTGGTATTTTAGATGAAACCTGCTTTTAGACCTTGGAAAAGAGACCCACAAAAAAGGTTGGTTGGCACCAGACACAATTAGGATTTTCTGCAATGAGGGTGACATCTGTTGTGTTTAGAGGGCTTTCAAATTATTATAAAACTTTCTTCATTTGGTGCTGTATGTGACATAGGATATGGGGGTGGCATTCTGAATTTTCTTCCAAAAGACCTCAGCCTGAAGCATTGGCAAGTCTCAGGACAAGATCTGTAAATTAAGTTTTTGTCTTATTTTAATACAGTGAAGGTGTATGAAGGTATAAAATCCAGCATTGTTCACAGCTGTGCTCTTGCAAAATTTCATTAGACTCCTAAGATTCTGAGTAGAAATGGAGTAGTGGAAGGTGAGCAACACTTGGTCCTTTCATCTGCTCTTTAAAGGCTCTATGCTATCTTTACAAGAAATACACATCAGTCACCCACATTCCTAATTTCCTTCTGAGGATAAATTCATGTGTCTGGGCAGCCAGGCCTAGATACTCAAAGGTATTTAGCTGCCTAATTCCCAGTTAAATCAGCACCAAAGTATTTTTGTGAATCTGGGCATTAGTCACTCCAGCGAGGAGACCATATAAGTACCTCACTAGATGTCACAGTACCACTTCATTAGATAGTAACAAAATCAGTTCCTTAGAGAGTAGAGATTGAAAACCACTTACTAGGGTACATAAATGTGAAGTATATGTGGCAGAAGTGTTAATCACTTGCTTTCAGGAAGGTAGAATTTAATGATCTTAATGTTTGGCCAAGGGAAGACCTAACTGTTAGAAGAACCTTTGTTTGATAATGTTATCGTAGATTTTGAAGGATGGAGATGAAGAAAAGCAATTTCTCTTTTATTTGGGTGATCATAAAAAGTCCTAGTTAGTCTTAAGTTATGCCCTTTCCAAGTAAATTTTAAGAAATATTTTGGGTATATTTTAATATAAACGGATAGACACACGAAGTCTATTTTTACTTTTTCATGAATTTTTTTTTAACTGGTTTGCATGCAATTTACACCCACCTTCTCTCCTTTTTTTAAATGTTTATTTAACTATTTCTTTTGTGCCACCCAAATTTAAAAAATCATGTTAAACTTCTCAAATAAATTCTATCACTCCTACAGATAATGCAACAATCTCTTTTAAATATCATTTTTATGTTACAGTGTTCAAATATACTCTACGCTGTACAACACAGAGAGAAAGACATTGTCCCTTCCTTGAGGAGCTGAAATTTAACAAGAAACACCATGTGTAAAATAACAAACAGCAGAAGGTGAAGGGGCAAGGAAAGATGACAAGTACAGTAAGAAGATCATATAGGTACTCCATTTAATTATGTGCACATCTTGGTGTGAATTAAAAATGATTTTTAAAGACAATATTGACTGTAATTGACTCACATATTGGGGAATCATTTTTCCATTGTTCATTTATAAAACTTTTTCACTTCACCCTTAAAAACCCCAGTTTGTTCACGATGTGCTGACTGGAAGGAAAAAAAAGACTGCCTAAAATTAAAATAAAATGCTTATGTTTTAAGGGATGGCAGGGAAATATCAAAATTTCATTGATCTCAAGATTTCTAGAATCAGTTCAAATCAAAGGGGCAAAGTAAGAGAAATGTTGTTTATTTTATTATGTGAAGAGTGCTTTGTTTAAGAGAAAAAATAGTTTATATTGTCATATTTACCCATTTATAATCCCATGGATTGAATTAACAGCTAATTAAGACCCCAATTTAATTTGTATAAATCATGCCATCTTTACATTGATTTTTAACGGGAGTTAGACTGTGTCCTAAAAGAAAGTATGTTTTCAGAGTGAGCTTTAAATGAAAGAAACGATAGCTGAGGCTCTGATTTATGGTTTTGTGCTTAATTTGTGGTTTTGGTCTGGGACAGTTTTAGTTTTATGGCCTATTGTTTTATTCACTCATTATTTTTCTCTGAATTTTTTTGTCTTTATATTTGGTATTAAATAAAGAAAGAAATCTTAACATTTTAAGTTTACAGTATTTGGGATTCTTAATAGCATGTACGTGATTAATAATGGTTCAAGGAAAGAGATAGGAGTTTGAAGGGAAGTTTTTTATTCTTTCCCTAGCCAAGATGCTACTCCCCAAATACTGCCAAAGACAAACCTACAGCCTCCCTGACTCATTTAGTTTCCCATAGTTTCATTGACTCAGTGCTGAGTAAAAATGAGATCAGACAAGAATGTGAAGGTCGAAACAGCGAGCTCTTTTCTCTCCAGTTAACAAAGTCTTTCTCCAGTTAATATGCCTGGTCAGTAAATACCTTGAAGCAGACTTTCAAAAGCAACTAAGGATTTAGAAGCCCAGGTCCTTTGTGCTATCTTCTCCACAGTATTTACTAACCAGTGGCAATGCTGTGTGGGATTTGAATGGGACTCAGACTCCTATGTTCCTCACATTTTTTGAAAATTTTACAAGCACTTGATGGAACTTGAGGTCCTAAATTCCCTTGAGGTTTTTTAAAATCTCCCCAAGTAATTTAGTGAGCACCTGGTGTGAGCGATAAGTCAAATACTCCCATAATGGCCTAATTGCAGAGAATGGGCCAGGTTAGAGCAATCAAAGAGTTCCCAGATACAGACCATCTTCATTGCTACCTTGGAGAGTGTCTGGGTGGTCTTCTAACATCAACCCCATAAGCAACAATGGATCTGTGTGTGGTTTCTGAGATGTTTAGTCCGACTAAGGTTCACTTCTAAACATTGCATTGTATTGAATAGGGCTTGGGGAAAATGTTAGGTAAGTTGATGGACTGATTTAGGTGAAAATCAGAGGCAAATTTTGATAGGGATATAAGGTATGGGAGAAGGATGAATGAGGATAAATACTTTAGACCAAGGGTATCCAACCTTTTTGGGTGAGGGGCCATATTGCAATTGTTTTCTCACTTGGAAGGCCAGTGAGCAAGTTTTACATAGGTAAGGCATAGTAGAAATAGATCTTACTACTAATAAAATTTAAACAGTCAAAGAAATAAACACCAGTTTACAAACTCAGTTTGGTTCTGTAAAACCAGAATGTTATATTAACCTTTAGATAAGCATCACTTTCACAACTGTACACAAACTTTCACTTGTTAATTAAACCACATTTTGTGAAAACTTGAAAAGGGCTTACCATTTTTTTTCCGGATGTGTCAGTGTGTACAGGGGGCAGGGAGGCATGGTAGAGCAAGGGAGTGCAGGGTGGCAAGGGAAAGCATGGGAGCAGGGGCAGGGTGCCAGGGGAGTGTGGTGATGGGGAGACAGGGCAGGGCAGAGGAGGGGAGGGATGATGGCAAGGAGGGGAGAGCAGCGGAGGAAACTGGGCAGGATTGGGGAGCTTGGCAGGAGTAGCAAGGGTGGGGAGGAATAGGGTGGGATGAGAGGGAAGGAGTGCGGCCAGATGGTAGGACCCCCACTATTTCCCTTCCTCCCACCTTCATGGGTTCTCCAACCCTTTCCCCAGCCCATGCAGCACCAGCACTCCTCCATGCAGCCTCCCCTTCCCCGCCTGGACTCCTCTTTCTCTTCCCCTGGCTCCGCACCCTGCAGGCTCCCCTACTTTGTTCCCTGACCTCTTCCCTACACCATGCAGGCTCCCGTCCCCGCCTTTCCCCTTCCCCTGCTCTGCACGGTGTGGGCTCTTAGCTGGAATATTTCATTTTCATTTCATTTCTGGAGCTATGTCTATCTAATGTTGCTTCATTTTTCTTCATCATTTGGGAACACAGTAACATCATTTTTCCTCGTTTGTATTAGAGTTCCATTTATCCTTTCTCACAATGTTTTCCAAGTTTGTCACTTAGGTCCAACAGTCCCTTAGCTAAATGTCAGTATTTATAAGTCAGCTTTTTGAAACAAGGGGTAGTTTAGAAAGTCTAAAGTGTTATATTTAATGAAAAAATAAAGTGGATGCAGCTAACATTCACTTTCCAGGTCCAATTAAATTAAATTGATTAGAAAAAAATTGGGAACTGGATTTTTTTCCATGTTCTCTTTAGTCTTCATCTAGAAATATTTCAGTCTCAATTACTGTATCTAATGCACACTTCATTTTTCACTATAGTAGCCAGGGATGGAGGCAACTTGGCAAACAAATTAAGAGCAGTCATGGAAAGTTTTCACATTATTCATAAGAAACATGACATTATTCACTCATAATCTCATGTTTGATTACCTGCTTGATGAAATTTTACATAAATATTTCTAAAACTGAGTCACTGCCCATTCTCTTCTTCCTGTGTTGTTAGCATGTAGCAATTCCTCTTCTCTTACGCTAAGCAAACAAACTACAGAGTGTTGAAAAGAAAAGCATCATCTTAAAGTTAGTAACTTTTCACATGCTATAGGAGACATTATCCTTTTGATTGTGTAGCCCCCTTGTGGCCAAGCTGGAGTTTGCTCTGCAGGCAGCTCTGGCCACGAAAAGACACCTGCAGGAATTCAGCAGGGAAAGTTCCTTCTACTCCAGGGGTACCTGTTACAAATCCCGTGGAGTGAACGAACATATGTGCACACAGGCTGAAAGGACAGACAGTGAGCACTGTGTCTGCACTCTGAGTTCACAAGTCTTGGGCAAAGTTCTGATCTGATGGAGAGTCTTGGGAGCTCCTGGTTATCTTCAGCACCAGTGAACTTTCTCCAGCAAACCCTCTAGTTCCCTCTTCTGCCACTCTCTGAATACCATAGAGTGACGCCCTCCCCAGTTAACTCAATACAGCCTCCCTCCTTATTCCCAGTGCCAAGTCACAGTCTCCAGTACTCATGGCCCCACACAACTCTGGGCAGCAATGATACTGGGTCCAGATCTTCTTTGTCCTTCTTGGGCGACTCCCTCCTGGCACAGTGTCGTCCTTGCTCCATGTCTGGGCATCCAGTCAGTCACTCTGTCCCTTCCAGGCTTCAGGCAGGTTCTCGGCTGCTTCACCTCTGTCTGGGCCTCCTGCTGCAGCATTCCTCAAGCTCCAGCTGCACTCAGTTGTTCTTCCCTTCCCCCAAACTGCACTCCATCCTTCTGAAACAATCAGTGCTTCCCCCACAGGGCAAAGATTTAATGAGACGAAGTTCTCTAAAATCCCAAAGGGGTTAAAACGGTTAGGTGGTATGAGAAGGAGACAATAAAAGTTTCCTACAGGCATCCCTTACCAGACAAATTTATTAGGCCTCTGACACTTTAGAAAGCAGATTGGGCATCTATTTTCATATAAAACAAATCACAAGGAATTATATACATAAGCTTCCTTTGTGAAGCTATATTTAGTAGAGTTCAATAACATATGTACTTAATGTAACAAAATTATGTTTTGTTTTCACGATGCCTAGCATAACTGGGTCCTGGCCATGATCATAAGTAATAGAACAATATAAGTAATAAAAATTTTAAAAATATTATAGTGTAGAATATGTATAAGGTTACTACCACAGTAGAGATGTAAACCCATTAATTTCCAAAGATCGACATAATGATTAGTCAATTTTAAAATAAAAATAAAAAATCCCCCAAAATCACTACCCAGTTCATGCAACACACGAGTCTGGGTTGTTCAGCTCTATTACAGCTTTAGAACACCAATGAGTCCCTGTTTTCAGGCCTTCTAACTAAGTCTCTCTAGAACTAAGATCTCCTTTGCTTCTCAGTTGAAAACTAATTTGGTTTTGTTTGCTTTTCAGGATGTTTGATAAGAGTTCTTGTTGTGGGAGAGAGTTTGAGAAGCCTGGGAAGGGATGAGTCACCCTACCCCCACCCTACACAATGTTCCACTCACAATGTGCAAATAGGGCAGAGGTAGAAGGTCTAGGGAGGGGATAGTCACATTCTTAGAGACCATGGATGACTACTACTATAAGCGGGAAGAGAAAAACAGGTCCCAAAATTTGAGGTCAGGGGCTTTACATTTTCCCTGACCTGAGTCCAACAACACAGAACAGATGTCAGTTTCTCCCTCTAAAGTGAGAATTCTTGGATGAAGCTGTGGAACTGTATCCTGTCACACTGTGTGTGAGAGCATACAAATGATTGGAATGAGCGCATTTACTTCAACACTTTTTGCCCTGAATTCTTGTACAAAAAATTCAAGAACGGAAAGGGGGAAATCTAGTGGCAGCTGATGGAAGGTTCAGAAAGGACACAGGATGTGATGATAGGGAGGAGGGGGAGGAATACCAGAGCAGTGAGGTGTGGATGGAAGAGGAAAGCAATGGAAGGAGCAATGTGACTGGCAGACCAAGCATATGAGCAGACAAGCAGCAGCATAAGGGAAGGTGGGAATGACCACTATCTGTTGGGAATGTGGCTCTGTAAGCCAGCTGGGAAGTACTGCAGAAGAGCTCTGCAGAGAGAGGGTTGTGGTTATGGTAACATCACAGCATAAGTGTGTATAAATGCTATGCTATTGTCTTAAACTAGTTTTTTTCCCTTTAAATTACTCCATACAATGCTGATTTTTCATTGCTCTGATAAACACAACACTACAAATGAAGGGCAACAGCTGAAGCCATCCTGATGAGAAATTATCACCCAAATAGCAGGGGAAGCTGTGCAAAAAAGCATATAATAAGGTGAATGGAAACAATTCTGTAGGAAAATTTTAAAATAAAGCTCTAACCAACTCAACAGCAATGATTTTAAAAGTAATTTTGACTTCCTGTGATGAAGCGGAGCTTGACCCACCTGACAATTTTAGATTTTAAAGTTTTATATTTTCTTCAGATCAAATTGTTACCGTCAATTTGTCTTTGGAAGTCTGATTTTTCCAGATCATATGCCCACACATAGGCGTCGTTGCTGTTGGGCCAGCAGGGTGCTGGCCCTGGGTAAAATAGCCTGAGCCCCTAACCTTTTTCCCCAGCAGGCACATGCGCAGATATTCCTGTTTGCAGGGGAGGAGGAGCTAAGCAGCGAACTGCCACAGAGGCAGTGTGAGAAACACTCCAGAGGGCAGGTCTGCAGTCATTGTCTCCTTAATGGCCCATTAAGCGAGGCACAGGTACAATGGGCCTGGGGAGAAACCCACCCGGTGAGTCACCCAGAATCGCACAATTTGGAATGCAGATACAGATACATTCATACCTTCTAATACAGATATGATACCTACACATAGACAAAATACTCATTTCTAACAAGTTACAACCTTCCTATTGATACCAAACATGACATAAATCCTATGAATTATAGCAATTATAAAATATTAATATGAAATAGTATCATAAATTGTCTGCTAAATCCAGACAGCATCACAGAATGGGTTTACTCAGTTTTTGCTGTTAAGTCCTTACTGCTTTGTTTCCCTAGGAGAGGGATTGGGAGCCGGGCAGGAGCTGTGGGGTGAGCGTGGGGAACAGCGCAGCAGCCTTTTCTGCCTTTTCAGTTCACTCCATTGTCTTCTCTTTGGCTATTTGCAGGGGAGGCACAAGGCAGGCAGCCTGGCTGGCTGAGTCTGCTAGTTTGGTGTGACCCCGCTCATGGCACCACACTGGCAGCCCCAGGCAGTCTATCTGCTTGCCTTGTGAATTCCCCAACTTCCTCCACCTGGTTTGTATGCACCTGGAAGCTGGGACCCAGCCAGAGCCTTTTTAAATTTCCTGCCCTGCAGCGTGTTCAGGCGTGTGGCCTAGGGCTGGAACACCATGGGAAAATGCAGCTGCTATGCTCCCTCTCCTGGTGCCCACTACCCAGCTGCACTGCTCTCCTGCCACCCTTCCCCTGCTCCCCACTTTCCTGCTGCCACCCTGAAGATTGGGGGTGAGGGCAAACTTTACAGCAAAGTTCATGGGAGGGGTGGGCATTATTTGAAAGCAGTAGGTGTCTCTGGTGTGGGTCAGCAGAGTGGCAGATGGGGTTCCTTTATGAATGCACATAACATGCTCTGCAGTATTGCTATACTATGTTTCCTGGAGCATCATACATGGACTTATGTATATTTCACATGGCTTAAGAGGGGGCCACAGAATCAGAGCTTTCTTCCAGCATGTAGACAGAAAGAATGCAGCACTGAGGCTATGCAAAATACCTGCTTCAGCCAGCAGACCAGATAGCGGGTGGGGAATGTCACACACAGTAAATTGTTTCAGGTATGTAAGCACTTCTATGCAGACTGATGCCTTTAGACATGCGGAGGGGCTGCCTAGGGCACACAGGCCTTGGGGCTTGTTTCTGAGTGTGTGTGTGGAGGAAGGGTTGTGGACTGGAGGCAGGGCCTAGCGGAGGAGGTGGGGGGCTGGTGGTGCACACTGGTGGTGGAGCCTGGCTGGGGGCAGGGCCTGGCTGGGGGTGGGGTCTAGGGGTGGAGCCTACTGAGGGGTAACATGAGGTGGGGTGGGGGAGGCCACAGCCCCAGATCTTTTTGCTATCCAGCAGTGCCCCTGTGCCCACATACATGCACATATTTCCATGCAGTTGCTAACTGGGCTTTACAGATGGAGAAATGGATTTATTTTGCTCATGCAAATCATCACCTATTCAGGTAGTGGTTTGTGTGGAAGAAGTGCATGTGCTTGAACAGTTGGAAGCCAGGGTTAGACCCATAATAATCAGGTTAGTTTTGTTCTAGGAGAGTTATCAGTCACCATTTACACAAAATTATGTGAGTCGAATCCCTGCCAACCTTTCCTAAAATACTCTCTTGGAGTTGAAGATTTTTGATGAGATAATTGGTTATTCATTTACTCCATTTCCAGGCTAACTTGTTTCTTTCCAAAAACTAGAGCAGAGGTTTTGCTGGCTCTTTATGGCTGGCTTTGGGAATGGGCAATGTGAGATGGAACTCTACCCCTTAGAGCCTCAGTCTTGCTCCTCGTGATGTCAGTGGTAGTCTTATTACTGTATTTTATTCATTTGTACCTCAAGAACACTGCATTCAGTGAGATTGGGCCCCATTGTGTTAGGCACTATACACATACCCAGAAAAAAGGCTAACCTCATTCTAAGTTGCGTTAGCAAGAGTGTTTTCTGTAAGACATAATTCCACTCTATTTGACTCTGGTGAGATCTCAGCTAAAGTACAGAGCCTAGTTTTGAGTGCCACACTATAAGAAAGATGTGGAGAAATGAGAGAGTCCAGAGAAGAACAGTAAAAATGGTAAAAGATTTGGAATACCTGATTTGTGATGAAGGATTAAAAAATTGCATGAGTTTAATCTTCAGGAAAGAAAACTGAATGGGGATCTGATAACACTCTTCTAATATGAAGTAGACAGTGGTCAGTTGTTCCCCATGTCCACTGAAGATAGGACAAAAAATAATGGGCTTAATCTGTATCAAAGTAGAGTTAGGTTAGATATTAGGAAAAACTTTTTAATTATAGGGATGGTCAGTCATATCTTCAAATCATATGGATCGTTTATTTGGCCACATGCTTTTAGTAGCTTTTGTTTATTTATGACCAAGGTTTCAAAAGGAAATAGTGACTTGTAGTACCTCAGGTTTTGGGCCCACCTTAGTGGATCTGATTTCCAGAGGATATACATGCTTAGTGCTTTCTAAGATTCAGGCCCCTTCAATGTATCTAATGTTGGGCTCCCAAAATCATTTGTCACTTTTCAATATATTGATCTGCATCTTAAATAGCTTAATACCTGCCCCAGCTGCAAGTGCTACAGTAAAAATCTATTAATAAATGACAAATTACTGTAGAGTATAAAGCCTTTAACTAGATTTCTGATTTTTTTGGTAAGCTTGGGCCCAATTCCCTTTCCAAAGCAAAACTCCTACTGTCTTCCAAAGGAGTGAGGTCAATTATACAGTTGTGCAAATCACATGTTTAAGAAGATGTTATTCTTTTGAACATTTCCAAAATGTATGATTTGCTGGATGCTTTCCTCCTGCTAGAAATTTCTACTTTCTCTCCATGTGGAAACCATTTTACTCACTCCTCTGTAAGATGCTAGTTAATTTATTTATCCTCTTCTGTAATTGTTGACATGACATTCACCACCATCATGAGCTAACAAGATAAAATCCAACATTTCCATTTAACAAAACCTTTTATGGCTTTTTCAGAACTATGATCTGTGTTATCCCTTTTTTTTTTGGTGGGGAGTGGGGGAAGAGGAAAGTCAAGGGGGACAGGTTATTGGATTAACTGATTTCACCTGATGATGGCCTCTCTTTGTTTAATTTTGTCCATAGTTTTAATGTCTGCAATTAATACAGGCTGTGCTTGTTATGTTTTCTCATTAAACATTCCACCAGATCAGGTTTTGAGTGCTAAACATTCCTGCTAGAATGAAAATCTATCACCTGTCAGAAGAAAGGATATATTTGTTGATCTTTTCTGAGTAGAAATATGAATTTATATGCTTACTATACTGGAATGCTCCAGAATAATATTTAGCAGTCTTATTATTTAATTTTTAGCCCCTCAGGATGAAAGTTATTAGAGAAAGAGTATAATATTTTTTTCAATATCCCTCAGTAATGTAATGATCTTTTCTTAAATAACATCTTTTTTATTTTTTTAAAAAAAATTAAATTGCTTTTAACTGTTGTAATAATTCTGGGTGAGGCAAAGTGGCTCAGAACCTCAAAGGTAGTTAGCACCACACTGATTTCAACAAAAGTTAGATAGACACAAATATTTTTGAGGTTCTGAGCCAATTTCTCCAGGATCTCCACAGCCTGCTAGGATACCATAGCTACAGAGATAAATACATTACTCTGAGGAGAGTATCAACACATCAGTGGCAATGAACAGCACCTACATGGCTGCCAGCCCTTCCCTTTTCCCCAACATACACTTGAATCCCTCATATAGCTGCATGGCTCTCCCCTGCACAGCAACAGAGAATCTTTTCCTTTTCTCTTAAGCAGGGAGGGAGTAAGCACTAAAGCCTGACCATACTTGGGATCGGCTAACCTAGTACAGAGCCAGTTATGTAAGTCTGGTTACAGATGTACAAATAAGTCAAAAGTTTTCTTGCATTATGATTCTCTAACAATACATTTTCCTTAGCATTAAGTCTGTGTGTCTCATTAACAAAACAGAGCTTGACAATTCAACTTCCAGGGGTATCCTTGTCCCTATCAGTTTGATCAGCTGAAGGAGTGTAAGATCACTAATGGGTTTAATCTTCAGCTCTTCTAGGATAACATGAGAGAAGTCAGAGACTGGCTGAAATGTGTCAATCTATTGAAATTGTTACTATGAGAAGTTTTAAAAGTTTGTTTCAGGACTATGATACTCAGACTGAGGCTTGTGTGGCTCTTTAATATGTTTCCTGTGGTGTTTTGCAGCACATATTAAAATGTCCTGTGATTTAATTATTAACCAGACTAAGTTATCAACCAGTCAGGCTGTTCTAGTATGTTATTAGGCATAAAGATATCCACTGATGCTAAATTATTAAATTATTTGGAGTGTGTGTGTGTGTGTGTATAAAAGTTAAATATATTTCTCCTGTCATATTATTTAAATATGAATAATACTATAGCACATGAAACAATGAATTGTGGCTTTGTGGATCTTCTGGATAATGTTGGTGGCTAATTTGGCTCCTGACCGCTAAGGCCTGAGTACTTCTGTTTTAGGTTGTGGATATTGCTGGCTCATCTCATGAGACATTGATAGCAAATGGATGGAGGCTACTCAGAGGCATTTTGGCAGGTATTTTGCTGGGGCATTTCTGTGATTGCCTCCTTTCCCCCCTTTCCATTTTTAAATATATACACATTCTGATCTAATTGGAAAGAATATTTGGTTTAGTAACTGCTGGGTGTTATACAGGTTTCATGTAGTGAGCTTTTTGTTTAGAGGATTTTTCATATTTGTCTCTTTTCCCATTAGAGGTCTGCACTCACTGCTGCTTAATGTGCCAGTTAAATATGAGGAAACTTATTTATGCTTCCCCAAGTGTCAGGTATATGAGTGAATTCCATTGGCTATGTCTACACTTACCAAAGTTAATTCGAATTAGTTAATTCGAACTAACTAATTCGAACTAATTTTAGTTAGTTCGAATTAAGTTAATTCAAACTAACTAAAATTAGTTCAAATTAGTTAATTAACTAGTTAGTTAATTAACTTAATTCGAACTAGCATATTTCAGTTCGCACTAAGGAAGGGCCATGCATGGCACTTGCTTATTAGTTTGAATTAGTCTATTGCATTGAGCTCAATGTGCCGGTTAGTTTGAACTAAGCGCTTAGTTCGAACTAACATGGCCACATTGGGTTAATTCCAGCTAACAAGTTCGAATTAACCCTTACTTCGAAAAGTATAAGCGAATTTATTAGTTCGAATTAAGGAAGCCCTTAATTCGAACTAATGAAAGCCTAGTGTAGACATGCCTCAAGTTCCAGAGTTATCCCAACAGCAGAATGTCCAGCTCGATGGCACGAATACTCTCAGAGCGACTCTTGAATCTCACTGAGAAAGTGACCAGCTTTTCTGCCCAAACTCCCTGACCTGCATCCTGAATTGCCCTGTACTGCTTCTCTTTCATCAGCTATTCCAGTTAAAAGCACATGCTGCTGATCCTGGCTGCTGTAAGGTCTGACTCAATCTGTTCTCACATGTTGCATATTCTGGAATAATTTAAATGGACAGTCATCCATGCTGTATTTTCATTGGCTTACATTCATAGCAGAGGAGGAGGTGGGTTGACTGCAATTATAGGCATACACTGACATTTAAAAAAAAATCATTCAGTCCAGTAAAAAGAGATGTGAATGTTAGGCAGCTGCTACTTTTCATGGTAGCTCTTCTGTAACCCTCTACAAAGAGCTTCGCAAAGAAATCAGTCTTTACACAGGCAGGTTATCTTGCTGAGGTGTCTTTTGGGTTTCTTAGTGCATTTGTGTCCTTTTCTTGTCCTGGTATGTTAGAAGTTTTCTGGAACAGGGACTGAAACTTGCTCTATGTCTTGTACAGTGCCAGGAATACCACAGGCATTCAAGAAATAAAAAATACCAGTAATAGGAACTCTCATAAATAAGTTCTGACTGAGACCTATATCTCTAGGAAGAATTACCTTTTTATTGCTTCTGATGTTAAGCAGCAGTGCAAAGTTGTTAGGCTTTGTGCTGGCATATCTGCTACACCCACATAAATGCTGGTCGGTATCTCTTGTGATGAATAGCCTCCTTTTCTTAGGTTTTAACATGTACCTGTCACCTATAAAACTGCTCTCTTTTCTCCAGAGGAAATTGAATTTGAAAATTGTTAATCAGTTCCATGTAATTATTTACTATTTTTGTTATGGTAAAATCTGTGGACCTCCCAGGGAGAGAAAAGGGCCCCATTGTACTAACAAATAACACAGAGAGAGGCCCTGTCGCAGAGAGCTCACAGCCTGACAAGATACACTAGATGAATACATAGGGAAGCATAAGGTAGCTGTAGAGAAAAGTTAATTTCCATTCATCACAACAGTCTAGCTAGTCTAACCTACTTATATGACCCCTATTACCATAGTATCTGAGTGCTTTGCAATCTTTTATGTAGACAAGTTCCAAAGGGGTAGCTGTGTTAGTCTAGTCCAGCAAAACAAACAAGGAGTCCTGTGGCACTTTTTAAAACTAACAAATTTATTTATCACATGAGCTTTCATGGGAGAAAATCCCACTTTGTCAGAGAATGGGAGGAAAACAAATGCAGTGAAATGTAAGTCATAGGATCAGGTCAGACTGTAACAACAAATCAAAGCAGTTGTTAAGATTCAAACACTGGGGAACAGCATATAGAGGAAGGTGAGGTCAAACCACCTGTTGTAATGAGAAAAAAAAATCCATAGTCCTTATTTAGCCCTGAAGCAACAGTGTCAAATCTGCATATGAATTCCAGTTCCTCTTTGAAGCTTTGTTTTATCTATTTGTTTGAGTACAGCTATTAACAAATCATCAATGGAGTGAGCAGGGAGATTCAAATGTTCCCCTATTGGTTTTTGAATGTTATTTTGATGTATTTATCTTCACAACATACCTGCGATGGAGTCTGGGTGTGCTGTTTGGACCAGAGGGACTTGGTGTCACCACTTGCCCTGCAACCCTGGGTGCCTTATAATCCTTTGCTGCTGTAGCTTGCATCCTGAGATGCTCACAAATAGGCAGCAAGGGTGTAGGTCAGACCCAGAAGGGTCTGTGTGCTAGATAGCCCTAATTCAGCATCTCTGACCCAAGCAGCCTCTCTACCATGCCGGAGCCCCATTCATACTTCCAGCGGTGTTGGTTACAACTAGTAAATTTATCTTCTTCTTTTTTTGAGCACTGTTATAACCTTGGCCTTCACAACATCTTCTGGCAAGATGGTCCACAAGTTGGCCGTGTGATGTGTGAAGAAATACTTCCTTTTGCACACCAGCTAGCCTGTTCTAAAACCGCCGAATAGTTAACTTTCAGCTTACTTTGTGATGTGATTCAACCCTGCTGTTCCCTGAGGACACAGTCACCTTTGGGAGAGTGAATGCTTCAGCGTTTCCTTCACTTTGCCTCACTCACTCCAGTGTTTTAACTTGTGCCGTAGATGAGTACTTTAAAGTCTGCCTGGGGTTCTCTAGGAGCCATGCTGATGGACGCTGCAGAAGGTCACATATGGTCCCCAGGAGAAACTCTAATTTTTTGGCTGTTTTTTTCCAGTGCTATTTACTACTGCTGCAACCTCCCCACTCTCACCAACAAGATTCGATGTCAAGACTAGTGTCTTTAGAGGAAATATAAAACACATTGTCTAACCAATATGTGGTGCTGCACTTTCCTATTGCTTCATTCAGGCATGCTGTACTTTAGATAAAATGTTTATTCTCTTACCACACATGGGGTGTTTTGTCTTCAGTCCTTTCGTGATAGTAGAAGATGATAAGGTACATTGACTTAAGAAAACCACAAGAACATATTCTACCCATTTTGACTAAGTGATAAACTGCAGTGACCTGAGAAATCTGCCAGATTCTTTACACTAAGCTGAATTTCCTTAGGACCTAGAATGTCCTATCTTTGTGTTTCTTCCTTAAGCGAATGTGAACTTCAATGACCTGACCATATTACTCTGCCTCGCATTATACAGTGCCATGCTGCATGAAGCAAAGGATGCAAACTGTTGCAATCTGTCTCAAAGCCAGATTTTAAGGCAACTGTGCATATTCCTATTTGACTAGGGCCTTTTGAAAGTTTCAGAATTATACAAATACCTGTAAGCGATCAGATGAAGAAAGATTTAATGGGTGAGATCCTCCTTACCTATACAGAGCCTGAGTGAAGTGGTTTAACACAGATGACTGGGGCCAGGGTTGAGCTCAGAGGAGCAGAATTTTATACTGTAACTGGGGCATCATTGCAGAGCTGTTTGCTGGCTGAAATTTAGCCCCTGCTATATCTCATGGACCTCCACAACTGCTGCTTATCTAAGCCTGGAGGAGACAATGACCGGGATATACAGTTTTATTCAATTCTCCCCAAAACGTTTAAAAGTAAAATAAGATCAGGCAGAATTGCTTTTACTACAATATTCATCTTTAATCTAAATTGCCAGAAATTCAATACATTTTATATAAAATTAGTGAAAAATTAAGTAGTCAGGTATCCATTGCCATAGAGTGTTTCGATCAGCATTTTCAAAGAAAAACTGGTGATGACAAACTGTTTGGAGCAAGGACTGATTTAATTATATCTGTATACAGTATTTAGCACAATGAGGTCCTGCAATAGATAAGTCGTAATGAACATTGTGTGTTATGTATTTTCTCAATAATACCCTCGAACTAAGGAAGTTGAATATGACAGTTAGGGAAACCTGGGATTGTGGAGGTGATCTAGTAAACTTCAGAGTGATGTGCTATCAGTTTCCTCCTCCATTTTATATTTTTAACAAAAAAAAAAAAAAAGGGAGCAGAAGGAGATTTTTGTTAGTTGTGGTGGTGACAGAGTGCTAATTTTGGCTCTATTTAAAACACAGTAGCTTACATCTATCAACTAGAATTGGCACAGTGGGCCAAATTCTGCCCTCATTTATATAAGTGTATCCCACAAGGGTTGCTAGGTGTAACTGAAGGTAAGACCTAGCTCCTGAACTCTTAACTGTATAACAGTTGTCCAACACCAACCAGTTTGGGTACTTCTGTGAGAAGCACTTATGAAAGAAACTCTGTCTTCCTATATCAAGATAAGGGGTGGTAGAAAATTAAACCAAAAATGGTATCTATTATTTTACCATTGCTGTGTGCAGATGTACTAATTGTGAGTTGATGCACTTCATAGTCTCTTCAACTCACTCCCTTCAGGAGAAACAAAGTGTAGCTTGGTTCTTACGAATGTTGTAGTGGGTATATTCCAGTTGTAATGAGTATATCCTTTAAACAGATATCGCCCTGCAGTCTAGGTTGCTAGGACTGATGCTGGTTACCTCAATATGGCTGATTCTGCTTTGTACTGATTAGCCACTTTCCATCAGCAGCTGCTTCAAGGAAGATCAGTCAAAGACAGTGAGGTTCTGGAATAGCTCCTAATAAGAGTTGCTGGGGCAAGAAGCTTAGTTTTAAGAGATCTGGACAAATTTATGAGTGGGAGTGTATGATGTGGTTGATTTGGGCAGGCTGGCTCCTCAGCTCTTAGCGTCCCTTCTGGTTCATGTTTTACGTTCCTAAAATCTCATGCTTGGATTTTGACTGACCATCTGCAGGAATCAGAAAGGGATGTTTGTACCCCATTGTATTCTGGTGTTTTCTATGTCTTTTCTCTAAAGCATCAGAGATGACTGTGTCTGGAAATGGGACAGTAAATGGGGCAGACTGGTTCACTGGGATGTTACTCTGGGATGAATTCTCTCTCTTCCTTGCTTATTCAGCTGATTCTTGCTCATATGCTCAGGGCCTAACTCACCACCATATGTGGTGTTGGGAAGAATCTTCTCTCTGGTCAGGTTGATATGGGATTCAGTATGGAGTGCAGTTCTTCAGTTAGGACCCACAGAGATCGTCATTTTACTAACCCAATTCCTTGTCATTGCTGGTGTACATCTGTCCTTCCTATTCTCTGCCTGTGACACATAATAGTTAAATTTCATGAAGGATTTAATACTTTAAGCTAATTTCACTTGTCAGATTTGGTGCATGTGTGTTGATGGCCTGTGATATATAGCTGGTCAGACTAGATGATTTGATAGTCCCTTCTGCTCTCAAAGTTTGATATTTGGACCTGAATGAAGATTATCTATTTCTGATCAAGGATGATTTTAAATTTAAAGTGGTTTCATAAAACAGAAAAAAATCTTTGCCATGAAATGGGAAAAGACATTCTTCTTTCCAAAGCACATACTTAAATCATAAACAAAAAAGTCTACAATATTCTCCAGTAATGACTCAAAATACCTTATACTATAGTGTTGGGAATCATGGCAGTTAAATATGGTGACTTTATTCATAAGCTTATGTCCATTGTACTTGTAATGTGTTTATTTCAATCCACAACTAATCAGTTCTCTTCAATTTTTAAATAGTAATGGTCATCTTTTACTTATAAACAGGGCCAAATTAAAACAGGGGCCAAAAGGGCTCAATCCCCTGGCCCTGGCCTAAAGGGGGACCGCACAGCCCCCAAAAAATCCTGCCTAGCCAACCTGAGTGAATTCTAAATTCAGACTTCACACCTAGTGTAGCCAACTGTGAGACGCAACAGCCATGTACCCTGATAATCATCACTGACACTATCATGTTTGAGGTATTAACTAAAAATTGTAAAGAGATAGCATGCAATGCTGAAATACTCAATGTGAATGCCTTGTGTTTGCAAGTTTACCGTCTGAAGTAGAGGGAATAGGCCTTCAGTCAGGGATGACTTTCTAGGAAGATCTTTGAGATAGGGTCTGCCACTGACCCTGTCACTGGAAGATACCTGTCACATTGCTGGATAAGCCAAGGTGAAGGATGGAACCAAGCATCATATAATGATGAAGGCCCCAGAGAAGACAGTTTGCCTCAAGTGATAGTCCATTGAGAAATAATAGTTTTTTCTTTATGAACTGTTCAGGATGTAATTGTCCCAGTGACCAAAAAGGATACTCATTCTGTGGCTATGAAACCAAGTCTACAGAGCTAAGACTTTCAGTGGACACACTTCTTGTCCTGAGGCCAACCTGAAGTTTGGTGCATTATGCCTGAACTTTGGAAATTCCACTTCAAAGAACTCTTTCTAGACCATAGACAAATGGAAATTGGTGCAGAGACCAGATATATTGTTGCAACATGAATGATATATCGGATGTGCTCGAGGAATTGAACATTGAATCTGAATGAAAGGTGAGATCCCAGATTTGACTGAGCTATATAATGGTGGGTGAGTGCAGGGGGAGATGCAAATTCTCTGCTGGTGTAAGTTGCAGCTGCATCAACTTATCCCAGCAGAGAACTTGTCCTATACAAATTACAAGATGAAAGTGACCATTTAACTAAAGTGGTAGTATTTTTGTTTATTTCCAGGCCAGGTGTATTCTTCCTTCCCCTTACTGCAGACTAGCTCCAAAAGGGCAGTCGTGTTAGTCTAGTTCATCAAAACAAATAAGGAGTCCTGTGGCACTTTTAAAGACTAACATTTATTTATTGCATGAGCTTTCATGGGAGAAAATCCCACTTTGTCAGATGCTTTGAAGATGGGTAATTTACAGAATGGGAGGAAAATAAATGCAGGGAAGTGTAAGGCATAGGATCAGGTCAGGCTATAACAGCAAATCAAAGCAGATGTTAAGATTCAAACACTGGGAAACAGCACATAGAGGAAGATGAGGTCAAATCACCTGTTATAATAAGAAAAAAATCCATAGTCCCTGTTTAACCCTGAGGGAATGGGTAGAATCTACATATGATTCCAGTTCTGCAGTTTCTCTTTGAATCTTTGATTTGTTTTTCATTTGTTTGAGCAGTTATTAACAAGTCATCAGTAGAGTGAGCAAAGAGATTGAAGTGTTCCCCTATTGGTTTTTGAATGCTGTGATTTCTGATGTCAGACTTGTGTCCATTTATTCTTTTGCTCAGAGACTGTCCTGTTTGTCTAATATATGAGGCAGGGGGATATTTCTGGCTCAGACTGTGTAATTATTCCTTAGTTTTCACTAGGATCATAGTGGAAATGCGCAAAATGAGCTGTTAGAAGAAAATAAAGAGACAGAAAATGAAGACTATGAGGAAGAAGATCTAGATGATCTCCTGAAGAACTTGACTTATCTTGGTGGTTTGAAGAAGCAGGCATCATTGAGATAGGAAACATTCCTAAGAGATCCAGAAGATACAAAAGTAAAGAGACCTCTTCTAAGAAAAAGTCCCCTGAAAAGAAGAAAACAAAGGACAAAAAGGTTAGTGCAAAATTTCAGTTTAATCTTAGTTTACTGACAGAACAAAGCAGGTGATGCTATTTTCTTCTTCTTCTTCTTCTAAAGGCATGCTACTTTTGCTGTGATCCTGTCACATGCAGCATCAATCTGGGTGAATACTTGACTTGCATATCTTCAGGGAACACACAGATGTAAAGATATCGAACTTGACACAATATGATGTTAAGGAGCTTTGTACTTGTTAGTGTTATCTTTTTAGTAAGGTGCACAAAGAAGTTCTCAACCTCTTTCCAAACTTATAAGATTAGGGTGTTAACTCCAGTCTCCTGGCCAAGTTCCTACTCAAGCAATTAAATTCTACCTGCTTACACAGACTTTGCATTTTATTAATGGATGAAGTGACACCCTAGTCTACACTGCCGGGCTAAGTCAACAGGAAATATACAATCTTTGTGTCACAGAATTCACATCTCCTGTTGACTTAGTTACTTTGCCTTACCTTGCTGTCTTCACTCGGCTGCATTGACCAGCAATGCTCTCCCATTGACGTAGCCCTACTCCACTTGGAGGGGAGGAGTTACTGCGTCGACCGGAGAGCACTTCTGGGATCGACTGAACGAGTTTACACTGGCTGCTCAATCGATCCTGCTGCATCGATCGGTGGGGATCAACGCAGCATTTTCAGTATAGACAAGTCCTGAGCTGCGTACTATGCTGGGGCAAAGGAACAGCCCCTCCCTTCCAGGCCCCAATCAGCAGGGTTGTCCCTAAGGGTGTGCAGGGCCTGGGACAAACCACAGTGTGTGGGACCCCCTACCCAGCTCCAATGCATACCCTGAATCTCTGGTGACTGTGGGTCAAGCCTGCACTGGCCTCCCAGGCCTCATGTGCCCCCCTGAGCATGGCAGGAGCGGGGCCTGGCTCCCACAATACAGCAGCACTTCCCAGCTGCTCCAGGGAGTGTGTCTATACCTACAGGGAGGGCAGAGCCATCCCAAAGGGAGGGCAGGGACCAGGGCCAATCGGCCTGTGCGAGGACCCCGGCCCCCCACTCCCTTGTGCTGAGATGGGGGGGATAGGGTTAGGGTGGGCCAGCCCCAAGAGGCTGGGCCCTACACACCTGCCCCTCCCCTGGCCCTGCCTGCTCCAAAGGCAGCAAAGAACAAGTGAGCTGAAGTGCAGTAATGGGGGGGCAGAGGTATTTGGGAGTGGGGCAGCACGGGACCCACGTAACCGCGGGGCTCGGGGCAATTGCCCAGTTCGTGCTCCCCCAGGGATGGCCCTGAGGGAGGGGGAGATGCCACTTACCTCCACACGCCTCTTACTCTCCACCCCCGCAGCCTGGTGCCAGCACTGACGGGGTGGCCTCACCTCCCCAACCCCAGCCTGCGTGGAAGGGAGAGGGGGCCGGAGGGGGCCAGATTGACCTTTCACAACATGCAGAGGGCTGAAGGGCTGGGCTGGTGCACCTGGGCATGTGGACACCCAGGGCCTGGCCCCCTCAGTTTGCCACTGCCCAGGTCCCAGCACAAAGCCAGGAGGTCTGCAACCACCTGCCTCCCATCCAGGGAGTAGAGGCCCCCAAAGTGTGGGGCCCAGGGTGGTTGTCCCAATCTGCCCTACCCTAGGAACAGCTCTGCCAGTTGGTGAGCTCACCAGGCCCCCATTTTCCTCCATTGTCCTCCCTCCCCACCAGCCAGACACAGCAATCACTCCCCCATCCATGTGCAGAGTTTGGGGGGGTAATGCCCCCTAACTTTTTAACCCCAGCCTGCACACTGCCCAGTGCTACACCTTGGCCAGGCTTCCCTGGCCTCAGTGGTGTAAGGAGAGAGGGGCAGGAGTGCGGGAGCTGCAGGCCAGGTCAGTAAGGCTACCAGGGATGTCAGCAAGTGGTGGCTCCTTCAAGGAGGGCCCTTCCAGTGCCCACCCCAGGCTGGAACTGGGGGCATAGATGTCCCTTCTCCATAAGCCACTGCTCCCCCAGCAGGCAGAATCCCCTTCCTGGTTGCAAATGCCAGCTCCCAAGCCCAAGGTGCAGTGGCATAAGGGGGGTCAATGTCCCTGGTGCTAGCCTCGGGGGCAGGGGGGAAGGGCTGACCAGGCCCTCCTTGGAGGAACCACCATGGCCTACATCTCTGGTAGCTATGCTACACCAACCCAATTAAATAATCAAACTACAACTCTGCCCCCATCCCAGATCCAGTGCTAGCCCATCCCCTCCAGCTCTGAGTCACCCCACCCTCAAGCTCCAAGCCCAGCCAGATGCAGCAGCAGCAACCCCCCAAGTTATCCAGGTGGAGGACTAGCCCCTCCCCTCCAACCTCTTCCAGCTCACTGGCCCCCTGAGTGGAAAAAAATTGCGATGTGGCCCCTCTCTTAAAAAGGTTGGGCACCCCTGTTCTATATGTTTCAGTGGGGCACACTCCTGAGGTCTTTATGCTATTTTTGTTCAGACAAAATTCCCCTTCAAGTTAAGGTGTTTTGCCTGTGTAAGCACTGGATGAAAACCACATAAGAACTTCAGGTTTATGGGCCTGCTCCAAAGCCCATTGAAGGGAACTGAAAGATTTTCAGTGTCTGTGGATTGGAACAAGTCCATGGAGCCAAAGCAGGCCTTTAATGCAGAATATTCCATATACTTTGAACAGCACACCGTAAAACTCTTCACATGCTTGCATGAAGCTATTGAAGAAAATGTACAGACATTATTTAAACTATTTGTCAGTGCAGAGAGCTAAAATATAAATTTAAGGTTTCATCCTGGCCACACTGAAATCAATGGAAGTTTTGCTTGGATTTCTTTGATAATACAATGTTTTATTAGTGAATACAGTTTCAGAGTCTGTAATGTGCCTAACCTTGCCAGGTGTGTTTGTCCTCTAGAACAGTGTGTAAACCTTACTAACTTGTGACCACACACGTCCTAAGATACCCCTAGACCCAATATGTTCTGTTCCCTCCCTCCTCCCCCCGAGGTCCATCAAAGATTTTTTAGGGCTCAGAGCTAAGATGCCAGATGCTTTAGCCAGATGTAAACAGATGGGAACTCACCCCATTAGCAACTGTGTGGAGAGTTGGAAACTGAAACAGCCCCTCCAAAAACAAATAGCCACCAACCCCCCATGACCCATGGTGGGTAGAGTAAGAGGGAGAGGAATTTTCAGGGCTGGAGGTAAAGTGGAGAGATAGAAGGGCTTGGGAATATAATGAGGATGTTATTGAAGAATCTGTGGAAGGAAATGGGTGGCAGGAGGATGTGGAGGTACAGTGGGTGGCAGGGGAGGAAAAGGGGTCAGGGTTAGGTGTGGCAAATTGATAGCTCCTCAGAAATAACATATGACCCATGCAATGCATGGGGGGTGGGGGGAGCAAGGGTAAAGGAGTGAAGGAATTTGGGAACCTAGGGTTAAACTGGGAGGCTGGAGAAAGGAGTTGAGAGGCAATAAGAACTGGGGGGTGTGGGGGCTTGGAAGTCAGGGTGGGTGATATGACAAGGAGGAAGTTTCTTGGATAGGCAGGGTAGGCTATATTGGGGCATCCAAGCTGGCATGCAAGACAAGGGGTATGGAAGAGGGAGTGTTGCCCAGCTGTAGGTTTTGGGGTACATGGGGGGAGCTAGTGGCTTGCCAGAGATTTGTCACCAACTACCCTCTCCCAGATCCTGTCCCTCGGGGTTGGCTGGGTTTGTCTCCCCACTTTGGGTGCTGTGATCTTAGAGGTTGCAGCACTCCTCGAGTTTAGTTTGGGTCCCCTAATGGGCCATGTTTGCATTGTGACCTGGTATATAGAGTCTAAGTGCCACTCAATCTAATTTAGCCCAGCCACCTACGCCCACCCCCATCATCATGACAGAGGGGTCGCTGAACTAAACCTGAGTAGTGTTGGGAACATGTACAACAGGTCACAAAGCCCAGAGCAGGGAGCTGAGTCCAGTCTGCCCTGCAATCCTTAAACACATTCAGGTGACTCAATTTTGGGTCCCAACCCACCAGTGGAAACCCTGTTCTAGGATCTCCTTATAGTACAGCTTACTGATAGAACATGATGCAAGCAATATGCAGCAACTGGCTTCAATGTATTGCATAAATGGTTAGAAGTCCAGAACATACTTTCTGTCTATCCATTACCATTGCATTTGTGCCTTGTCAGAGGAAACCAGGAATGTCAAGATGCATGGCTTCAGAATTCATTAAGTTTGCAGTGAAATGAACAAATGAGAAGTGCACTAATGAAATGATTTATTTCACAAAGTTCAGCTAGCCTGTATGGTTGAGGTGTGGGCAGACTTTTTCCAGTATCTGGAACACAGGCAAAGATAACAAGGTCAGGCATTACAACTGACTCAAATCTCATCTAGAGTTTTGTCCCACTTCCTGCGTTCTCATTTCATTTCCCACAACTTCCTCAACAAATACATGGATGTTTTGAATAGCTCAGAGAAATGAATTGTATTTTTCAAGTGGGAGATTACCTGAATCACTAGTTTCATATGCCTTTTCCATGCATCTGGCAATGATTCATAGTCTGTATTTTGTAAAATACAGTACAAGCTAACTGACATGACTAGACCCAATTATATTACTGCCAACCCTCTAGCACTGAGCAGGGGCTGAACTAGACAGATCTTTTTGTGCTCAGAACAATGAGACTTTTAGGTTGTTATAATGATTCATGTTGCAGTCCATGGAGACTGACGCTATCTGACATTTCACTGAACTGTATAGACCCTTTGTCCTCCATCAGTTAGTTCTTGGTTAAATTTCTGCCTGCAGATTTCTTGTTCGTGGCTTGCAATTGAAGTTTTAGGACATGAAGTTACAAAGCAGCAAACCTTCAATATGTTTGCTCTTTCAGTGTGTATGTTTGAGCCTAGTATGAATTATCTGTGGACAGTTGCTAGGATAGTTCACTGATTTATCCCCAGTCTCTGGAAATTATCATGTTCCACAACTTTCAGTGAACAGATGAATTCCATCTCTTTTGTAAGAGGAAGATCTCCCTGCCGTGCCTTATTCCAGAATTCTGGCTTTGAACAAACCTGAGTGGTTGTATATATTCTTTGGAGTGATCACCGCTGCATTCTGTGGTGGTGTCTATCCTGCATTTTCTATTATATATTGAAAAAATCATTGGGGTAAGTTCTGAAGTGTATGGTAAATGAGCTTGAACAAGGTACAAATGCAGAACTTTAAATTTTGCCCTCCCCTCCAGCTAGTCCTCTCTAGTGATGCCTTAGGGTTTCATCCTACTTCCACTGAACTAAACAAGAGTCTTCCCATTGACATTAGTAGGAACTGGATCAGGCCCTTGATCTCCTCTCCACTGGGAGTTCTTGCCTATATTCTAGCCCCATTCTTGGCATAGCACTTTCCACTGTTGCATAGGCTCCTTGCCTTGCATATGACCCTGTTTGAATTATTTCCATTTTCTTTGGACACTAGGCTCCTTCAAGGCATCTTGCTTTCCTACATGTTTGTAAATACTGTGGACATCCATGGAACTCTATGAATAATTAACCCCTTGATTCCTGAAACAGTGCAAGAAAGAAATGGAGTCTTCCTTTGGATTCCAGTAGATGTTTCTTGGAAGCTGTTAGGCGTTGGAGCAGTGGTGGGGAGCAGCAGCCAGGGAGGATGGTTGGAGCAAGAGGTGGTGGGAATCTATTTAACTTCAGGCAAGAAAAGGGGTTTGTGGGAAAGTAGATGGTCCAGTCGAGTGACAGCTTTCAGTGGAAGGCAGATAAGAGCTAGTGAAGAGGCAGCCTGGAGTCAGGGTTTAGTGCTGGGTTGTCCAACCCATGGCCCACAGGCCAGAGTCCGGCCTGTGAAAGTCTGCTCTCCAGCCTGCCAGGGCAAAGGAGCGACCACCCCCCTTTATCCCCAAGCTGGCAAGTGCAGCAGTAATCCTTCTCCTCCATTCCCATGTGGGCTTGTTGCAGCAACACCACCTCCATACCTCAGCCCAGCATCAGCCCCTCCCCTCTGGCCCCAAACCCAGGCCCAGCTTAAGGCAGGACTTTAGGGGCTGCAGTCCATGGTCCTGGGCTAACGGGGACCCCAGCAGGACTCGGAGGTAGAAAAGGTAGCTTGGTGCGCCTACCACTGTTGGGCAGGGCAGCAAGGAGCTGGAATCTTGTCTGCAGAGTGCACCAGCCCAGCCCTTCATGACTTGCAGGGGAAAGGGGAGTTTTCCCCTCCAGCATCTCCCACCTCTTGTGCTTCATGAAGCACCTGCACGGCCCTCCTTCACTCAGACCAGGAAGTGAGGCTGCCAGTCTGATTAGGGTCTCAGAGCTGGCAAAGATCCTCCCTGGCTGTGAGCTCCAACTCCGCAGATAAAGGAGCAGTGGTGGGGGATGATGCCCATGGTGCTAGCCTGGAGGGAGGTGCCATCTGGGACCTCCTTAGAGGAACCTCCCCTCCCCATCGAGATCCCCAACAGTTGCATTAATCCAGCCCCTTCCTGGCTCTGTCTTTTGCCCCTGCACTGTCTCAGTGAAGGAGCTGGATAGGGCATCTCAGTGGGAGGTGGCTCCTCCTCCAATGGCCCTGCCAGCACCCTCCCACCAGCACCTGGTGGCATGGCCCCCTCCTGCTTCCTCCCTCAGTATGCCACTGAGGCCAGCAGTGTCCAGTCGGTAGGCAGCACCAGGTGGCAGAGGGCAGGGGTTAAAAAAATTGGGGGGCACTGCCCCCCCCTCCAATCTCTGCCCATGCTGGAGTAAGTTGGGGATGGGGGGGTGGAGGCAAGTCTGCATTTGTGCCCCTCCCAGCCTTCACATCTTCTCCCACAGGTAGAGCCACCCTTCCCTGGACAAGCCAGTGGGGCATAGCAGAAGTCCTCCCACCCCAAACCAAAGGCACCCAGGTGGAGAACTAATCCCTGCCCTCCAACCTTTGAGCTCACTGAACCTTGAGTGGAAAAAAAAAATTGCACTGTGGCTCCTCACACAAAAAGGTTGGACAGCCCTCATTAGTGGAACTGCAGCTGAGAGGCAAATGAGGAGAGGGTCTAGAGGAGGGTTGGAGAAGGAGCAACTGATGAGCGGCAGGTCAGCTGGGAGGATTGGTGTGACCTCTTGGCCAGCAGCAGAAAGATGGGAGGTGGCAGACTCGAGAGCAAGAAGAAGAGCGGAGGGAAAGTGAAGTTGAATACTATCGCCAATATTTCCTGAGCTAATGTAAATGATAGTTACTTTATACTTTTCTTCACAGGCTTTTCAAGAGAAAGATCCTGGAAAAAGGAGTAAAACCACCACATTGCTTTCTCTAATGTTTCTTGTACTGGGAGTGATCATCTTAGTGACATCTGTCATCCAGGTAAACATTGCTACATTGAACAATCCAAATTGAGGATCTGGTCACATACATTACGGTAAAGATTGTCAGATATCTCATTGTGAAGTTATTCTGGGACCATAATGCATCTACATCTGCAATGTGTCTCTTACAAACTGCTCCAGAACCAAGCCACTGAATGTCTCAAGTGCTACTACAGAATGTAGAGCCTTGTCCTTCTAGATGGCCAGTTACAAAGCAGCCCAGGGCAGCGGTGGCTGAGAGGTACTGTGTGCTGGTGAGTGTTCTGGAGCCTATGGGAATGGGTCTTGGCACAGTCCAGTTCCAGTACACTGTTGTATACGTTACAAAAAAATACCAGCACATTTGGCATTGTTAGGCATCTTTGATAGTAGTGTGAGTGGCAAGGCTTAAAGATCAGTGAGCAGGGAAGGTGACTGTGATGGGTTGGGCTGTCCCTCCCGGTCTGTCAGGGAGAGAAGCCAGGCCCCCTTGCTGAAGGGTTCTAACAAGAGGGAATTAGTGTGGGGATGGGGATCCCAGCCTCTTTGTCCCTCACAGGCCAGGCTGCTGTCTCTCCCTGTTCCTTCTGACCAGGCAGGTAAGGAGTGAAGCTCTAGCCCTGGGTTTGCTGGTGTGGTGGGCAAGCCCACTAGTCTCTATCCCAGGCCCTCAAGCAGGACAGGGGCAAACAGTCATCTTTGGCCTAAGAGGTTTCCCAAGCAGGGCTGTTTACTGACCAGTGAGGCCTCACCCTAGGGTTGGGGTGGCAAAAGGGTGAGGGGAGGGGGACACAGACCCATCTAACTCTACTGCATCCCAGCCCAGGGTCCTGTCAGTGGGAGAATGTTGTGGACTGGGTCATGGGGGCTCCTGCTGAAACTCACTGACTCTGCAGGCAGTGAAATAACCGAACTGTAATCTGGTTCCCCTGGGCTGCTTCCTCCCCCAGTTTCCTGGAGTACCTGGCCTTCAAGATCACCTTCTGCCTCCTCAGGATAGTCTGCCAGGTGTAGACGACACAGCCCCTCCACATTCTCAGCAGTTGGCAGCTCCTCCAAGTCTCACCCAGGCAAGGACTTTTCCCAGTCAAAGGAAGCTGGCAGCTCTTCTGTGTCATTCCTGGCAGGCAGCTCCTCTACATCCCATGTGGTGGGCAGCTCTGGCAGTTCCTTGGGACCCCAGGCAGCTCCTCGATAGCATCGCAGTCAGACCTGGGCTCCAGAGTGAGTGGAGAAACATCCTTCTCCTCTGGTAGCCCGACCATCTGTCCAGGAAGGAGGCCATTCCCCCTCGCTATAATGATTTAACTGCTGATCTCTGCAGCTGGCTACTGAAGCGCATGCGTGGCACACTATAATGAATCTCTTCCACTCACTCCACATGCTGTTCCTGATCCAGGAGTGAACAGAGAATGTCAATTTCCATGTGTGTGGTATCTTTCACCAGCCTTAAATTAACATCCAAAGCCATATCCCAAAAGTTCCAAAGGGGTAGCCAGGCTAGTCTAGTTCAGTAAAACAAACAAAGAATTCTGTGGCACTGTTAAGGACTAACAAATTTATTTATTGCATGTGCTTTCATGGGAGAGATACTACTTCATCAGATGCTTGAAAATGGAAAAAATACAGCATAGGAGGGAAAGATAAATGCACTGAAGTGTAATTACAGGATCAGGTCAGATTACTTCGGCAAATCAAACGGGTTGTATTGATTCAAACTGAGCGGAACAACCGTTAGGAAAGTGGGGAGGGGTGAGAGAGGTGGCAATCTGTTTGCAATGAGAAAGCCAAGCTATAGCTCTATTCAAACCTGAGTTGATGGTGTCAAATTTGGGTATGAATTCTAACTCTGAATTCTCTCTTTGCAACCTTGACCTAGAATAAATCTGTTTAAGAATTTCAGCATTGAAGTCTTCACTGACTGATTGGGGAGATTGAAGTGATCTCCTATTGGTTTTTGAACAAAAACTCATGCGATAAATAAATTTGCTCGTTTTTAAAATGCCACAAGACTCCTTGTTCATTTTACATATCCCAAAACACTCTTTACCTATAAACTGTGTAGGTAAAGGGTTGAAATATCACATTTACAGGAAGCTGTTCTGAAGATGACTTGATAACCTATCATAATCTCTTTTCTTTCCTATTCTCCCACTTCAGGGATTCATGTTTGGCATGTCGGGGGAAATTCTGACCAAGAGATTGAGATTTTTGTCCTTCAAAGCATTGCTTCACCAGGTGTGTGTCGCATTTCTGGGTAAGGGCGATAGGCAGAAAACATACAACACTCCTGCCCTGCAGGCTAGATGGCTTCTCTGGGCTATTATTTATACAACACCATGAAAATACTTGGTTGCCTGTGGACAGCCTCCCTCCAAAGTGACATTGAGAGAGCCCATCATAGAAACTGGAAGGGATCATGACAGGTCATTGAGACCAGTTCCCTGCACTCATGGCAGGACCAAGTACCCCCATTAAACCATCCCTGACAGTTGTTTGTTTGACAACAGAGTCCTGTGGCACTTTTAAAGACTAACAGATTTATTTATCACGATAAATAAATCTGTAAATCTGTTAGTCTTTAAAAGTGCCACAGGACTCTGTTGTCTTTCTACAATAGACTAACACGGCTACCCCTTTGGAAGTTGTTAGTTTGACCTGCTCTTAAAAACCTCCAATGTAGGAGATTCCACAACCAATTTCACTGAAATTTTAAAAAGACGAAAGCTTCTAGTCTCTTAGAACACGTGCAACACAAAATAAAACAAAAGTATGTATAAATTAGTTCAGTGCTACTATGAAAGCTATTCTACAGCTGTCCAATTCTGATGACATCTATACGTTTCTGGAGAGTGTATAAAACATACATGTATCTGCGTTATTCACGTATTTGCAAAGATTAACAAATCAGAACTTTAATTTCTATCTGACCCTGATGGTCATGATATAAATGTTTAGATAAACAGTTTTAGGTCTGTTTGCACCAAACTGCACAGCAAACAGATAGTAGGTATAGGCCAGTGGTTCCCAACCTTTTTGGTTCAAGGGCCACAAATATAATGTTTAGAACCCTGATGGGCTACCAGTCTATTTAATTACATTTACATTAAAATTAAATTAATTAAATTCAAATGAAATTTAAATTATAATTAATTAAAACAAATTAATTGAATTTAAATAAAATGTTAATTAAATAGACTAGTGGCCCCTCAGGGTTGTAAAAATTATATCTGTGGCCCTGGAGCCAAAAAGATTAAAAAAAAAATTGAAAAAAAAAAGCGATTTAAAAAAAAAAATGTGGGGGGGCTGGATGCCCATGAGCAGGGCCAGTTTGTGGGCAGGTGTTTTTGGGTCCCAGCAACAGCGAGGCCCATGCTCCCACTCTCCCCCCACCACGACCATGCCAGCCTGTGAGCCCCCACAGCTCGTGGCTACCCCCCAACAGCCAGCACACCCACACCGGCGCCAGACCACCTACCCCACCCAGCCATGCCGTGCCATGCCAGCCCACACTCCCCCCCACCAAAGCATGCTCCCCCAGCCATGCCGTGGCATGCCGAGCTGGCCTGTGCCCTCCCCTCCACTGCATGCCTCCCAGCTGTGCCGGCCTGCATCCCCACCCTTAGCCCCTGGAGTTCTGACTGGACCGGAGGGGAGGCGGGCAGCCGCAGCAGGGCTCCCAATTGCACGCTGGAACCAGGCAGCTGTGGCCAGGCTCCCAGCCAACGGCCGGGCAATGTGGGCTATTTTAAAAAGCCCTGCAGGCCACTTTTGGCCTATGGGCCAGGGGTTCAGAACCCCCGTTATAGGCTCTCAAAGCCTGAGAAAGACAGACTGTTTGATCCTTGCAGAGAATTCTCTGTGGGTGAGCAATTTCGCACCCTGCTAATATTGGTAGCACTTGTGAACACGTTTGCTTCCTAGGGCTCTTCGTCTATGTCTACACTGGTTAATTTAAGTCGACTTTAACTAAGTTGACTTAGTTAAGTCGACTTAGTGTGTCTACACTTAAAAGTAAAGTCAACTTAAAGGGGAACTTAGAAAGTCGACCTAGAGCGTCCACACTGGACGCCTAGGTCGACTTCTAGGGGCTTAGGGGGATCTAGGGGAGGACCACAGAGGCAGGGGGGCACCCCTTGCCCAATGCCAGGGGGCGCAACCTTTGCCCCATTGTACCTGGGTACAGGGACCCTGGCAGGGCACAGGGGCAGGGTGGGCAGGGCATGCCAGGTGCTCCCTCTGCCCCCCTTCCCCACCCCGGCAGGGAGCTCATTGGTGTAGCCCTGGGGTAGCCCCAAGTCGACTTAGGGCTACCCCACGTCTACACTGGCTTAAGTCAACTCTAGGGAGTCGACTTAAGCCTTAAGTGTAATAGGAAGGTGGTGTTATAAAGTCGACTTAATTTTAATTAAGTTGACTTTATTTTCCTTAAGTCAACTTAAGCAAGCTGCTTAAGTCAACTTAAGGAAATTGTAGTGTAGACGCAGGGTAAATTAAGTCGACTTAAGCAAGCTTAAGTCGACTTAATTTACCAGTGTAGATGCAGCCTTCATGTGTACCAGAGCATGCTAAGGAGATAGGAAAGAGAGGGAAAAATTATAAATACCCCAGCTCCCCTTATTTTCCACTACCATTAGAGATAATGGGGCTGATTCTCCTTCCACGTGCACTCAGGCAGATCAGGAATTACTTCACTGAAGTCAATGTAATAGAAAATTATTATGAAAGGAGATCTGTTCCTATCAGATTTTGGATTATGAAATGGAAGGCACCCTTATTATGGTACATGATGCAAACTTGATTCTAAAATCTTTGCAGTTAATAGCACCTGGATAGTTAACAGTTTAAGGTTCTTAGGGTAAGAATAATTTATTTTAAGGTGGTTTTTAGTTTATCTGGCAAACATTATTCATCACAAAAGAAGAGCATGTGTCTTCCTACTTATGTTGAAACTCTCTTCCTCACACATATGCCACAGAGAAGCTTTGAATATCCACAGATTTTACTAATGACCCTCACAAGTCTGAGCTACAATAAGAACTTTTCATTTCCAAAAGCAAAAAATAACTAAAACACATATTCTCTTGCAGGAGATAGGCTGGTATGACGATCTTAAAAATGCTGTAGGGGTTTTGTTAACCAGACTTGCTACACATGCTTCACAGATCTAAGGGGTATGTTTATTTTATTATTATTATTAGTTTATTTAACATTTTGCTTACAAATATTAATTGCAGTGGTGACAAGGTACAATGAGGTTATTTTGGTAAACAATTTGGTAAATCTGCTGTAGACCCAGGCTGATACATTTAAATAGCCTAATTTCTTAGTTCGAATTAACCGGCCATTGAAATGAATGGGGATCGCTAATTCGAACTAAGCAAGTGCCTGCTTAGTTCGAACTAACATTCCAGTGTGGCCATGCTAGTTCGAATTAAGCTAATTCGAACTAAATAAAATTAGTTCAAATTAGTTGGTTCGAACTAACTAATCCGAACTAATTTTAGCAAGTATAGACGTAGCCACAGTGACTTGCCCTCATGTAGACATGGGTAGATTTCTTTTTTCCAGCTCTGTCCACTGCATTTCATGGACAGAAAGCCTAGTTACTTGGGTTTTCATGGGGTGCAGTAAGCTATCATTAATCTAGGGGATCAGTGATGGTAGAAGGTGAAGAGACATTGTGACTTTGGGGAATGGTGTAAGATAGGAGCAACTGAAAATCCTGCAGGGAGGTATGGAAATTCTGCAGAATTCTCTCTCAGTATTAGCATTTGTTTCTAGTCTTTGCAAGTCATTGTACCACAATATCATCATTTTAGAAAGAAACTATTTTGGAAACTATTTTAAAAATATATTAGCACAAAAATGAGTGAAAATCTGACTTTCCATCTTGTGGGAAATATAAATATTTCAACATTTGTTTTGCTCTAAATTGGGACAAAAAGTGAAAATATCAGTTTTCCACAGAAAGAATAGTTTTGAAAAAAATCAATTTAGAAATGGCAAATCATTTCATTTTTTTCATTTTTCTCCCCAAACAAAATATTTTTTTATATTCCCAAGTAAATGAATTTTTTTGTTTGTTTTTTTTTGTTTGTTTTTGTTTAACTGACATGAAACATTTTGTTTCTAACCAGTTCATCATCAAACTGCATTTCCCTGTTCTGGAATTTTGCCTCCTGGAAGTTTCTTTCTTGTGGGCCGTCCTCCCTAGTTGGACTACATCTGCCATCATGCAATATAGTCTGCTTTCTGATGGAATGGCATAGTGAATTATGGAAGTCATGTGGCTATGGGTGCATATTTCAGAAAAGCAGAAATATTTCAACTCAGGTCAAACTAGCAAAGAACAAAAGATTTTGTTTCTCTTTTACCAATAAAAAATTTAAATGTGCAAAAGTTGCATTTTCTTTTGAAAAATCATTTTGTCAGAACCAACTCTAATTAATATCAGTTTCCTTGTTAACATCAAGGCTTGCATATAACTAAGGCCTTCTCTACACTAGCACTTATGTTGACAAAACTTTTGTTGCACAGGGGTGTGAAAAACCCCCCATCCTGAAGTATGTAAGTTTTCTGGCATGCGCCTTTGTGTGGACTGCTATGTTGGCGGTAAGGGGAGGTTGGTAATCTGTCCTTCCGACATAGCTACCAGCACTTGTTTAGGGGGATTTATTATGTTGGGTGGAGAGCTCTCTCCTGTTAACATAATGGGGCTACATAAGTGTTCTTACAGTGACACAGCTCTACTCATATAGCTATGACAGTGTAAATTTAAGTGTAGATTAGCTCTAAGGCAATCCAGTTTTACTAGCCCACACAATAATATTGGTCACAATTTTAAAGTCACAACTACACAATGGGATTTGAGCTGCTACCTTTTTACTGGTCACCATTTTAAAGTCACAACTACACAATGGGATCTGAGTTGCTACCTTTTTTCCCCTTGTATTCAGAACAGGTGATATCTACTGTGCCTCAGTAATGCTGTGTTGTAATTATTGACTTTTCTATGTTGACCACTACATTTATCCAAATTGTACAAAAATTCAAAAAGTCAAAGATCATAGAAGACTTGAAGAAGTTATTAGTCTTCTTTCTGTTAGATCACTCTGGTGGCCAGCCATCAGCATTTCTTGTGAAAACCAGTATTCCAGTGTTCAAAGCTTTTGACTATTAAAGATAATTTTATCATAAGGTTCTGTACAACAAATTGGGATGAAAGGAGCGCATCTGCCATAAGCTCTCCAAGAGGCACGTTCATGGAGCCCTTAGTATGCCGCTTTATTATTATTATTATTTATTATTATTATTTATTTGAGTGAGTGGGGTACAGGATTTGCAGATGCCGATCCAATGACCTGACCTTTTCCCAGCCAGACTTGTTAGCATTTCATGACAATATTTTGCTTTAACATAAGTCTTTTTTTTTTTTTTAATAATCAGGGACTCTCTAGCAAAAGCCCCCTTATATGGACTTACCTATGGAGTAGCCACATGTGCAAACTACTTTTTTAATGCAACAGTCTTCAGATTTGGGGCATGGCTCATTGCTAATAGTTATAGACTATGAAAATATATTTATGTGAGTATATTTTATGAGAATACACATCATTCCAAAGGCAGTGATTTCAACCCATGTTAATGGGTCATAAGTCTCATTATTAAGAAAGTACTGCAACAGGTCTAGCAGTTTAGACTATGGTCAGGAGTTCAATTCAGGCAGAAGGTTATTGCTTGGAGAGGAAGCATGGAAACAGCCAGATATGTGTGCCAACACATAACTAAGGGCATTTACTAGGGGAACTTTCATGGCTGACATTCCATTGCACACAGTGGACTTTGTAAAATGCTTCTACATAGAGAAATTGCATACTGATATTCCCTTTAAAGCTGTTGTAGCTGAAAACTTTGTTTTCTAATCCTCTGTGTATTTTTTCTGAGCCATAAAGTTTTAGAAATGTCACAATTCTCAGATTTAAAGTTTCTGTTGTCTGTTTTAAATAAGTAAAACAATATTTATAATTTATGAACTGTAATATAAAGTGTCTCTGTAGGTAAACTGAAAGGTGTTCTGTGTTTCATTTTCAGATCCCTTTCTTCAATTCTGTTTTCTTCTGTAAATATTGGGCAGTCCACTTCTTTGGCACCAGATGCTGGGAAAGCTAAAGTTTCTGTCCAACAAATCTTTCAGCTTTTGGATAGGAAACCTTTAATAGACAGCTATAGTGAAGAGGATACAAAACTGGTAAGATCATTCAGAAAGTCTTTAAAACTAGCTAAAGTAGTGGAACTTAGTTGTATTAATTTTGTTAGTTGTATTAATTTTACCTGCCTGATTCTGTCTTTTGTGACATTGTGTCACAATGTCACAAAAGACAGAATCAGGCAGGTAAAATTTAACAGCAATTACTTAATAATTTTATATATTGCATTTTATATTTACTCAGTGATATTTTATACTTTTTTTGCTTGTGAAATTAACAGAATACTTTTAAGTGCAGTTCTGTTCTGAAAAGTGATTGGAAGAATGACGATTCATTAACAGTTTTGTCTCTCAGGGATAATCAGAGTTACAATTGCTTGCTTTAGCAATACAAGTATGTTTCAACTGCTTTTTACTCCTGTAAACTGTCAGAGTCAAGACAGCTATTAGGGAGAATAGTTAGATTATATTCATTCTTGTGCATCATCAGCAACTAGTTTGCTGAGTTCTAGTCAGCTACAGCTGTGTAACAGCGACAAGTTGTGTGAAGTACTGTCTTTCATTGGATTGAAGTCTGGTGGTGAGAGAGACAAGCTGTCAAACTTACACAGAGCTCTTCTTCAGCTTTGTCTAAGTTTGAAAACCTGTTTCAATCACCAACAGAAGTTGGTCCAATGTAAGATATTAGATATAATAGAGCATCTGTGTAACGTCACTCAAGTCAAGGGGATTGTTCAGGTATTAATGAGGACCTAACATGGACTGCAGAGCCTTTGTTCTTAATATTTATAAGTGAGATGGAAAGAACTTAATTTACCTCGCAAACCCAGAGTTGACAGTTAAACTTATCTTTGTACTTCTAAATTGAGCACATTTCATATAGAAAGCACTGAGAGAAAAAATGCAAAAGCCCATATTTGCAGTGCCTCTTTAAAGGAGAGCCACCTTTTCAGCAACTTCAAATTGCTTTAGAAGTTTGACTTTTGTATAGTGGCGTCAGTTCAGGAAAAAGCCTCAGGGTCATGCTAGAAGCATGTCAGTAATTCATGATCATAGCTTTAAGTTACAAATGTGCTTGATTACTTGCCTGCATCAGCTCCACAAGAACAGGGAAAAAAATCTTCTTGCAGACAGTGACTTTAATTGAAAGCACAACTACTCTGGGCCAAATTCTGATGCCAATGAAACAGCTGCATTCAGTGAAACTAAGATTTGAGTTTAAACCTTGAAAAGCCAGTTCTCTAGATGCTGTAACAGCCCATTGTGTACTCAGTGCTGGAATTGCCATCCTGGAGCTGCCCCATCCCCAGGCATCAGATCAGACTCCCACAAGCCTTCCTAATATCTCCTTCACTTACCCCTGTTCGCATGTCTTCTTTTTTGCTACCTCTCATATTTGGAATTCGCTTACTACATATAAGAGCCAATCAGCTACCTATTCCTTGTTCAAATCAACCCTTAAAACATAAGAAGCAAGGACTTGTGTGGCACTTTTAAAGGCTAACAAATTTCATTAGGCAGCTGATTAAGTGGGATTACACCCACAAAAGCTCATGAGATAAATAAATTTGTTAGCCTTTAAAAGTGCCATAGGACTCCTGTTTGTTTTGCTGAACTAGACTAACACGGCTATCCTTCTGAACCTTAAAACACAGTTGTCCTTGAAAACTATGAATAATCCACCCAAGTAAAAGTGTTTCACCCAATGTATTCTGAGATGTGATGTTCACCTTGTACTATGTGTTTAATTTACACTGTCCCTGGGACTGGAACTACATTTCCACTCACAAAAGTAGTGTCTGTATTATATGCATTGGTGACATAAAAAGAGGTATTAGGGTTGTTTACTAATCTAAAGCAATGATAGTTCTTACAAACCAGGAACAAATAAATAATAGAGATCAGAGAAAGAGAGAGATGCAGAAAAGAACCCCTCAAGAAGGTGCTCCTGTAAGCAGAAGATAGCTTGCACTCAATTCTATATCACACTGAGCATTTAAACAATAATAAACTGATAAAAGTGCTCTGGATTTGAAAATGTCATACCATGCCCAACGGGCTTCTCAAGGCATTCATTTAAATGATTATATTTAATTTTGTTTGATGCTTCCAAACAAGACAGACAGTTCTTTTGTAATACCTTTGGCTATGTCTACACTTACTAAAGTTGGTTTGAATTAGTTAATTAGTTAATTTTTAACTAATTTTAGTTAGTTTGAATTAATTTAATTCAAACTTGAAAAATTTAGTTCAAACTAAGCAAGTGTGATTCATGGCACTTGCTTAGTTTGAATTAGCGAATTGCATTGAGTTCAATGGGCCGGTTAGTTCGAACTAAGAAATTAGTTTGAACTAACATGGCCACATTGGTTAATTCAAACTAACTAGTTCGAATTAACCCTTAGTTTGAATAGCCTATTTAAATTTATTAGTTTGAATTAAGGAAGCCTTTAATTCAAACTAATGAAAGCCTAGTGTAGCCATGGCTTTAGTTAGTTCGAATTAAGCTTCCTTAATTCGAACCAACTTGCCGGTGTAGTTTGAATTAATTTAATTCTGTGTTTTCTGCTGTTTCTAGAGTCACTTTGATGGCAACATTGAATTCAGGGACATCCATTTTGCATATCCTACAAGACCAAAAGCTCAAATTTTGCAAGGACTGAGTGTGAGGGTTAACAAAAGAGACTCTGGCCTTGGTGGGGAGCAGGGGTTGTGATAAAAGTACATCCGTTCAGCTGCTGGAGAGCTTGAAGAACAATGTCACAATGTTGTGTAACATTGTTTAATGTTGTGTGACATTGTTTAATGTCTGTAAATCATCCACACAACACCGCTTTTGAGGTGGATAGGTGTTGTCATCCCCTTTTTACAGGTCTGGGTACCGGAGAGAAGACTTGTGATTTGCTTAAGGCAGATCCAGGAGGAGAACTCAGGAGCCTCTGTCACCCCATCCTGGATTTTGACCACTAGATTTCATTGCTTTGTTGATTTATTCAATACACTGGAGTGGGTATTAGAATATACTTCCAATAACGTAACCTTAGGCCCTAGTGCTATAGTAATACTAACATGACGCAGTTTGAAGTCTAATTCATCCCTTGATGGGATCTTTTAACAATGGGAGTTCTAAGGAGAATAACCTAGTGATGGATGAGTCAAAAGATGTTTGAATAAATGCCCGGCAATGGGGATTTATTGGAACTATTCACCATTTAAGATTAAGAAGCTTATGAACAGACTTTCTTGTGAGGTCTCTGGTACTTGCTATCTTCCATAAAGATGGAAATACTGTGGACACATCCTGTGATAGATTGCCAATTCCACATTTGGGCCTGCTGGAAGCATAAAAAATAATACTAAGGAAAGAAAAGGAAAGGAAAGGAAAGGAAAGGAAAGGAAAGGAAAAGGTTATCTGAGCATCTCTGAATTTTCAAAGTGTTTTGATTCAGTTGAATTTTGGATGAAAACTATGGTCATCTATTAATTGATCAGAAGTGGTTCACCTACCTCTTAATTTTACTATAGCTCTAATGCTGGGCAGGGGATTATTACTATTTGGGTTTACATTTACATTGTCCTCCTGTGAAGCAGTGTGGCATTCTTCATGGAATGATTTTTCTCTTTTTCTGTTTCTAGTTTGCAGATGGGTTTGATACCAAGTCTTTGCATTTGCAGTGGTTAAGGTCCAAACTGGGTATTGTGTCATAGGAGCCTGTTTTGTTTGACTGCTGCATTGCTGAAAATATCCACTACGGAGACAACAGTAGGGTTGTCAGTCAGAAGGAAGTTGAAGAGGCTGCAAAAGCAGCAAATATTCACACCTTTATAGAAAATCTCCCTGCGGTAAATGAAAATGTCCTTCCATTCTCAGTGTGGAGTAAATATTTGGAGTGACCTATATAACGTTATCTAAGCAATCCTGCATCAATGCAAAACAAAATGGTTTTTTTTAACCTTATTTTTTTTGTGTGTATACAATTCTCAGACTAAAATAGGAAACTGATGTTTAAAAAAAAAAACAAAAAACAAAAACAAACAAAAAAACCACCTTGCAGTGCAGTTTAACAAATTTCATCTTAAACTATTCCTGTTCTGTTCCTTCTTTGGCTGAAATGTTCTCTAGTTTTAGTCTTACTTGAAATGTGAATTATCTTAAAATGTTTCAAGTACATCTTAAAGTATTCAGAAGAAAGTTTTGGATGTGCAAGAAATAAGGATAAAATCCTGAGTGAGAGTCTCTAGGGACATGAAATTATAAATTTCTCTTGAGATCAAATGCACAAGTACAGGTATCTCTGACTAGACACATCAGTGGTTATAGCACTTGGTAGTTCCTCTTCTTCTAAAGCTGAGATGAATTCTCATTACAGAGCATTTATCACCATATGTGGCTGTAAATGTGCATTTTGATTCAAACAGTTAATAAAATCTTATCAAATCTTAATGTTTATTAAAACCACCTACATTATTTTTTTTTCTTTCAAGGTGGATATACTTACTTGTAGTGGATTTTTATAGCAGAAAATATAACTTTCTGCTTCGAACTTTCCTTCACAATGAATACTTACAATGGCCTTTTCTCTTCCATATAAAATACAGAAATATAATACCCGAGTTGGTGACAAAGGAGCACAACTTTCTGGAGGTCAGAAACGAAGAATAGCAATTGCTTGTGCTCTAGTTCGTAAGCCAGTAGTTCTGCTTCTGGATGAAGCCACTTCTGCTCTTGACATGGAAATTGAGAAGGTTAGTAATGTGTATGATACCATTTGTATTATAGACGAAATGATGGCTTTCAAAAGCTTCACTGCATGAACCCTCTGCTGCTCAGCTGGCTGAGCTTCCTCACTGCATCTACCAGCTATAGGAGGGGGGGAGATTTTGGAAGGAGAAATAAACTCTTGATTTGGATGGTGATGCCGTAGAAATTAAAATTGTCACCACGCAAACCACCACTCATTGAGGTCAGGTTCCTGAATTTTGGACTTTTATGGACATCAAGGAGCAAAAGGCATTGCAGGTATACTCAATGAAGTTAGAATATTATGAACAAAATTATTTGTGACTATGGATTTGGCTGGTCTGCTTTCTCCAAAATGAAAATAATCCATTCTAAGGACTGTGTGTGTCTGTCTCACAAACAGCTGGACAAGGGCATATGGGAGATGTGGAAGATGGGGACTGTTACACACTGAATTTAAATCAATATCACAAATGACTCATGACACCTTTGCCAATTAAAGGTATTGCATGGTAAATCTATGTTTTGTATTGGTCCAAACTAGATCTTTCTGGATCTGATTCTACTAGTTGTTGTTCATGAGAGTAATTTTTGTGCCTTCAGTGATATTACTCAAACAAGTAGGGGTGATGGTATTTGGCTTCCTGTGTTTAAGGCCTCCATTATCCATGGTAAGTTCTGACTCCTATACCCCAGTGTGAAATATCCAAATGATAATGTCCACAATAAAGGCAAAGGTGTTACCTATGAGAGAGAAGGTCCTCTAAGTAATAAGAAATTTTTCATTGCATCTGTCTGCAGATTGTCCAGAAAGCCTTGGACGATGCCAGGAAGGATCAAACCTGCATTATTATTGCTCTCCACTTGACAACTATCCAGAATGCTGATATCATAGCAGTGATTCAAAAAGGAAAAGTGGTGGAACAAGGAACTCACAGTCAGCTGCTGGCAGAGGAAGGACATTACTATGCACTTGTAAATGCACAAGTGTCTCATTAGATCAGTTTGTAAAATTAATTTTATTTCTATAAACATATACACAACCTACAGCTTAATAATATTAAGGATAAATACACATCATTTTTGCAATGTCTTCTGAGTCAGAACAAAGGCATATCTGACCTAGGAAAAATAGAGCAGAGATGTTTTATTTTTGCCTTCTGTCACAGATTTAGTGTTACTTAATCCTATTGATAACCTTGTTTTGGGTGCCTTGGTTTATTAGATGACCTTTATATTAACTTCACTTTTTCTGTTTGTCTGTCACTGTCTATATGGCCTATGCTTTCCCACCTTTCTCCAGCAGATGGTGTAATGTTTATAGGTTTTAATGGCAACCTGCGCCCAACAGAAACTTCACCAGGCATCTAGCCCAGGGGTTCAGGCAAGTGCTTGAGAACGTAGCAGGTCCTGATCTGAATCTCATGGGGCTGAAAAGCTGCTGTTTGTAGATGTCTTGTTTGAAAATCAATATAAAAAACAAAGTTTTTTAGAACAGACGATCTTAAAACCAATCCACTAAAAGGGACAAAACAAGTCCAGAAGCCATTCAGATTGGTCAGGCTTCTTGTACGCAGCATTTTAAGCACTGTGAATGCATTTGTTTGCAAACGGTTGGCTGGCCAGGGTTAGCATGTACAGTGGCCACAGAATCATGGAATCAGAAATTGGAAGGGACTATGACAGGTCATTGAGTTCAGTGCCCTGCACTCATGGCAGGACCAAGGTACCCCCATTAAACCATCCCTGCCAGGTGTTTGTCCAACCTGCTCTTAAAAACCTCCAATGTAGGAGATTCCACAACCTGCCAAGGCAAAATATTCCAGTGTTTAATCACCCTGACAGTTAAGAATTTTTCCTAATGTCTAGGCTGAACCTTCCTTGCTGTAATTTAAGCCTGTTGCTTCTTGTCCTACCATCTGTGATTAAGGAGAATCATTTTCTCCTTCTTCCTCATAACAAACTTTTAAGTATTTGAAAATTGTTACCATATCCCCTCTCAGTCTCCTTTTTTCTAGACTAAACAAACCCAGCTCTTTCAATCTTCCCTCATAGGTCAAACGTTCCAGACCTCTAATCATTTTTGTTGCCCTTCTCTGGACTTTTTCAGTTTCTCCACATCCTTTTTTAAATGAGGCACCCAAAACTGGACACAGTGCTCAAGTTGAGGCCTAATCAGTGCAGAGTAGAGTGGAAAAATCACTTCTCGTGACTTACTCACAATACTCCTGTTAATACACCCCAGAATGGCGTTTGCTTTTTTTGCAACAGCATTACACTGCTGACTCATATTTAGCTTGTGGTCCACTATTACACCCAGATCCCTTTCTGCAGTACTTCTTCCTAGGCAGTCATTGCCCATTTTGTATGTGTGCAATGGATTATTCAACCCTAAATGGAGTACATGGCACTTATCTTTATTGAATTTCATTTTATTTATCTCAGACCATTTCACCAGTTTGTCCAAGTCATTTTGAATTGTGATTACTATCCTTCAAAGCACTTGCAACCCCTCCCAGCTTGGTATCATCTGCAAACTTTATAAGTTTGCTCTCTATACCATCATCTAAGTCATTGATAAAAATGTTGAACAAAACCGGACCCAGGAGAGAACCCTCTGGCACCCCATTCGTTATGTCCTTCCAGCCTGAATGTAAACCATTGATAACTATTCTCTGGGAGTGGTTATCTAACCAGTTTTTCACCCATTTTATAGTAGCTCCATCTAGTTTGTATCTCCCCAGTTTATTAATGAGAATGTGATGTGAGACTGTAACAAATGCCTTACTAAAGTCTAGATATACCACATCTACTGCTTCCCCTCAATCCACAAGGCTCGTCACCACATCATAGAAAGCTATCAAGTTGGTTTGGCATGATTTGTTTTTGATGAATCCATGCTGACTAGCCAGAAGCACCTTATTCTCTCCCAGATGTTTGCAAATCAACTCCTTAATTATCTGTTCAATTATATTTCCAGGTACAGAGGTTAAACTGACTGGTCTATAATTCCCTGGATTGCTCTTATTTCCCTTTCTGTAGATGGACACTATATTTGCCCTTTTCCGGTCCTCTGGGACCTCACCCGTCTTCCATGATTTTTCAAAGATAATAGCTAATGGCTCAGATATCTCCTGAGTCAGCTCCTTGAGTACTCTAGGGTGCATATCTTCAGGCCCTGGTGACTTGAAGACGTCTAACTTGTCCAAGTAATTTTTAACTTGCTCTTTCCCTATTTTAGCCACCCAACCTTTTGGAAACAAATGCATTCATGGTGCTTAAAATGCCTCATACAAGAAGTCTGACCAATCTGAATTACTTCTGTACTTGTTTTATCCCCATTAGTGTGTTGGTTTTAAGGTTGTCTGTTCTAAAAAACTTGTTTTTTAACATTATTTTTTTAACCTGTTTTTGTGTTAATGATTACAAACCTTTCACAGAAATATGTATTGACATAATAGATCACAAACTGTTTGAGCTACTTTAAAACCAATATTCCTGACCTAATAGAACTTAGTTATTTTTTGAAACCATTAAGGCTATTTCAGAAGTACTTTAAAATATTTATTTATTTGGTGGCTCCTTTTGAAGGTGGTTAATGTCAACCATATTAATATCTTTTTAGCAAAGCTCGGTGTAAGATGTTGTTGAGGTTTCCACCATAGTAACTTAAATTTAAACATTTACTCAGCTTTATAAACAAAGTTTTAGAAATATCGATATATCCAGCTATATCCGTAGTACTTTAAACAGCTCTGTTAGAATATTTTAATATCAGAATGGTTTTCCCCTAATTACACCCTAAACAACAGTTGAGGAACACATGCCATCTGCTTACTAGAGAGAGAAAGAGAGACCAAGAGAGACCAACTCGGGCAGCCTGGTTTGGGTTTGGTTATAGGAAGCTCACATTTTGGTTTTCCAAGGACAGAATCAAAACCACCTTTGGCTTTAGTTCAGTATTTACAAGCTACAAGAACCTGGAGTATTTCGTGTTTTAAAGCAACACTATTTACTTTTCAGAGACAAAAATTTAAATCCTTATAATCTCCTTTGGTTGTTTAATTGTTTCCCTACTTCTAGGTCTGTGACAGAAACAAAATGTAAAAATATATAAACATTGCATGCAACCTTGCCAAAATATGTGTGGATATTTTTCCCCTTTCAGTGCCAGCCCCAACCAACTTCTCTCAGCAGCTACAAGGAACAACTACTCCCTCTGTATGTGCCAGTGAACTTCTGTAGGCTCACCTGGAGGGGCTGGTCAATTTCTGCTGACATCAACATGAAGTACGCAGGAAAGTGACTTTTCACTTCTGGTTATAGAGAAATAAAAAACTGCTCTCAGTATTACCTCATTATACAAACTGGGATCAAATTTGTCCCTTTGTCTGGTTTTGTTTTTACACTGGAATCAATTATTAAGTCTGTCATAGTAAAGATGAAACCTCTTGGGTGTGGCTCACTTGCTGGTTGATTCTCTGTATTTTAAAGTCTTTAAATCATGATCTGAAGACTTTAATAACTCAGTCATAGGTTAGAGGTTCATTACAGGAGTGGGTGGATGAGGTTTTGTAGCCTGAATTGTGCAGGAGCTCAGACTAGATGATCATATCGGTCCCTTCTGACCTTAGAGTTTGTGGGTATATCTACACTAGAAAAAGATAGGTCGACTTTAAGTCAACTTAATAAGGTCTACTTTAAGTCGACCTAAAGTCAACCTTATTAGGTCGACTTAACATAGTGGTTTCTCTTAACATGGACTTAGTAATTCGACCTAACTTCCCTTAGGTCGACCCTAAGAAAGTGGACTTATGCGTCCACACTGGGCTTAGGTCGAGCTAAGGAAGGGTTAGGTCAACCTAAAGAGGGTTAGTTTGAATACCCCACAGTTCTTATTAAGTCAACCTAAGTGTTCATTAGGTCAACTTAAGGAAGCCCCTTAAAATGACCTAATGAAAGCCTAGTGTGGACAGGGTTTAAGTTAGGTCAATTTAAGCCTCCTTAAGTTGACCTAATTTGCCAGTGTAGATATAGCCGATGAGTCTATACTAAAGAATATGGAGAATCATTCAAGTATTATATGAAGAGGATGCCAAACTTAAAATAAACTAAGGCCATGTAATGTCTGATCTATATAACATCTGTAGTGAGTTAATAGGATCTCACAGCCCCATCAATATAGATAATGCAGTATAGAGGCCAAACTGCTTGATTGCTCCATCAGCTTCCAATCTGATAACTTTTAACTTGTTTTAATAGAGCTGGATGAAATATTTGAGGAATCATGCACAAACAAACATTAAAGGTGATGGAAAGGTCTGAGCTGTGTTCAGCCTACAATACAAGGAGATGCCACAACCACTCCTGTCATTTTGCCTTCTCAGAGAAAGGTGTCAGCATTTTTTATGAAATAAAAGAAAATGGCTATACATATATTTCTCCGGGCTTGGTGCTTAATGTTTTTCATAGGTTCATTCTTATGTGGCAATAGCCAGCCATGATCAATCATGTCTTTATTAGTAGAAAAACAGTTTTGAAATAAAAGGCCTGGAGGTGTCAATATCAGACAGTTCTTTACAATATTGTGGGATTAGAAGTTGTTGTGGCCAGAACAAGCCACTGTTGCTAGTTAGTATATTTTTGTCTGTGCTCTGAGTATATGTTCATTACTGCTAATGGTTTTGTGAATAGAGAAAGGATGCAGCTCTGTGACTGCACCTCACTTTTTACAAAGCGAATCTGGAAAATGTCCCAGTGTATACATCTGGAATCTTAACTTGTATTTTGAATGAGGAGATTTAACAGAAAAATGGCAAATATGATTATGGTAACATGGGTCTGTTCATTTAGTCTTCCACATTTCTACACCTCCATGGTATTGAGCTACTGCAGCAGTTCCTAAATTCTGGGATCAACAGGAAAAACCCTCATGCCTAGTGACAGAGAAGCCATGCCAGACACAAACAGCCTGCCAGAGCAGTTCTAGCAGCAGAGGATTTGTAGGATATAATGTTTTTTTAGTCTCATCCACTTCTGCCTGGCCACATCTCTTATAATGCCACCTTTGCCCCTTGCTGCTGAACTATAGGGAGGGGAAGTTGGCTGAGTGGGATCTTTGCAACTATGGTGCCTATTTCTGTTACTCTATCAGTTCACACAACCAAGCAGAGTTCTCTAGGCAGTATCTACTGTCTTCCTAGACACTCTCAAGGAGCAGTGGCTCTGTTGAGGGTTCTTAGCTTGGTGTTCCCTTCCAGTTACCTCCACTTGACCTTTCACTCCCATGCCCTTTCTTGTTTTCTCATTAGTTGTCTCCCATATTCAGTTAAATCCTGGGCCCAGTGACTCCTCCCCTTGGCTGAAGGAAAGCCCTCTAGCCTGCCCACTTCCAAGAACTTAAATAGGATCACTGGATTGTATCTTGGCTGGGCCTTCACTTCCAGAGGATTCCTCTCCAAAAGAAGATTCCTCTGCTGCCAAAATTTGCTGGCTAGGTGGCCAGTTTGCACCAGTGCAGCCGTGAGTCCGGCCAGCAAGACTGGTTGTCATCAGTATTCTGGAAAATAAACATCAGACCATGGCTACTTAAATGGGTTCTCCAACTCATTGAAGAAGGTAGAGAGGGGCCTAAACACGTATGTTATATGTCACAACATATGTTATATTATTGCTAATCTAACCACTCAAGACTATTATTAAGTATGAAGTTTGAAAGAAAGAGGGCACCAAGATTTTGGAGACAGTCCACAGCATAATTAACCATTCAACTCACTTGCAAATGCAGCATAAATTGCTGTCAAATTTGATTAACTCTTTGGGGTCAGGAATCATATTTACACAGGCATGTGCTAATTCAAACTGCAGTCACTGTGATGCTTATAGTATAAATATGTTGAGAGACTGATACCACTTTGGCTGGCTTCAAAAAGTTAAATGTCCTTGTATTTTTATTTTAATTCGAGTAGGACAATCAATTGGGTGTTGAAGTTCTCTGGTCATCTTATATCCATACTTTTGGATTATCTGTTACCAGGTTACGACCCACTTAATTCCCAGAGTGCTAGTCAAATTTATCATTCATCATCGTGCTCCCTTCCTAAAAGTCTCACCACCTCTACAATCTATAAAGCTACCATTTATGCTATTCTAACAACTATAGACAATTGTGCAATTGCATAATAAAACTACTTTGTGACAGCCTTATGGTGAGAGAAGAGAGAATTTCACTGGTATCACCATATGCAACCCTTGGCTTCATAGAAACTTGGTCCTTATTAAAAACAGATTTGCTCTAATTTAGGGGGGGGGGGGAAAGAAGAACAATGTGAGTTTATTCAATTCAACTGAAGTGGTAAATCAGTAGGTCTGTTTATTTTCCAGGGTTAAATTTGTGTGTAATTTACATTCTGAGAGAGTTTCTGAAATTCCGTGAAACTATCCATGACAGGCAATAAATAATCTGTCTGGTCTTGGCTCTGACCAACATATATTGCACCCAGGATTTGTTTGTGTCTATAATTGAGAATCTGTCTGGCTAATGGAGAGCTTTCAAGTTTCATGGCATACCAGTAGGAAATTCCCATCACTCAGCAGCTGGGCTATTTATACATTCATGAGCCATGACTTTGCCCTAGTATGGGAAAAGTGAAGATTCTATGCAAATTATTAGTCTCTATTCACCTGACATTGCTGGAGGGTCTGAAGTGAAACTACTGTCAAAGACCTTGCGTACAGTGCTGTTGCAGCCATGTTGGTTTAATACGTCTACGCAGCAACGATGCAATGGGCCAGCTGACTCGGAAGCGCAAGGCTCTGACAGAGGGATTATTTTATTGCTGTGTAGGCTTCTGGGCTCAAACTCTAGGGCCCTGGAACTGAGGCTCCAGCCTGAGCCTGCAAGTCCATATAGCAATGGAACAGCCCCAGTGCCCAAATCCTGTAAGGCTGAGTCGGCTGGCATGAGCCAACCAAGGATGTCTAGTTGCTGTACAGATATACCCTTACAGACATAAAGGGAGTGAGATCATTTCTCTTATTGGTAAGTGAGACAAGCTTTCAAGCTTTTTCAGGAGACAGAAGAGCTCTATATAAGATTGAGAGCTTTCTCTTTCACCAGCAGAAGGTGCTCCAATAAAAGAAATTATCTCACTCATCTTGTCTCTCTCAAAGAGCTCGTCTGCATTAGGAAATAGCTTCCCTTGCGACTCAGAGGTAGAAGTGCCTGTTCTTCCTCTACGTTAGAACTTAGCTACGGATAGCAGATCCAGGGGTGCTGAAAAAGAGCTACACAACATCCTAGTGCAAATACACTCAATTCATTAGTGCACATGTTACAGTAACAATGCTGCTGCATCAATGCTAAGCTGTTCCTGGAGATTGGTATTGGGCAGTGTTTTTCTACTACCAGTTCATAGAAGGTTTTCATGAAATTGTGATAAAAGTGCCTGAGCCCATCTATACTAGCACTTGCAATATTGTTACACTCACTGATGCTGCTGAATTGTTGATGCCAGTTGCTATCTTACAAATTTTAATTTTTCTAGGCCAAAAGGAGAAAAGATTTAAAGGGCACATACAGAGATCCGGCAGTGTCTTGCTTCATTTTCCTGTACATGGCCAAAAAAAGGATACAATGAGAGAGTGAAAACTTTTCCAAAGGAAGAGCATCCAACTGAAGACAGGGTTTGGTTACACTAGAGAAATGTATCAGGCTGCTCATCCGGTAGCTTACCCCACCTGTAACACACTTCATCTCCACACAGATCGGGGTTAATCATGTCTGTTGGGGCATCTGCCCCACACTGGCCGCTGAGGGGTTCGTAGAGGTGGCTGGATGAAAAGCAGCCACTAGGAAGTGAGGTGAGAGAAGCAGCAATTTGGGATCAGGTAGGCCCATGTTAGAAGAGCTGCAGGACAGAACAGCACCAGGCAATCACTTCCTGGATCTGGAGGAGCGAGAGCTGGCTGACTTGCAGGCTAGGGGCAGCCAGGCCCTGGACAGAACCATGCTGCAAGCAAGGACCAGGAGAGCTAAAGACAACTCCTGGGTGGAGGCAGAGACTTGCAGACTGCAGCTCTGAGACAAGACTGAAAAAGGTGCAGGGGCCACAGGGAAGTGGCTCAGGGAAAGGTATGGAAGGCGTGCAGCAACCATCTACAGGGTTACTTGGCTGGGACCCAAAGTAGTGGGTGGATCTAGGTCCCCCCCTTGCCACAGAACAACTTGCTGGACAATCAGCTGAAGTAGCCAGTTTGCAGAGAGCAAAACTGCTTGCTTAAGAATGGTCCACACAAAAATGTTATACTGCTATTGCTTTGCTGGTAGCGTGCGTGCATGCGTGCGTGTGTGTGAAGTATAATTTATACTGACCTGTATAAACAGACCATTACATTTCACCCACTTACCTCAGAATTGAGACTAAATCTTACGTCTGACCAATGATCTGAAGACCTCAAAAGACAGGAAATCCACCATTTCCCTGAATAGTTTGTTCCTGGGGTTAATCACAGTCATTATTAAAAATGTGTGCCTTATTTCTAACTTCAATTTGTCTAACAGATTATAAATATATATTATATATTATATATATAATACATATATAATAATATATAAATTATAAATAAATCTGTTAGTCTTTAAAAGTGCCACAAGACTCTGTTGTCTTTCTACAATAGACTAACACGGCTACCCCTTTGGAATTCAATTTGTCTGTACTTTTATAGTGGTGTAACTCCAGCATGGGGTGCTGTGCTGCTTAACAGCATGGGCATGGGTAAAGCAGCAAAACTTTCTAATGTAGACAAGGCTTAAAAGTCTATCTTCTCTCTTATGTCCACACTGGAGCCTTAGGTCGATTTAAGGACGGTTAAGTCGACCTACAAACCACTACATCCACATCGGGCGCTTATTAAGTCGTCTTAAGTGCTTCCTTAGGTTGACTTAATACCACCACCTCTGAAGGTTGACTTAACACTTACGCAAACTTATTAAATCGACAATGCAGTGTGGACGGGGAGTGCCCTTAAGTCTACCTAAATGGCCTTCAGGCCCCAGTGCAATGTGGGACAGCTACCCACAATGCACCACTCCTCCGTCGACCTAGCACCTGCCAGTGTGGACGCTGGCAGTCGACTGGAGTTTTCAATGTGGGCTCTCTAAGTTGACTTAACAGAGCCTCCAGTATAGATGTACCTCTGTGTGTAAATCTGTATGGGGAATATGCACATAACATTGGGAGAACTGACCAATCAAGCTTGACAATCAGAAGTACGTTATCTGAACTATTTTTATTTGACTTTTCAGTATTGCTCATTTTTATACACACGAATGGTGTGTGTGTGTCTGTGTTTCACATTAAAAGATCATATTATGTACATACAGCAAATTCTTAGCCTAAAGGACCTCAAAGCACCTTTACAAATTATAGGCTAAATTCTACTGTCTGTGACACTAGTGTTAATCTACAGCAGTACTTGTCTTCAACTGAGTTCTGCCTGGATATAATACCTCTGTCAAGTTTTATTCTGTCTGTGCTTGTTTCAGGGTTTGTTGTTTGGTTGGCTTGGTTTTTTGGTGTGGGGGAGGTTAGCAAATGCAGATGTTTACATGTAGGACTGCAACAGCTGTATATGCATGTTAAAACTACGCAATACTTCAGGGCAGGATGATATGAAGAATCGCTTATCAAATTGAAACTGCAGATGAAATTTAAGTAGCTAGAATGTAATTACACATAGTGAAATGTAGGCAGTACACTGGGTCTAACAACCCTGATGTTGGAAAAAACCTGATTTGGATGTTTTAATGAGCATAAGTGGTAAGGGCTTTTAATTTTTCATCTCACCAGTAGTGTCCTCTACTGCTCTGCTAATGGGGACCTTCTGTGCAATAGTGCTGACTCAAAGGAAAGAATGCCACAACTCTAATGCCACTTCCTGTTGAATGATAGCTTTTCTTGGTGGCTTCTCACTAAGGTGTTATTCAGTACTGATTTTTTTTTTTACTCTGTTGAAATTTTGTACTACTTTTTATATTGTATTGTGTTGTCAGAGGCTCCCGGTGTGGTGCTCTGCTCTCTCCAATGTTAGTATCACTCGGCTGCGTGCGTGTGTTCCCTCTAAGGGCTGCCCCAGCTCCTGCAGATAGCTGACACAGCAGACCCGAAGAGAACCCCCAATAACCACAGAGTCTAGTAAGGTACGAAGGCACATCGACCAGGTTTACTGTCACGATGGATACAGCAGCAGTTCCCCTGGAGTGCTCTAAGACTCGTCCAGAGGCAAACTGCGGATACTGACCCTAGAACAATGGACTCGGCTCAGTCAGTGGCGGGATTTTCCACTGCCCCCTAGGCCGGACCCCTAAGACACCCCAGAAACACATTTTTATACACTCAGATGAAACTTTCGCAATGTTTCTGACGTATCAATGTTCGACCCCTTAATGTGGTTAGGTGCCGCCTATTACTTTGTTCATGTTGGTTCCCTCTATCCATCATGTCCCTGTCCTCCCTTATTTAAGGAATGTTCCAGGGCGTCTTGGTACCTGGTTTCTTATAATGTGCTTAGCTATGTTCCCATAACATTTATCCTTTTCTTGCCAACTTTCCTGGCGTGCCTTGGTTTAGGAATGTCTTGACTTTACTTTGGTTCAGGCTAGAGGCCTTATACTGGGCCTGTAACTGCTAAGGGCCTTGTACTGGGCCTGTACCTACTACATATTGTATTGCATTTTTGTATTACTTTTATTACTCTGCTTGTATTACTGTAGTATTTATCTCTGTTTGTATACTTTGTATGACTTTTAATTAATATTTATTATAATATTACTGTGGTATTTATTATTTACTTGTTGTAGTGAGGGAGCATGACCTCCCTCTGACACAGGCAAAGAGGGACGGGTCAACTTCAGCTGGACGGAGTCAGAGCCTACCTGCTCATGAGGGATCAGGAGAGGAAGTATAAAGGGAGAGCCCAGGAGCTCAGTCGGGGTTGATCTCCCGTGGGGAAGGCCATCTCTCCCCTCTTTTAGGAACTACCTGTGGCCTGGGACCAGAATCTTAGGGATGAGCTATCTGCGGTCTGGGATCAGTGTCTTATGGATGAGCTGCCTGTGACCCTTATCCTGTCTGCAGATGGCCTGCAGACATGGACCAGAAGGACTGGCTGTACCTGCCCACTTTCGGGGACCTGGAAGAATTGCCGGTGGCCTGAGGTCCCAAGGCACCCCCGGAGCCACTCGCCACTGAGAACATGGTGACCCCGCAGGGGGCCAGTGACCTGGAGGAGTTGCCAGCCATCAACAATGAGTAGGAAGCTCAGGTGGGCTGTGACCTGGAGGAACTGCTGTATGCCGACAGCCCTGATGAGTGACCAGATCTACTGTCCCCCGATGATGTCAAGAGATTCTGCAACCTACCCTGGGGTGACTATCCCAATGAAGCCAAGTGGGGATTGGCTAACCAGGTACCACAAGGAGAGGGAGCAGGGAACAGCCCAGGGGAGAGGAGAGACAGTCCGGCAGCCATGGAGCCATAAACTGAGTCAAGGTGGTGTGGCTGGGACCCTGCTGATTCTGTGGCAGACCCCTCTGCCACAGATAGGGACCTGGGCTGGGACACAGTGGAGTCAGATGAGCCTACATCCTCCTTCCTTTTTCCCACGCCAATTCTAGAATACTTCCTTGATCTTGGCCTGTGCTTACTCACCTGGGGACCATCACCTACTTACCCACTTGCATGGGGCCAGAGATTGCTTGCCAGCCCTGGGTTGGACAGACACATGCCAGAGTGAGGTAGTTAGGGAGCATGGTCTTCCTCTGTGATGGACAAGGGGGGTCGGTCCCACCCTACACTTGTATGCTTGTATTACTATATTTGTATTACTAGTAGTACTTTTTAGTTTGTTAAACCTTTGTATTACCATTGAAGACTCAGCTGTCTTTGTTTCTTCCTCTGCTTACTCCCCTGAAGCAGAGGCATAGCCAGAACTGATTTTTTTGGTCAAGGCCTGTGGTTGACACGGGTGGACATAAATCTTGTGTCACAAGTGAAACAGGAGCTGATAAAAACACAGGCTGAATTGCTTAAAATCTTATTGGGTTGGCTTGCATTCAACTGACTGGGCCAAGCCCAACTGTAGCTAGCTATGCCTCAGCCTTGAAGTTAATGCAGTTGCATGGATAACAATGGAAGCAGAATTCAGCCATTTGTCTATTGCTCAAATAATTGATTTTTTTTATTTGTTAAAATTGGTAGTTTTTGAAGGATGTTATACACTTATAGATTCATACAACTTGCTTCTTACTTGCTATATCTCATTGGTTTTGGCTTACATTTATTGCACTCTTTTTAAGAGAAGTCGTTCAAATTGACACTTAAAGTTCTTTGTTCAAGTTATTCTTTCATTAAAAGAAAAACTGTTTTAGCATTTGTTAAAGAGAGCAATTGTGCCACCTAGTGGCTAGCTAAGTTAATTCAGATGAACTGTTCTAGTGTGATCGATTGGGAAGTTTCTTATTTAAGGATAGATTAAATTAACTTGGATTTTCTTTTAATGTGATATCCTAAATGATAGGACAGAGTAAAAGAAAATGTTATGTATGACTTTCTGAATTAGCTAGAGATGGTATATTGCTTAATATAGTGATTTTCAACCTGTGCTTCACAGACCCCTGAGGGTCCACAGACTGTGTATAAGGGGTCCACAAAAGGTGACTATGAAAATAAAATTTCAGATCCCAGAAAAAATATTCAGTTTTTCTGATCAAAATTATATGAATGTCTCCGAGACTCCAAAACCCGAGACTGTTGTCTTTACTGCAGACATCCACAGTAGCACCCTCTCTAATCCTGCATCAAATCCCATACCGAACACATGAAACATTTATAGTTTTATGGTGTTCAGTCATTTTTTAGTCTGACATCTGTGGTAGGGATCCACCAATCACAGGTTGAATTTCTGAAGGGATCGGCACCTTCATTCACTATTGTTTAGGGGTCCACAAATAAAAAAAACTTGAAAACCACTTATTTAATACATGACTTCCCCAAGAAGTCCACTCCCATAATTCATAATTTAATCCATTCTAAATAATGTTACCTTTGACTGTTTATCTTGGAGTCATGGCAACAGTTAACAGAGAGAGGCAACTTAAATTCTAGCTGTCTAACAGAACATATGTATCCCCTAATGTGATTGAAATAATTCCTGAAATAAACTGATGTAAAAGATACCTGAAAAAGATCCACCGTGTTGCTTATTTGATTTTATTACCTTGTCAATGATGAGGTTTGGTCTTCATAATTTATACTATATCGGTCCAGTCAACCTCTTCAAATGTCATGCGTGTTAATGAATTATTTTGCCAAACAAAATAGGTTAGATCCTATGATGGTGTCAGTTGGGTAGATATGTGGGCAGGGTTGGTAACGGGGTATGTTGCTAGGATAGCTTCCCAGTTTAGTGTTTCTGTTGCACGGTGTTTAGTTGGTGGTGAATATTTACTTCAGGTTGGGGAGCTGTCTGTAAGCAAGAACTCAATTCCAATTTTTTTCAGTTCTTACTGTTTTAACAAGGCTTGTTCTTTAACAATAAGGAAAACACCTAACCGTGGCCTGGACCAAGTTTCTACTGAGAAAATGTTTGGTGGAAAAGTTAAAGTGGGCTGAGCCTTTGTAATGTCCTTTGAAGAAGAAATGTGTTGGTAGGTATTCATATGCTGCACTCTAGCCATATTCTTCTGTGCACTGCTAATCTCTGCTGGATATCCCAGATGTGTACAATTGATAGAACCCCATGTGAAATCAATGGGAGTTCTTCAAGTAGATACGATGCAGAACTGAGAACTTTACCTTATTTAGATTGTTTACTCTTCACAGTGCTTTCTAAGAAAACACAATGTTTAGCTATGGTGCCATATATATAACTTTAAAAATTAAATTCCAAAGGGGTAGCCGTGTTAGTCTATTGTAGAAAGACAACAGAGTCTTGTGGCACTTTTAAAGACTAACAGATTTATTAATCGCATGAGCTTTCGTGGGAGAAAATCCCACTTCGTCAGACGCTCTGACGAAGTGGGATTTT
>ML685787.1:8078034-8139619 GCA_007922175.1 Pelusios castaneus
AAAGCTCATGCGATTAATAAATCTGTTAGTCTTTAAAAGTGCCACAAGACTCTTTTGTCTTTCTACAATAGACTAACACGGCTACCCCTTTGGAATTTGGCATAATTAAGGTTTCCTATGGAATTGCATTTTAACTTCCTGTGTACAATTTCCGATTGTAAGATTTATGTTGTATAGAATCATAGAAATGCATGACTGAAAAGGACCTTGAGAGGTCATCTAGTGTGATCTCCTGTGCTAAGGCAGGACCAAATAAACCTAGACTATCCCTGGCAGGTGTTTGTCCAACATGTTCTTAAAACCTACAATGGCAAGGATTCCACGCCTCTTTCGATAGTTAACTATCCTTATAGCTAGAAAGATTTTCCTAAAAATCTAACCTAAATCTTCTTTGCTGCATATTAAGCCCATTACTACTTGTTCTACCTTCAGTGGACATGGAGAACCATTGATCACCATCCTCTTCTTAACAGTCTTTAACATATCTGAAAACTGTTAAGTGGATACCTGATCAGTCTTCTTTTCTCAAAGTCATACCCATTTTTAAAACATATTCTCAGGGATCAAGTCTCCTAAATCTTTTATTATTTTTGTTGCTCTCTAAGGGTGCATCTACACTTGTAAATTAAGTCGACTTAAGCTTGCTTAAGTCGACTTAATTTACTCTGCGTCTACACTGCACTTTCCTTATGTCAACTTAAGCAGCTGCTTAAGTCGACTTAAGGAAAAATTAAGTTGACTTTCTTCAACGTCATTTTAAGTCAACTTTGCTGGCTAAGTCAACTTTAGAAAGTCGGCTTAGCCAGTGTAGACGTGGAGTAGCCCTAAGTCAACTTAGGGGGCTCCAGGGCTTCCCCACTGCCCTCCCTGCCAGGGTGACTGGCACAGCCACAGCCTGGCATGCCCCCCCCCAAAGGGCAGGGCAGAGCCCTGTCCACCCTGCCCCTATGCTCTGCCAGGGTCCCTGTCCCCCTTTGCCTCATTGTACCAAGGTCCAATGGGGCAAAGGCTGAGCCCCCTGGCACTTGGCAAAGGGGCCCCCCTGCCACCGTGGACCTGTCCCAGGTCCACCTAGCCCCTAGAAGTCGACCTAGGCGTCCAGTGTGGATGCTCTAGGTCAATTTTGTAGGGTCCCCTTTAAGTTGTCTTAAAATTTGAGTGTGGACATGCTAAGTCGAGTTAAATTAACAAGTGTAGACATAGCCTGACAGATTTTCTGATTTGTTCACATATTTCTTATAGTGTGGCACTCAAAACTAGACAATTTACTCCAGCTGAGACCTCAGCAGAACCATGTAGAGAGGAATTATGTCTTACATATGACATTCCTGTTAATATATCCTTGAATGAGATTAGCCTTTATTCTACCTGTATCACATTGTTGGCTCATAATCAATTTGTGTTCCACTATAATTCTCAGATCCTTTTAAGTTTAGCTTTACCCATGATACTGAGGATATGTCTTCACTCACAGTGGCAAATTCAATGCCACCGGATCTATTCTCTAGGCTCGATTGAGCAAGAGTGGAGATCCACTGGATTGATCTGGAGGCCAATTGAATAAATCCACACCCCGAAAAAGCATAATGCTTAATTGATGGAAGGGCATTTCCCATCAGCGCAGGGTGGAGAGGATGCTGTGCTAATTAGAATTTAGAAAGTGGATGGGAGATACACTAGCTACTTAATGTAGCTTGTGCATCTCCTGTTAACTGCCGCCGAATTTTGCAGTAAGTGTAGACCAGGCCTAAAGGACTGATTTTTCACCAAGGGACTTTGAACATACACTTAAATGAGAGAAGAGTCGACCTGATCTCAACAAATTCCTTGTTCTTAAATTTAAGTTTATAATAAACCAACTAAACAAGGAAAATTAACAAATGTTTAATAGATTTGGGATTCTTTTAATGAATCTGATGAATAAACCATGTGACTTCCCCAAATGTAAATACTCTTCTTGCAAATTTGAGAGTGTGGAATAGCCACTAGATAGACATTCACCACACTTTTAGAGCTAACACTTTTTGTTGAACAGCAGTCTTAGATTTTTAAAACATGAGATTATAGGAGCTGTCTGTAAGTGAGAAGTGGCCTACCTCCCAATGTTTGAGAGAGTGAGGGATCATCTTGTAGGATAGACTGTAGATCAGGTGTGGGCAAAATACAGCCTGTGGGCTGGATTCAACCTGCCTGAGGCCTCTGTCCAGCCTGCCGCCCCTGGCCTGCTCTCTACCATCCCTTTTTGCCCCCATTCAGCTGCACCACTCTAGGGCTATATCTACAATTGTTAATTTACGTCAACTTAGCATGTCACCACTCAAAAATTAAGTCGACTTAAAGGGGACCCTGCCAAATCGACTTAGAGCGTCCACACTGGACGCCTAAGTCAACTTGTAGGGGCTAGGTGGACCTGGAACAGGTCCACGGTGGCAGGGGGGCAACCCTTGCCAAGTGCCAGGAGGCTCAGCATTTGCCCCATTGTACCTAGGTACAATGGGGGCTGAGCAGGACAGGGACACTGGCAGGGCATAGGAGCAGGGTGGGCAGGGCTCTGTCCTGCCCTGTGGTGGGGCACGCCAGGCTCTGGCTGTGCCAGCCACCCTGGCAGAGAGGGCAGTGGGGGAGCCCTGGAGCCCTTTAAGTCAACTTGAAGTTGACTTAGGGCTACTCTGCATCCACACTGGCTAAATCGACTTAATAAAGTCGATTTAAAATGAGGTTTAATAAAATCGACTTTAATTTTCCATAAGTCGACTTAAGCAGCAGCTTAAGTCGACTTAAGGAAAATGTAGTGTGGACGCAGATTAAATTAAGTCCACTTAATTTGTAAGTGTAGACACACGCTCTGGTTGGGGCCGGTGCTGCTGTTGTGCCGCCCACCTCGGCCAGCATTGCGCCACTCCCTTCAGCTCCCCCAGTTGGTGCTGCGGCGTTCCAGGGCTGGGGCCAGCATTTCCCCCTTCCACCCCCGCCCCCCTTCCCCACCCTGTTCAGCACTGCATGGGACCTAAGCTGGGGCCAGCACTACTCTGCCCCTTTTGCTCCCCCACTGCAGCACTGTGGGGCCAGCACTCCATTGCCTCATTCCGCACCTCCCCCACACACACTCCGCTGGCTTTCCCTCACCCCAGGTTGGATCTTCGTCGCCACCATCAGCTCCCTGCTGGATTTTATTCCCCCCCTCCCCCGCTGCAGTTCCTTGATGATGTGCTGAAGAGGTTTGACTTGGGGGCTGTAGGTGGTGACCAATGGCATTCTGTTGTTTTTCTTGTTGGGCTAATCTTGTAGCATTAGGCTTCTGGGTACCTGCCTGCTTCTGTCAATCTGTTTTTTTCAGTAATTAGCTATTGACATACACAGTTTTGCACTTATCAGGAGGACAGTGACAGAAAATACAGGACCAGCAACTATTGGTGGTTCATCATCAGTACTGTTCTGAGGAAATGCTTTGTAAACGAGAGTGGACAACCCTTTTCCTGATATCAGCAGGTTGGTGGGTTTGTGGGTTTAATAAGAGCAGGCTGGAAAAAATTGTAAACTAGAAGGAACAGGAAAAAAATTACACATTTTAGTTACGTATCATTCATAAGATTATCACATTGTTTGAAGCACCATGGGGAGAGAGAAGCAACCTAAAGGGTGTGCATGCTCTTCTTCCATGAAAAATCTGCATAACTGTCATCCACATTAAATTTTCATTTCACCCTCATAAATTCTTAGCTCTTAACTAATTCTTAACTTGATAAAGTCTGTACTGGAAAAAAGAAGCTCCCTTATATTGAGGATATGGCCCAGGATGCCCATGGAAAATGCAGATAAATTAATGTGAAGAATTCACTGCTCAGGTGATAAACTATCTGACATCTTGCTATGTGCTAAGCAGATGGAAGTAGTAGATTTCTCTTACTCTGTTATCTGTCCATTAACTCTTCAGGATCTGATTCAGAATTGAATTCGCTGGACTCTGAAGTGAGGATGAGCTATTATAAAAACAGCAGCCTAAAGATGAAAATGTATTTTGGTATGAATCCATTGCAACTGTCTTCAATACCAAGACATTTGTCATCCAAAGAGACTAAGACAGCCAGTAAGTACCCATAAGTATTACCAAGATAGGTAACTTATTATTACATTTCCTTTTGGGGTTTTTTATTTATGTGAGAATTAAACTTGCTACTCCTATCTTGGAACAGTTTGAGATCCTCTGATGAAAGGTACTCTGTAAATGCTAAGTGCTATAATTTTTAACCACTTATTCTGCCACTCTATCTTCATTATGTCTTAGACATTAACTGAAAGTCAGTGCTCGTCTACGTCCTCACAGGAAATAGAAATCCATTTTCATTGTTGCCACGCTTGGCAAGGCAGCAATATGATGCAATCTGAGAGATTCATGATGTACACTTGAACTTTACACTGGGACATCTCAGGATAAGAGCCACTTGAGGCTAGGCAGTGGTTTTCAATCTGTTTATTATAGTGGGTCTCATATGTAGCTCTCAATGTGTTAGGCGGGCTGCAATCCACATTATACATACTACCTGTATGGCTCTGAGGATGTCACATGGGCCACAGTTGTGTACTGATTGGGCCACAGGTTGAGAACCACTGAAAAGATGACCAGATAGCAAGAGTGAAAAATCTGGACACTTTTTTGGTAGGATGGAGGGCATAGTTGCTATATAATACAAAACTCCTAACATCAGGTTAGTTCCAATAATATCAGGAATTCTGGTCACCCTACTTGATGCTCTGAGTCCTGAGAGCATATGGATATGTCATTAAACTTCCCTCCAAATATAAGGCATTGCAGAACAGTGAAATCTCCGTCTAGGAATAACCACCCACACTAGCTGTCTTTGTCTGCATCACTCAAGAAACATATTATCATAATGCCTCTTTATCATTTTTATAGTGCTGACAATGTGCTTGTTTAGCTTTTTACATAGAAAAGAAGAGTGGTCCCTGCCCTGGAGACTTCACAAGGCTGTAAAGGATAAGAATAAGTTAAAGAAAAGAAATTGTCACTTGCCACTCTCCTGATGGAATGTGGGGCAAGATACTCAATGAGCTGAAATCCCACTATGTTTCCCGTCCTACATGTGAGACAAGAATAGCCATCATGAGGTATACAGTGGCACAGACTAAAAAAATTGGTGAATAATACAGTTATGCAACAACATCAAATATTTTCTTCATATTTCATTATGCAGTCAAGTGTACCAGAGCTTTGCATACAAGTTCCAGAGGAGTCTCAGTCCCCTTGAGAAGACGCTGTTTGAAACAATAACCTGAGACAAGCTGGCTACAGAAGAAGGGTAATCTATTGGCTAAGGAGCTACCTTTCCATATGGGAAGGCCAAGGTCAATTCCCTGCTTTGTCAAAGGCTTCTTGGGTCTTTGGTCAGTCTCAGTTCCCAGTTTTACAAGTGGGGGACTAACAGCCCTTCTTTACCTCACAGAGGTGTTCTAGGGATAAATACATAAAAGATTTTGTTGTGATCAGTTACTACAGTATTGGGGATTATATAATTACCTAAGATAGAGAAAATAAAAAGATGGTGCACATGAACAAGTAAATAGCTAGTAGGACTTTTTTTTTCAAGTATGTAAGTAATAAACATGGCACTTATACTGCTATAAAGCATTTAATCCCACCATAGATTATTTGGTTTCTGAAATCAGAAGGAGCTATGCACTCTATAACTATCTCAGTACTATGGTGACTTTACTGCTTTCACTATTTTCACAAAGTTAATTTGGGAAAATTTTAAGTGTTGACAAAGCCTAGGTATTTGTGCTGTGTTAGACAATACACATTTGTCATACTGAAATGACATAAGAGCATAACAATGGCCATACTGGGGCAGACTAATGATCTATCTAGCCCAGAATCCTGTCTTCTGAGAGTGCCCAATGCCAGGTGCTTCAGAGGGAATGAGCAGAGCACCCAGTGATCCATCTTGTTGCCCATTCCCAGCATCAAGAAAATGGCAATCCCTGCCTATCCTGGCTAATAGTCAATGGGGGATCAATCCTCCATGAACTTCACTAGTTCTTTTTTGAAAACTCTTATAATCTTCGCCTTTACAACATCCTCTGGCAAGGAGTTCCATAAGTTGACTATGTGAAGAAATGCTTCCTTTTGCACACCAGCTAATCTGTTCTAAAAATGCTGAATAGTTAATTTTCAGCTTACTTCTTGATGTGAATATAGATTCAGCCCTGATTTTGTCTGAAGCGGTAGTCATCTTTGGGAGAGTGAACCTTGCAGTGTTTCTCTTACCGTGCCTCATTCATTCTGGGGAGAGGTCACTTACTACCCCAGTAGGAATTCCCATTTTTGGCACTTTTAAAAGGACTGTTTTCTATTGCTGAAACCTCCCCACTTACACCAATGATATTTTGTGTCAAGATTGGTGTTTTTAGGAAATAAAAAACATATTGGCTATATGATGCTGCACCTTCCTATTGCTTCATTCAGGCATGCTGTACATACAGATCAAGTGCTTATTTCTTACCACACATTGGGTGGTTCATCGTCTGTCCTTTCATAATAAGAAAGCCATAAGAACATGTCCTGCACATTTTGACTAAGAGGTAAACTGCACTGACCCAAGAAATCTGCCAGCTTCCTTGTGCTTAGTTACATTTGTCTTAAGATCTAGAATGTCACTTCTTTGTTTTTTTTTTCTTAAGCAGATGTGAACTTCAATGACCTGACTACATCACCCTGCTTTGTATTATACAGTGCCATGTTGCCTGATGCAAAGTGTTGAAATATGTCTCAAAGCCAGATTTTTAGGCAGCCGTGCATATTCCTACTAGACTAGGTCCTTTTGAAAGTCTTGAAATTATACAAATACCTGTAAGTGATCAGGGTGAAAAAAGAATGAGATCCTCTGCACGTATACAAATTGAGTTAAACTGATTTAAAACAGTTGACTGGGGCAAGGGTTGAGCTCTGAGGGACAGTGTCTTATATCAAACTGGGGCATCACCCCAGAGCTGTTCCCTGGCTGAAATTTAGCCCCTACCATACTCCATGGACATCCACCACTGCTGCTTATATAACGTAGCCTAGAAGAGACAGGCAATGGCCGGGAAACACAGTTTTACTCCAGTCTCTCCAAAACATTTAAAAGTAAATTAAGATGAGGCAGAATTCTTTTAACTAAAATGTCCATCTTTAATCTAGATGACCAGAAATTAAATAAAGTGTATATTAATTTTTTAAAAACCCTCAGGATGATAAATATGTTATAATCATTATTTTTAAATGTATTTTCATAATATCCTGGAACTAGGGAAGGTGAATTTGACAATGGGAAAAACTGGTATTGTGGGGTTGACCTTGGAAACTTCACAATGGTCTGCTATCAGTTTCCTCCTCGGCTTCTGATTTTTAGCAAATAAATATTGGAGCAGACGGATATTTTTGTTGGTTTTCTTGGTGAAAGAATGTTAATTATAGTCCTATTTAAAATGTAGTAGCTTACACCTGTGAACTAGCATTGGCATGGTGGACCAAATTCTACCGCCCCCTTATATACCTCTGTCCCACATGGGTTGCATCAGTTTAACTGAAGGTAGGATTTAGCCCCTGAACTCTTAACTGTGTAACAGTTGTCCAACATCAACCAGTCTTGGTACTGCTGTGAGATGCACCAATGGAAGGAATTCTGTCTCCATGGTATTTTCCTACTATATCAGGTTTGGGAAGAGTTAAGCCAAAAGTTATCTCGATTATTTTAGCATTGCCACGTGCAGATATACTAATTGTGAGTTGCTGCACGTTGTGTTATCTTTAGCTCAATCACTTCAGGAGAAACAAAGCATAGCTTGGTTCTTTTCTTATGAATGTGATAATGGGTATATTCCAGGTGTAATCAGTATTTACTTTAAGTAATTACCACCCTCCAGTTAAGGTGGCGTTGGGAAGCATCTTCCCCCACATCAGGTTGTTGGGGATGCAGTTTGGAGTGCACTTCTTGGGTTAGGATCATCAGAGATCATCATTTTACTAAGCCAATTCCTTGTTATTTCTGGTGTACTTCTGTCCCTACTATTGTCTGCCTGTGATACATAATAGTTAATTTTCATGAGGGATTTAATACTTTGGGTTAATTTCACTTGCTGGGTTTAGTTCATGGGTAGTTAGTGGCCTGTGATATACAAGTGGTAGGACTAGATGATCTGATAGTTCCTTCTGCTCTCAAAGTCTGATATTTGAACCTGAATGAAGATTATCTATTTCTAATCAAGGATGATTTTAAAATTAATTGAAGGTCATATAGATACCCAAAGATACTGTGACAAAGTCCCTCCTCTACCTTGGTGGGTCCCATGCTTCCCTCTAGTGGTGTGTCTGTTTCTCTCAGTCTTCCAGACCTGGGAAAGGTCCTTTTCCCCCCTTCGGGCTGGGGTTTTTCCTTTTCCAAGCGTTTGTATCCATGAGGCTCTTGCTGACCAGCTTTCTGCTCCTTCTCCAGATCCGTCTGCATTCCAAACACACCTCACCTCCTCTCTCACACTCCCATAGCTCTCCTCACTCTTACACTCCAGCCACACCCTGTCTCTGAAGAGAAGGTTTTTAAAAAGTCTTGGGTGGGACCTTCATTAGCCCCTGGTGTGCCAATTAATCTGGAGTAACCACTGCTCAGCTACAAGGGGAAAAGGGACTTGCTGAGCCTGGGGTTAATATATTACTGTCTTGAATTCTCTGGAAACCCTCCAGACTGACTCTGTCACAATACCCATATCCATGTCACTGATTTTAGATATAGATCTTCAGATTTGGAGACAATCTATATCTTCATGTCAGTGGCACGGCTATGGGTACCCACATGGCCCCACAATATGCCCACATTTTTATGGCTGACCTAAAACATCACCTCCTCAAATCTTGTCCCCAAGTACCTTTCCTTAACCTATGAAACACTGATGACATTTTCATCATCTAGACCCACGGGAAAGAGTCCCTTGAAGAATTCCATTGGGATTTCAACAATTTCCACCCCACCATTGACCTTAGCCTGGACCAGTCCACATAAGAAATCCACTTCTTGGATACTACCATATGAATAAGGGATGGACACATTAACACCACCCTATATCGAAAACCAACTAACTGCAATACATACCTTCATGCCTCCAGCTTCCACCCTGGAAACATTACACGATCCATTGTCTATAGCCAAGCCTTATGATACAACCAGGTATGCTCTGATCCCTTAGAAAGAGACAAACACCTACAGGTGCTCTACCAAACATTCCTAAAACTACAGTGCCCAACTGGGGAAGTGAAAAAAACAGATCGACAGAGCCAGATGGGTACTCAGGAGTCACCTATTACAGGACAGACCAAACAAAGAAAAGAACAGAACACCACTGGCCAAGACCTACAGCCCCCCAGCTAAACTCCCTCCAACACATCATCAAGGATCTACAACCTATCCTGGTAGATGATCCTACACTCTCTCAAGCCTTGGAAGGCAGGCCTATTCTTGTTTACAGACAGACTCCCAGCCTGGAGCAAAATACTCACCAGCAACCGAACACCATACAATAACAACACTAACCCAGGAACCTATTCCTGCAACGAACCCCACTGCCAACTCTACCTGCACATCAACTCTAGTGATACCATCACAGGTCCCAACCACATCAGCCCACACCATCAGGAATTCATTCACCTGCACATCTACTGATATGATACATACCATCATGTGCCAGCAATGCCTCTCTGCCATGGCCCAACCAAACTGTCCCTACACAAAAGAATAAATGGATACAAATCAGATATAAAAAATGGTAACATCCATAAACCAGTAGGAGACCACTTCAATCTCCCTGAACACTCAATAGCAGACTTGATAGTTGCCATACTTCAACAAAAAAAACTTGAAGAACAGACTTCAGCGTGAAACTGCAGAGCTGGAACTCATTTGCAAACTTGACACAATCAAACTGGGTCTGAATAGGGATTTGGAAAAGTAATTGTCCATTTTTGCACATTCTCACCTTCTAATCAAAAGTTGTGAATGGACCTCCTCTACCCTAACTGAATTGATTTTGCTAGCACTTGCCATTGTAATGATTCTCCTTCACCCTGGCATGTGAATATATATCTCTCAACGGTAGTTTCTACTTCATGCATTTGATGAAGTGGGTTGGAGCACATGAAAACTTATGGCTGAAGAAATGTGTTAGTCTTTAAGGTGCCACGGGACCCTCATTGTTTTTGCTAAATACAGACTTATACAGCTACCCCTCTGAAAAATGTTTACAGTATTCTACAGTAATGACTCAAAATATTTTAAATAATAGTGCTGGGGATCATGATAGTTAAATATGGTGGCATTATTTATAAGCTTATGTCCATTGTACTTACCATGTACTTATTTCAGTCCACAACTAAGCAGTTCTGTTCAACTTTTAAATAGTACTGGTCATCTTTTACTTATAACAAAGGCTTTAAAATAATTCAGTTTGCTTTGTAACTTTCCCTAGTCTTCTGTCAAGTAATACATGGGCTCTTATTTTTCTCTAGGCTATTGCAGGAAATCTTTGCTGGCCTGCCAAATATTCCCTTTCTTCTCCTTTCACTCCCTGTTTGTTTTTGTTTTTAAATTGTTCGCTAACATTACAGCTAATCAAATATTTTCATACAGAACATTTTTCCCACCATAAAACATTGTTTCATCAAAATCTTAGCTTTCTGTGGATTGTCAATCTTGATACAATTTTGTTTTGAAAAAAGAAATATTTTGATAATGTTGAATAAAGTGTTGTATTCACATAAATACAATAGAATCTATTTTATACAAACTAATAGAAACTGAGATGCTCATAACATTGAAAAGTTCATAAAATTGAACATCTCAAACTGATAGTAGGTACAGTCAAGAGTTGCAGTGTAGTGACCTGCATCACATTCTTCTTGTTCTTCAAATCATTGCAAAATAATTTCTAACAGATCACAACATGAAGGGATGTCTGTTGTTGTTCCTCAGATCACATCATGAACGTGTTCTCCCTCTCTGGCCATTGGGGGAAGAATGATTTGTGTAACTGATGGTTTGTAAGATTGGTGCTCATAAGTCAAGGCTCCACTCTAGTAATAAATGGGCTTGGTTTTCTGATGCGCCAACCAGCCAGCTACTCCTAGTGATTTCAGATAAGAGTTCTTGGTCCTTAGCCTGTTCAGACTTGGACAGGAGTTTTTCCTATTTAATTCTATTCATATTCTTATATGGCATCCATCACTGGGGTATCTGAATTCAGTCATGCTGAAAACTAAATCTATAGCCAGGTCTATTCTTGAAATCCCTTCCCAGTATAGCTATACCAGTATACTATACTAACAATGCACTCCTAATTCGGATGCAGGAATTGTTCCCTCCTAATGAAATGGCAAAAAGTCCTATTGTCACCATAGGCATTAATAGAGCAAGGGATTTGGGACAGTCATGTGTTTGTGCTTCTCACTTTTTCCCCTGCTAAGATCTAGAGGCACAGACTTCAAGTGGCCTGTGAAGCCAAGGAGTTTGTAAGCTGTTAGGATGAGACGGTTCCCATCCCAAATTGTTTTCTACAATGCCTAGCACAATGGGAAGTGAAATTGTTTGAGTTCTTCAATAAACTTTAAAACAAAACAGAAAGTGTAATGGTAATGACCGCATGGAGCCCTAGAAATAAACAGGTTTTCTAAGTAGGATTTTGAGCAATATCTAAGTCAAACTCAAAAGTTAAGGGTAGTGGTGGGGTGAAGGAAGTGATGGGAATTGTTGCTTTTTCTTTCAAAGGGAATTGCACCATTTTACCCTGAACCTCATTGGGAGGAAATGAAAAAAGGAATCACCACACAGTATCCATTCCTGAACTACTCAATCAGGCAAAACTCTCATTGGTTTCTTTAACTTTCCAAAAACCTCAGGCACTAAAATTACAGGATGATGAAAATGATATTGGTACCCAGAAGGATGAGAAGTAAATTATGGGATTTGTTTTGCTTTTGCTCACTTAAAAGAGTTTGGGAAGTTTGTAGATGCCAAAGGGCACTTTGAAGTCTGATGAAAGGCAGGTCTTCAGTGATGGAGGCAAATCTTCCAAATTGACTGATCAAGTGTGAAGACCCACTCAGCCGATCCGGAAGCCGATCTTGGAAGACCTCCCCTTTCCCTGTGTCTGCAAAGCAGTAGCACTGAGTTGGAGGGAAGTCATTTCCTTCCAATGCAGCACACTGAAGATGCCATGGTAAGAAGGCGGTAGGCAATCAGAGGGAAATATGTGTGGTATTTTAAGTAATTTGTGTATCTCCCTTCAGTTGCCACTGAAATCAAGCCACAATATAGACCAGGGCTGAGTAGGAATAGTTTTACAGTGGCAGCTGATAGATTTCCCTGACAGTGTGGTGAAGAATCTGATTTTGGGAGCTTTTCCAAATGAACTCTCTGAAGGTTGTAAGAGCCAGTAGAATCATTTAATCCATAAGGAGTCAGAATTGGAGGGTTTAGTGCTTTTTGTCCATTTTTACCTATGTACCAGAATGTCTTCACTAGAACTAGTTTTTGCTGTTGTTGTTGTGGGCTAAGGACACTGTGAGAATGCATTCACTGGTAAGAGATGTGGAAAAGAGGGCCCTAGAGCTTTGAAACTTGATCCTTTTCTCTGCAGCGGCCCGTGGAGAGCTCTGGAGGGAAACAAACTAGATAAAAACAGGATACCAGGAAACGTCCTGATGATTAAATGGAGCAGGGCAAGGTGAGCACTGAGATTTAAGAAGAGCAGTTCTTGTGACACAGCCAGAGTGCATGTGGGAATTTTGGCTGGACAAGGCAGTGAAGAGAGCCCTGGGCACTGCCTGGCACTCACACCTGGTCTGAGGGCAGCGCAGGGAGACCCGGACAGCAGGTAGGTGAGGTGCTCTGAGGGGTTTAGGAAGGGTGTACACTTCGAACCTCTGGAATGTGGATCGTCTCCTACTGGGAAATCTCATCCCCCCTCAGAGGCTTTACCCAGCTGCCACCATGGCTACCTCCAGAGGGGGAGGCTACGTGGAGACATCCTGGGGATGAGCCGTGGGGAAGATCCTGGCACCCAGCATCTCTGGTGCCAGCGGCACATTGGACAAACCCCTCGCCCAGCCCCTTACCTGAGACTAGCTCTTCTCCAGCCCAGGCCAGCATCACTCCCTGGGGTGCTGTGCCACTCCTCTGTCCACAGCACGTAGGCAGTGGAAGTTATTGTCTAGCAGGAGGGGGATCAGTGTCCCTGGGGCAGACAAATCGTTAATTGGGGCTAGGAGGAAGACCAGTCACATCTCAGAGAGACATGCACACAAAGGGAGCCCAGGTAGCTGGGACTGAAAACAAAGGGATCATCTCTTCCACTGGTTTCTGCTATGAAGCGGGGTTGGGACTTTCTGCTCTGAAGTGTGAGGGAGGGGATGCTATAAGTGACATCCTTGCTGCTCTAAAGCTGGGATATTTCCCAGGGAGAAATCCCTCTCTCTAGGAGTCACTGAAGCTAAGAGAACTTCTTTACTGTAGCTTAAGTCGACTTAATTTGTAAGTCTAGACGCACCCTACTTGCTCTGTGGTAAGAGAAGAGATGAACTGAGGTGGAACTGGAAGCTGGGATATACTGTTCCTTTCCGAACCACAAATCTGTGAATAATGCAAGTGCCTAGTGCTGTAGAGGTTAAACACTGCAGAGAGATGATCATAGGGTTCAGGGATTGGAATATGCCTATCACGGACCTGGAAAGAGAGAGTGGGGCCTGCTTAGGTCTAGAGGAGAGTGCTTGTGTTGCCTGTGGTTGGTGGAGTTGGGGAGCTGATGGCCATCAGGCACAGAAATGGCTTCCCCATGCCTACGGCAGGTGGTCACAGTCCTGGGTACATCCAGGAGGCAGGCCACATTGTTCTACTTTTAAAAAAAAATAACATAGCACTTTAGAAAAGTAACTTGTAAACTGTTGTAAATAATAAAAGTTATATGTCCTGAAAAATATTCTTGTTTCATAGGAAAAGAGTTGAAAGGAAAGAAATAACTTATAAAGAAACCCTAAACATATTTTAACATAAACTCTTTGAATGGCTAATGTCTCTGAAAAGTTGTGTTGTTTTCTTGTGTGTGCAGATTTTACTCAAGTGCTTTACTTCTGCGAGTTGTACAATAGAATAAAACGATGAAGGAGTATCTTATAAATCAAACAGAAAAGGATCCACTTGATCGTAGTAAGTTTTTTGTTTATTTGTTTTTTCTTTAATAATGTTATGCTAGTTGTTTGATGGATGAACTCCATTGCCCCCAATGTAAAACTACATTTTGAAACCTGTCTGGCAGCCAAGAGGGATTTAGGAGGAAAAATTATCAATTCTATACAACTCACTCTACTCTGGGTATTTAGCTTGCTTTTGTGACTTCTCTATCCAATAAATATGGAACCTTCCTGGGGATCTATGTGGGGGAAACAGCATCCAGAAAAAATTCTTAGCTATCACTGAATATATGTATTCTCTTTTTTTACTTAATCACAACATTTGTTGGGCATCTCTGTGTGCTCCTTCTACCAGTGGTCTACATTATCCTGGTGTGTCTACTGAGGCACAATAGTTTAAAATTAATTAAGGTTCCCATCCTGCAAGCATTTATGCCCATGAATAGTTCCTATTCCATTTCAATGTGGCCATTCACATGCATAAAGTTATTCAGATATATCAAGAATGGGGACCAGGAACGAAATGCCTCATTGTATGAGTCAGGAGTCAGTTAACTGCATTTGAACTGTTATATAAACCAAACAGGCCTCCTATAAGTCCAAAAAAAGGTGTTGTAACAAACCGTGATGGAACCCAGTTGCATTCAGCCTTAGACAGGACAGACACCTCGGCTAAGTCAATTTTTGTTAAGTCAACTTTAATAAGGTTGACTTTAAGTTGACTTAAAATCGACCTTATTAAAGTCGACTTAACAAGTGGCAACACTTTAAGTCGACTTAGTCCACTTTGTTAAGTCGACCTAACTGCCCTTAGGTCGACTTAACAAAGTAGACTTTTGCATCCACACTGGGCGTAGGTTGACCTAAGGAGGCTTAAGTTGACCTAATGAGTGGTAGTTATTAAGTCGACTTAAGCTTTCATGAAGTTGCCTTAAGGAATTTCTTAAGTCAATTTAATGAAAGCCTAGTGTGGACGTGGCTTAATTTAAGTCAACTTAAGTTTCCATAAATTGATTTCAATTGCCAGTGTAGACATATCCCTAGTGTGTTGTGCACATCTTTTATCATGTATTCACAGTTACCTCACTATTCTGGTGTGATCCCTCTGACTGGTTCTTTCATCCACTTGTTACTTCACATCTTATTCTTTGATTATAAGCTCTTTTGGCAGGGACTCTCTTACTGATTTGTGTTTGCACAGCACAGGGCAATAGGGCTGGGACCTGTAGGTACTACCACAATGTGGGTGGGAGGGGAAAGCATGCCTGTTCCCCTCTGAGGCCCCAGTCATGCAAAGACAGAGAATGTGTCTACACTAAAGGTCCACCTTGCTATGTTGCTTAGAAGTGTGAAAAATCCATGCCCCTTAGAGACATAAGTGTTGGTAAGATGACTTAAACCCAAGTATAGGAACTGCTAGATTTACAGACGAATTCTTCCATCAGTCCAGCAAGTGGATTTACTACAGCAACCAAAAAATCCCTTCCACCCTGTAATAAGTGTATATCCTACAGCACTACAGCAGCATCGCTGTAATAGTTATAGTGTAGATATACACGTATGCATGCATATACATATTGTTTGAAGTTCCATTGACTTTAATGAGTCTATTACCTGAGTGTAGAATCAGGCCATGTCTACACCAGCACCTACACTGGCAAAACTCTTGTCACTCACAAGTGAGAAAAAAACACCCTCCTGAGCAACATCAATTTTTGCCAGCATAAGCCCTCATGTGAATAGTGTTATATCGGCAGGAGACAAATCCCACCAACATTGGGTACCACTGCTTGTTTAGCTCGTTTTACTATGGCAACAGAAGAACTCTCTCCCATTGGAACAGTGCAGCTACAGTGTGCTTTTATAGCATGACATCTGAATTGGTACAGCTGAGTTGCTGTAAGCCTGTTTGTGCCATGAATTTAAGCACAGGGATAAGACTTTGCAAGAGTGAGACCCAAATTTTCTATTTTAATCTTTAATAACTTCCCTTGAAATTAGCTTTTGGACTGAAAATGTTTGTTCTTAGATTGGGTGTAATTTTGGAGGAGTTACAAATTGAAAGTCACTGATCTGTTTCAAGAACATGATAAACATGTAGTTTTCATACTTTTCAAAACCCCTGTAGTTTTGGAGCTCAGACTATTCAAAAAGAGATATATTGTGCATCTTAGGGCACTGACTTAAAATATCCTTAGTATTTTTTTAAAACAAAACCTACGTTCTCCTACACAGAGTCTACAGTTAACGACTATGTCAATCCTGCTTTCCAAAATGATGAAAGCCCTGAGGAAAGTGACCAGTTACAGAAGAACAAGAAAAAGTAGGGGTGATCTTAATATACTGTTAAATTTCTTGCACTGTCTTCCAAGAAAGAGCCTGGATTAATTTACTGTTTTGTGTTAACCTCTTCAGAAAGAAAAATGAGACGTTACAGGCAAAGATGGTTGGCATTTTCAAATTGGTTAGTAATCAGTTTGTTGGTTTGATCTATATTTCTCAGTGTTCTTTTTCTTTGCCTGTCATATGTTATGATAACAGACTTATGTACAACCACAATCCTGGATTTATAAAGAGAAGAAAGAGGCATGCACAAAATTCAGTGTTGTTGCACATCCATTTTTGTGCATAAACATCAGGCTTCTCTCTAAAAATATGGCCCATTGTATAAAGTTCTCAACACAGCTCACTGCCAGTTCTTGACAGCCTTTCAGGGCTAGCTCCATGACTGAGTGAAATTCACCCATTTTAAGGACTGAAGTGAAGCACATGTGGGTATGGAGGGTCATGCCTTGGCTGTTGGTACTATAAATAATTTAATCATTAGTGAGTACCCAATAAATAATATCCTATGCGTTATCCAATGAAACCAGTTCTGTTTTTTTTTAAATGTTATAACTGCTGCATACCTGTTTCTGCTGGTAGGCAGCAGCCAAATGTTTGTCCACAACCTGTTCTTGTTTACATTTTAAATGCACTGAGTAGATATGTGATGCAGTTGAATGTGCACAGGGAGGCAGTGAGTTGGACAGATGGTGGTGTCACTTTGTGACAAATGTAAGGTACATTCCTTTTCTCTGCAGATCAAGGGATTCATCCTGCCAACATGTACTAACTCCCTCAGTTAAAACTGGCCGAAAGCTGTGTGTGATTTATTTACAAAGTTCATCTCAAGTGCTGGATTTGCTTTCCTACTATTTATTCATTGCTTCATAAAGTGTTTTGGGATACCCAAAATATGAATGGTGCTATGTAAAAACAAATCTTATTCTGGGTGGCGTAGGAAGGTATTGTAACAATTATGTGAATTTCTCAGCCTTAAATTAATTCCTTTTCTTTACATTCATATAGTTTGTGTATGCTGATTGGCTGGACATCATTTTGATGATAATAGGCTTGATAGCAGCTGTCGTTAATGGAATTGGGGTGACAATCAGGATCATTGTCCTTGGAAAGACGGTGAACACCTTCATTGGCAGTGGCCAGGTTTTGTCTTCAGGTATATACCTAAAGTTGTTCAACTTCTGAAAATGTTTGTTAGGGTCTGTTCTTCATTGACAGAGATTCGGGAGGGAGTGCTGCAGTGGCGTGAAAAATCAGAAAGAGCACAGTGAATACTGAGAAGTCCTTCCTTTTTACTCCACAGTTTATCACAGTAGCAAAATAGACATGATAAATTACAGAGCAGTGTATTTGCTACTTGTAAAAGGATTTATTACTTTCTATAGTGTATAGTTAATCTGTGGCACCCACTGGTCCAGGAGGTCATCAAATCAGGTTCTCTGTTTGGCTTTTTAAAACAACAGAGTAGAGCCACTAATACTATTCTGGGTCTATATGAATTAAGCCTATTATAATGGCAATCAAAACTTATGTTTTAGGGTCTGAGCTGATAATGTGTAAGAAGTCTCCTATTTCCCCCACCTCTGAATAGTGTCGCACCTTTGGTTATGTGCATTATAACGAAATTTACCCTTTTGTAGGTTGCCAGCAGAAGGCTTTACTACCACTTGCTCCCCACCTGAGCCCAGTTTTGAAGCTATGATCTGACCAGTGCACATTGATGTAGTGAGCTAAATGTCAGACATCACTCTATAGCAGGGGTTCTCAGCCCCTTTAGCATCACACCATGGTTGGGAGGGCTCCCAACTGCACATGACACAGGGATGCCCTTCACTTACATAGTCCACCACAGCTCCCCCCACCACTGAGGTTCTTCCCTGGTGCCAGCACTTTTGGCATCAGTGAAATCAGAGTGGCCCCTTCCATGAAAGAAAAAAAATGCCTCAACAGGCAGTTTCGCAGATGGGAGGCTTGAACAGCCACCATCACAAAGCACAGCAGTTCAGTCCAGTTTTGGTGGTGGGTCAGTGCACAGCACCCGCAGCGGAGCAGAAAACTGCCACTGCTTGGACTTTATCAATGCCTCTCACAGGGCCAGAAACCTAGCACCACAACTCTCCTCAATGCTGAAAGAACCCACGTTGGTTTCTTTCAGAGGCATGAGGGTGGGGGGCTTTTCAGTGGCTGGCTGATTTCACGTGACACACACAGCCTCTGTGCCGCAACATATTTCTGTATTGCAACACAGTGGTTGAGAACCAATGTTCTACAGAACCTTCTGAGCTGACTGAGAAGTCTGCCCTGCTAGATGCCCCCCTGGAAGGATGACAGCCACTATGTAGTTGTGAGTCTACAGAGCTGTTGCAGGGAGTGCAGCATCATGCAAAATATCTCTATGAGCCTGTATACTGTTTATACTGTTTGGCGTCACCCCTCGGGGGTGTTATTCATCGAGGGGACCAGGCAGACGCCGGGTTCTTTTTCCACCGGGATTATAGCCCGGCCTTGATCTGATGGAAGGGAGGCGCTGACAGATACATCAGTAGTCAGGGGAACTAGAACTGAATAATAAAGGGTTAAATCGAGCCAGCCGATAACCCAGGTAATTACCAAAGGAATCAAGTACTGTTCCCATAGGGGAAACAGAAAAAGAGGGAGGGGAGTGTCAGGAATTAACAGTACCATGGCAAATAACAATAGAATAGAATCAAGAGAATTATAAGTACAAAGTGTTTATTACAGATCATCTTGGGTACAAGAAGACATATCTTTGCTTATCTCTTTTGTTCGTGCACTCTTTTTTAACTGTTACACACTTGCAAGGTTTATCTTTGCTGTTATACTATGATATTCTTGTGCTGCAGCATGCTTCAGATTTACTTGTTATTTAATAACTAAAACTATTCTTATTACTCTGCACTTGCCCCTAGCAACAAAGGGGTGCCCCTAACTTCAAAGGGGACAGCAGGCTATCTACCTGTACTCCCAGGCTGGGGTGCTAAACTACTTGATCCCTAACCTTAGCCCAATACCTTTTACAACCTAGGTTTGGGGAACTAAAACTAACTTCTAGTTTATCCAGTTGTTAAAAGAACAACCTTCCTGCTGCAATCCCTTTAAGGGGACTGAGCCCTACACATCCCTAACCTTATACCTATCCCCCCGTACCCTCGGGGACCAGGGTGCTAAACTTCCCTTACTGTTTCAGTTACTTATATACCTGTTACTTATATACCTGTAGCTACTTTTGAACCAGCGTTCACCTAGGCCTATTGGTGATTTCTTAATACTCACCGAACTCCTTACCAACGTGTCAGTTTCGCCACCATCGGGGATCAGGTGCTGACCTTTCTTTGATGAGCTCGGGCCAACGTGCCAGTCCAGTCAGCTTCATGACTAGGACCTGACCTTTCTCTTTCTTCTCTGGACTGACCCCACTTGCTATAGTGACCGGAGCCACTGGGCGTCTTGAGTCAGTCCAAACCTGTCCGAAGGGGGTATCTGTGGGGCTGATATTTATAGAGCTTTAGCCCCCTGTGCCCCTCCTGTTTTTACAGAGGTTCCCACAGTCTTTGCCACATTGCCATCGATCATTTTAGTTAGCTGTCAGCCATTGATCATTTTAGTTAGCTGTAAGCTTATCAGGGAGCTATCAGGGAGTTCTCTTCTCGTTAGGGTGCTCGTTAGGGCTGCAGGTGCTCATTAGGTGACGTCTGAGTTCTTGGCATAGGTTCATGTGAGCGGTTATGCTAAGGCCTTTGAAAACTGGTTCAGGCTTGGGCCTATACTTACTAACTACTACTCTTAAAACTAGTTTCCCCTAATAATATAAATTCCCATTAACCTAATCCTCTTTATACAATACCTAGAGGGTTATGGCCTAACCCCACCATGAATTTGTTTTATGCTGGTTCTAATAAAATAAAATATTTTTCATGTTACAGTTAATCTCTCAAGTATGATGAATGGCTCTACTTCTCCAGCAATTCCACGGTTTGATGTAGAAGCTGAAATGACAAAGTAAGATTAATTTCATTAGACTAGAACAGCAGAGTTTCTCTATTTTGTTGTCCATTAGACTGCAAGCCACATTCATCCCTCAGTGGTATCCCATTGGCTTCAACAGGGTTATACTGGGGGAAAGAAAGGCAGAACTTGACCTGAAGTGTGTAACTTCTCTCACAAGATACAACTGACCTTATGGAGTTTTACTCTTTTATCACAGAGTTGTCTACTACTACGTTGGTCTTGGCTTTGCTTCAATGATACTGAGCACCATCCAAGTCTGGACATTTTTGACCTCAGCTGCAAGACAGACGGCAAGAATCAGACAAAAGGCTTTTTTTGCAATACTGCACCAGGAGATGGCTTGGTTTGATACCACCCAGATTGGAACTCTGAACACCAGGCTGACAGAGTGAGAAGGCTTCATTTATTTATGCACTGGAAACATGGTAGTCATAAAGATCACTGCTCTTTACCTGTATAGAATTAGCTACAGAGGATTTCGAGGAAACCTTTTAAACTAAGACTCAAAATATTGCTGCCATCTGAGGGAGGAATTCGTTATCATTTTTCACTTCATTTGTATTGTTTTAGTGACCTCTACATTGCTTATCCTTATGCTATGAAATGCAGAATCTTAGTCATCATAAGACATTGATTTTGTAATGTTTATGAGCTACTTTACAGACTTCTAAAGATGAACATTTCTGCTGCCTCCAGTTACTTTACAAACACTGAAAACCCTGACACTGTAGGAAATTAAACTGAGTTTATATTTATATGCAAAATATTCTCATTTGAACCTGATCCAGAACTAGTTAAAATCATTAAGAATCTTTCCCTCTGGTCCGTTAAGCAGGAATTCAGAGGAAGATATATGCAGAGTATAAAGATTCCCTAATTTAATTTTTGCAGGTATGGATGTGCCCAGTTTTTGGAAAATATGAATTCTGAAGGAATGAGAGAGGCTTGAATTTTTCCAGTTCCAGCTTCCACATATAAAAACAGCAAGAGTAAATTAGAGTGACACACTTCAATAATCCAAAGGGGAGCTGTGTTAGTCTATTGTAGAAAGACAACAGAGTCCTGTGGCACTTTTAAAGACTAAAAGTGCCACAGGACTCTGTTGTCCTTCCACACTTCAATAATTCTGCAGATAATAATTTACTGTCACTGTCCTTGCTGTTGTATAAGATGAAAAGTGGAGATATTCCTTGCCTCTAAGATCTTTAATTTAATGACAAAATGGAAGAAGGTAGGTTATACATGGGAACTCAGAGGAATAGTAATGTAGAGGTTTTGGGATTGAATCTTTGTCTTTGTATGGATCTTTCCTTTTGGATATTGTATAAACGAATTGTGTCACTTGTGAATGAGTGGGAGTAGCCATGGTAGAAGTCAATTTAGAGGTTGCATTACAGAAAATGAGCTTTGATTTGTTAGTTCATAGCCCCACAAAGAGCCATTACCGCTGTTCATAACCATGTCCAACATTCCCACTACCCAAATATTGTGTGAGGAGGAGGCATTCATCAAAGTTAACATATCTCTTTTTAAATTTACAGTGATGTTAACACCATCCATGAAGGCATTGGAGACAAGATTTGTATGTTTGTACAATTCTTTTCCACATTTCTGGTGAGCTTAATTGTAGGATTCATCTACGAGTGGAAACTGACTTTGGTGATTCTGCCAGTTATCCTTCTCCTTCTTCCATTAGCAGCAATTGGATCATTCGTAAGTATGCCAGAAAAAAAAGAATTAGAATTCTACCTCTAGGTAACAGAGAGAGAGAGAGAGAGAGAGAGCCCCAAATCAACTTGACTACAAAGTTTGGAGAGCATCTCTTCTCCTACTCCATTGTCTCCTGCCCCAAAGCTCTGTCTATACTGAGCATCAGCAGGCAGGTGCTGGCATGCTCTGGAGGCATGGAATTCTTCCAGCCATCACCACAAGGAAAGAAGATGGGCTGCATACAGACAGCCCTTTTTTTCCATAGACATTCACCTAGGACTGGAGTGCACAACAATATTCACAGGTGGGCTGGTGGGAGTTGGGGAAAGTGGGCCTGGGGGCCAGGGTGGTGGAGATGGGGGGGAGAAGGGGGTAAGTGGGGAGAGCTGGTCCCGGGTGGCAAAGAGCCAGCCAGGGGTCAGGGGCGAAAGAGGGGGAGAACCAGCCCCGGGAGGCGGTGCAGAGCCAGCCCCAGGGGAGAGCTGGCCAGGGGGGTGGAAGGCAGTGGTGTAGCAAGGGTTTCTGGTGCCAGGGGGATAAGCACACATTTGTGCCCCCCTGGTGCCCCACCTCCCATTACCTTGCAGCCCCTGTCCCCTGTGTGGGGCAGGAGGGGTCCCAGCGTAACAGGGTGGGGAGGGGGTTGGAGATACAGAGGTGTGTCTCTGTTATCTCTCTTCTCTGCAGGGCAGCAGTGGCCATTCCCATTGCATGCTATGCCCCACAGGACAGCTGGTTAGGGGTTGGGTGGGGAGGGTTGCAGCCCCCAGTTCTGCCCTTCCTCCCTGACTTCTTCATGGCTGGAGGCAGGCTTTTCAGCCTCACTGACTCAGCCTCTGCAGCTGCAGCAGGAGACTTGGGAGCAGACCCCCCACACACTTCTAGGAAGCTCATTCCATGGAATCCAGGGTACCCATTAGCCTGCACCTTTGTCCAGCCCCAGGAGGCCCTCCCTCCCTTATTTACCATATTGCTGCTGAGGGAATCCCTCACCCCCCTCACCCCTCTCCTGCTGCCTCCCCTTGCATTGTCTTTTCAACGCTTTGCCCCAGGAAGCTGAAGAAGAGTCGTTTCCACAGGGAAGAAAGAACCAGGCTCTCGGAGGGGAAGGCTTCTTGCTCCAGCAGCCAGTCACTAGCCTAGCTGCCCAAGAGTGCTATGCTGCAATTTGACTTTGTTTCTGTGTATGCTGGGCAGCCAAGTACACATAGAAGTAGAACCCTCCCAGCATTAGGAGCCAGGCGGCAGCATCCAGCTGGCTCTGGCTCTGCTTCTCCATGAAGGGGCCAGCCCAGCCTGGCTGGCACCACCACACACCCCTCTACCCCCTCCTGGCTCTGATGGAGGGCAACCTCCTCCCCCTGCTTTGTAGGTGGGGAACTGGGCTTGCCCTTCAGAGCACAGGAGGGGTACAGGAAGCTCTGTGCCTTTCAGAGCCTCCTGCATCTCTCCTCCTCCTGCATGGTATCTTGTGAAGGGCTAGCCTCGCTGGAGTTAGGAGAGGGAGCCACAGCAGCACTCTGGCTGGTTGTGGCAGCCCGAGCTGCCGCTGAAGCTGGGGGAGGGGGTAGAAGGAGAGGGAGCCAGAGCACAGGGACTCATGGGCCCGATTTGGCCTACAGTAGTTTGCCCGCCCTTGACCTAGAACAATCGGCCAATGCTCATAAAAATCATCCTTCCCTGTCAATCCAAAAGCCATTTAAAACTGTTTTTGAATCTGTTTTATTGTTGCAAATAATTTATCTAGTTTCATCCCAGATGTAAACATAACCCCAGGACCTCCACGCAATTACCATAATTTAGATATATACAGCATAGTGAAATGTGTAGGGAGATTTTTCCCTGTATTGATCAACTGGGACCACATTAGTAGATATTGCTTGTGATGTACAAAAATTACTGTTTCCATTTATAGTTTTCTATTTTGTTTTCTCTCCCTCTCCCAAGTCCACATCCAGTCACTAAAAACAGTGGAGAGAAAAACGTGGTTATAATCTTTAATCAAGGTAGCTACGTTATTTAGGTGGCCTCCATTGCTGTAGTTCCTGAGTACATCACAGTCTTCATTGTGCTTAGCCTCACAACACCATGAAAGATAAAAGATTCCCATTTTACAGATGGAGAACTGAGACACAGAGAGGAGAGGTTATTTAACCAAGATTTTTGGAGAAAACTGTTTTGGAGTTGGGACTTGAATCCAGTCTCCTCTACCCTAGGCTGTTTCCCTAACTACTTGATTACCTTTCATATAGTACATAATTTACACCACTCAAACAGAGTTCCATAAAATATTTTTCCTTCCTCCCCACAATTTTCCAGTTCCTGGCATCATTCACTACAAAAGAGCTGGCGGCTCATGCTAGGGCAGGAGCTGTGGCAGCAGAAACGTTGACTGCCATCAGGACAGTTGTTGCTTTCAATGGACAGATGAAGGCACTAGCAAAGTGAGTTGGTTTTGTAGATAATTATTGATTGTACATAATATTTGGGAAAGTGATGTGGTAAATTCAAAAGAAAAATCAAAGACAAAATCTGTCAGTTTATCCACCAACCAGCTGAAAAATTCAGATGAAGTAAAATATGAGCATGTGGCAGGAAATGCTTTTCATCACTCATGAACATCTGTCATCACTCAGTTGACTTACATTATGGATGAGAATTGTAAAGCCCAATTATCCATCTCACACAAATGTGAAGTTGAATTTGGAAACCGAAGCTGTAGAAAATCCACATATACAGTCCCACTGAAATCATTAAAGAGTTCACAATTAAACTTATTGAATCATGACCCTATGTAAGATTGCATATCACTTTCCTATGTCATAGACTTCAAGAGGCCTACCTATCTGCTTAAAGATGAGTGTGTGCTCATTGCTTTGCAAATAATCCTCTGCTTAATCTAATCTGAACTGTATCTATGGTATCTAAGCACTTTATTTGGAAGAAATTAATGGCACATCATTTTAGGATCCCTTCTCTGCTGCTTTAAACTGTACTTCACATTTTGCCTCTTCCCATTTTTGGTCAGGAGAAGATGAATATGTGTGTCAAGAGGTCCCAATGAAACTTCTGACCATGACATTGAACCATAAAATGATATACTTGTCATCCTCTTGAAAGGTTCTGAGAAAATAGTTAGGCTGATCTTACTTTCTGTAGTGCCCTCAATGAGATTAGCTGGCTTCTGAGTGAACACAAAGCAGTCATTGGTTGACTGGAAAGCTATAAACTTGTAAGGGACATGCAAGCAAGATGAGAATAATTTCTTCATTAATTAACCTTTTAATCTTTGTCCTTGTCTCACAGAGGTTAATTGGCATAATATGGTCCTTAATTTGTATTTGATTGCTTGCTATTGGCATATATGGTAGTTTAGTGAATTAGTTAAAGAGACTAATTCCTGGCTTACAACAGCATTCAGCAAGAGACTGATATTGCTAAGTTGTAGAATCAAAAGGGATTCTTGTTCTATTTTACCTTGTTGGCCTTCATCCAAAGCACTTTTTCTTCAAAAATTGAGTGGACACTAATTCTTAGCCTTTATAGCTGATATTCATAGAATCCCTAGAAATATAGGCTGGAAGGGCTCTCAGTAGATCATCAAGTCCTGTCCACTGCATTGCGGAAGAACCAAGTATATCTAGGCCATCTTTGACAAGTGTTTGTCTAACCAGTTCTTAAAAACCTCTAAGGATGGGGATTCCACATCCTCCCTTGGAAATGTATTCCAGTATTCCACTATCCTGATATTTAGAATGTTTTTGGTAATATGTAACTTAAATCTTGTTTGCTGCAGATCACCTAGATTATTGTTGTCCTGTCTTCATTGGACATAGAGAAAAACTGATGACTGCCCACTTTGTAACACCTTTTTACAGATTGGAGACTGTTAGCTAAGTGCCTGCTCAGTCTTCAGTTCTCAAGACTAAACAGGTCCAGGTTTTTTTGTTTTGTTTTGTTTTTTTTCCCTTCATAGGTCAGGTTCTCTAAACCTTTATTCATTTTTTGTTGCCCTCTTCTAAAATACCTCCAGTTTGTCCATACCTTTCCTAAACTAAATGGCCGAGCCCTCAACGGGGATGGTAGCCTGGAACAGTTACTTCCTGTTTTATATATGATTCTGCCCATAACACACCCCAGAATGATATTAGCCATTTCACAACTGTATCATCTTGTTGGATCACATTCATTTTGTGATATCCTTGAATCCCCAATTCTTTCCCACAGTACTACTGCCTAGACACTTATTCCCCATTCTGTATTTGTGCATTTGATTTTTCCTTTCTAAGTTTTTAATATTTTCTATTTGTCTTTATTGAATTTCATGTTTTGAATTTCAAACCAGTTTTTCAATACTACATAAGAACAGCCTTTTTGGGTTAGAAAATGGCCCATAGAGCCTAGTCTTCTGACAGAGGAAAGATACTTCAGAGGAAATGAATAGAATAATTTTTGAGTGATTCGTCCCCCGGCATCTAATCCCAGTTTCTGGCATTCAGAGATTTAGGGACACCAACAACATGTAATTTCATCCCTGACTATCATGGCTAATAGCCCATGATCTTCCCTAATTTGTTTTAACGTATTTGTATTTTTGACTAGTAATGAGTTCCACAGGTTGACAGCATTGTGTGAAATAGTATTTCATTTTGTTAGTTTTAAATTTGGGTGACCCCTGGTTTTATCTTGTGTGGGTAAATAACATTTCATTTTGTCTTATTTCATGATCTCTATCATATCCACTCTTAATCATCTCTTTTCTAAGATAAATAGTCTAGTTTTTTTAATCTGTCCTCAAATGGAAACTATTCCAAATCTTAATCATTTTGTCGCACTTCTCTTTATCTTTTCTCATTCTAATATGTTCTAGAGTGGCATTGTTCTAGAGTTCTGTGTTCTAGAGTGGCATTGTCATTTTTTTCTGTCTTCTTACCTGTCCCTTTCCTAATGGTACCTTACATTCTGATGGCTTTTTGACTGCCATTGTACATTAAGAAGATATTTTCAGTGAATTATCCCTGATGACTACAATATTTTTCTTCAAGGTAGCAGCTAAATTCGATCCCATCATTTTTCATGTACAGTTGGCATTAGGTTTTTAATTTGCATTTATCAAAAATGAATTTCACCTGCCATTTTCTTGCCCAGTCTGACAATTTTGTGAAATTCCTTTGTAACTTTTTGCAGTCAGCTCTGGACTTAACTATCTTGAGTAACTTTGTATCATCTGCAAATGTTTGCCACATCACTATTCACCCTCTTTTCAATAGCATTTAAGAATATACTGAATAGTACAGAGCTCTGTACAGATCCTCTGGGGATCCCCACTACTTACCTTTCTCCACTGAGAAAACTATTTATTCCTACCTCTTCTCCCCCCCTCCCCCCATTTTTTAACCAGTTACTGATCCATGAGATTTCCAGAGGGGTAGCCATGTTAGTCTGTTGTACAGCAAAAAACAACGAGAGTCCTGTGGCACCTTATAGACTAACAGATTTTCTTTGGCGTAAGCTTTCGTGGACTGTAACCCATTTCATCAGATGCAGTGGGTTACAGTCCACGAAAGCTTATGCCGAAGAAAATCTGTTAGTCTATAAGGTGCCACTGGACTCTCGTTTTTTGCTGATCCATGAATCCATGAGAGAAGTTCTCCTCTTACCCATGACTTTTCTCAGGAGCCTTTGGTATGGGATCTTGTCAAAGGGTTTCTGAAAGTCCATGTAACTAACTGGATCACCTTTGTTTATATGCTTGGTGAACCCCTTAAAATATTCTAATAGATTTAAAATAGATAATATACTCCGATTTTCATTTGCAAAAGCCAAGTTAACTGTTATCCAACATATAATTTTAATCTGTGTGTTTGATAATTCACTCAAAGTACCCACATGAAAGGAAATAGTACTAGAAGCTAGACCTACTGTTGACAAATATTAGGCCAGATCTGCTGCTGATATAAAAGAGAAGATGTATCTGAAGATTAAACATCCTCTAAGAGTCTGGATAATTTATTTTTATGGCAGAAAACCTTGGAAGCATGAAAGGAAGCTAGATAATTTTAACCAGAATGTCATCTGGGTACATTTAACATTTATTATCTGTTTTCAGATATGATGTTAACCTAGAGAATGCCAGGAATGCTGGAACCAAAAAATCCATTATTTTCAACACATCTTTAGGTTTCATGGAGTTTATTTTATTAGCAGTCTATGGTTTTGCATTTTGGTATGGAACCAAACTCACAGAGGAGGAGAAAGAAAACTATGACATTGGACGTGTGTTAACTGTAAGTACAGAAGAATACGAACTGACTGGCTGAAGCAAACTTTTTAAAAATGGTCCATAAATTAGAGAAAACGCTTTGTTGTTTAAATACTGCATTAAAAAAGACTCATAATTAGAGCTTAGGCCCAGAATACCCATCAGACTAAATGTTAATAAATATTTAATATAAATCAACAGTGAGATGTGATATAAGTGTTATTCAACATCTAAGTTACATAATGAATATCTCATTTGGTCACTGTCATGCTGTCTAGAGTGGCTCATGACCACTACATGACCATGTAGGAAAACAGGGCAGAAACCCCAAACTGGCAGTGTGTTCTATAATTAGATTTTATCAGGCCAGAATCATAATACCAATATTACCATGGAGTCATAGACTGTCTATGATTTTTCCTTTGGGGAGGAATAAGGCCTTGATCCTGCAAAAGATGTAGATACACGCTTAACTTTATGCACTGTGAGAATCCCCATTGACTTCGAAGGGGTATGTGACTTCAGTGCAACTAGTTACAGTGCATAATATTAAACAGGTGCTTTGCAGGATTTGTTCCTCAGTTAAGAAACTTTTTTTGAGAATGCTGAGGTATTTATTAATGCAAAAAGATGGAGAGAATGTCAAATTTCATTATATATCCTCTTCGTGGGAGCTAAATACAGCAGCAGCAACAACAACAAAAAGCTAATTTAACAATTAAAGGGCTTCTGGCTATGCACTATAACTACATTCATGACTTCCCATACCTAATACAGCATTAGAATAAAAACTTGAAGAGTTGGAAAAGTGCAACCTTAAACCTTTCAATTTAGTTTTGATTTTTTTTCTCTTTTTAATATTTTTTAAAGTTCTTACAAAACTACCAGGATTGCTATGACATTTACCACTAAGGAAACTGTAAGTCTGGGACCACTATAAACTAGCTCCTGTGTTTGTTCCCTGTAGATGAGCTACGCTGTGGTCTATAGCATAATCTTTCTCAAACGGGCTTCCACAAACTTGGAGGGTATTACGAATGCTCAAGGTGCTGCCTATGAAGTGTACAAGATTATGAATAAGGTACTTATTATCACATTTATTAGCCATTTGAAATTTCTGATTTATTTCTCGAAATATTCAAAAAGTGGATGAACTCCTTTGTCTCATATCATTGAAAACAAAATTAAGAGGACATTTATATTCATATTAAGGAGATATGAACCTAAACCAAAGTCCTAAATCTACATACTGCAAAGTTGGGTGAAATTCCAATCTACATCTCAACTTTACAGATTGGGTTCCTCTTTCATGTTAGGTTTGTCACTCCCTCATTTTATTTATTTTTATTTAGAGTGAGCGGTGAAGAGCAAAGAGAAATGACATTGCTGTTTAAAACACAAGTATGTGGAGTAGACATGATTTCAAATCAACAGCTTTTCATTTGGAGATAGCTAACAGTACTTTTGAAAACTATGGTAATACTGTTGTTGAGGAAGATGAATACAACACATTTAGTAATTAACTCTGAGTATTTTGTTTGTATGCAGTTTATAATATAACTGTGAATATAAAAGATGGTAACCAAATTATGATCATATTAAGTTAAAAAAACTCAGTCCTTTGTTTCTATCTTCTGTTATGGCCATTAGTACCTATTGATTTCAGTGAGTTTGTTGATAAGTTCCAGAGAGGTAGCCATGTTAGTCCATATATAGGAAAAACAATGCAAGTCCTGTGGCACCTTAAAGACTAACAAAATTTCTTCAGACATAAGCTTTCATGGTGTGCAACCCAGTTTATCAGATGCATGAAGTGGAAACTGCAGTTAGGAGGTACATATACACTTGCAAGAGTGAGAAACATTACAATGCGGAAGGCAAATGCTAACAAAGTCAACTCAGTGAGCTTGTGTAGCTATAACAAAGGGTAGAATTTTACCCAGAAGGACTAAATTAAAGGTGCTCGAACTCAGTGTAAACCCTTTGGACATGGTTGCTCTTGACATATTACACTTAGCAAACCATAAGGTATTCACCCCAGGTTACAGCAGGTTAAAATAATGTGGAAGCTACCAACAGAACCAGTCGTAAACCAGAACTCAGAGGGTGCATCTACACTTACAAATTAAGTCAATTTAAGGAGGCTTAAGTCTACTTAAAATACTCCGTGTCTACACTGGGCTTTCCTTACGTCGACTTAAACTGTTCCTTCAGTCGAATTAAGGAAAAGTTAGTTTGAATTAATAACACCTCATTTTAATTTGAACTAACGCTTAAGTCGACTTTATTAAGTTGACTTAAGCCACTGGAGATGGGGATTAGTGCCTTGATGAAGCTTATTAAGTCAATTTAAAACATTAAGTCGACTTAATAAGGTACACTTTAAGTCGACTTAAAGTCCAACTTATTACGTCGACTTCGTAAAGTTGACCTAACTTTTCAAGTGTAGACATAGCCAGAGAGAAAGGGTTTTATTTTACTTTTGGTTCGTTGATGTCAGAGTGGAATAGAAAAGAAGCATAATAGCTTTGGAAATCCCCTTCAAATGAACCTTCCATGCTTAAAGGGAAGTTTTGAAGTGTGCAGGTAGTTACTGGGGCATTGAAAATGTCAGGCCAACTGAGACATGCAGCCTGGGAAGTGGATTAGCATTATCTGGTCAGGCGATTGAGTACCTGATTAATCTTCTATTGGACTTCAGACCAAAAAATCACAGGATGATAGTATCCTTTTAGGGATGAAGACCTTGTAATATATACCGAGTTTATTAGTTTTGCTTGTGACTTTTAAGCCAGCCATTAGTTGCTGGGTCCTTCACCCCTTCGAGAAATGATTCTCAACTCACATTATGCTAAGGCAGATGCTGAGAGGGAGCTGGGGAATTTAGACCTATTGTAAATGTTAGGAGATGGTTGGTTTAAAGTATGATAATGATGCTTTATTATTCTAGTTTATCCTATTATTTCCATGTCCCCTATCAATTGTTCCTGTACCCAATAAAGTTCACCCTGTTGTTGTATCATTACTTTGGGGATTGTGATAATTACTGTATTCCTTGTGTATTGGATTACACCCCTAGCATGTTATTTGGCAGTAAACATTTTCCCAAAGGACAGCACCCCTTTTGTTCCAGGCACAAAGAAGGGCCCTTTTGGGTGGAAGCACCATCACCAAGGTAAGGAATCCAGGACCTATAGCCTGGAAGGAAGGGGAGTGAGGAGAAGCTGCTTCAAGGAACAGCCAACAGGAAAAAGGCTTGAGCCATTCCTTAGGGGAGAGGCTGCATCTGCAAACACTGATTTTCTTTTATGAACTTCGTGTAGTGCTTTCAATTGCAGAATTAGTCAGAATTCAGAGAATTAGTTGTTCCCCACTTCAATCATTTTCTAAAATACTCACAAATCTGCAAGACTTCCATGTGTGTGAGATAATTACAAGTTATATAGTGCCTTTTATCTCCAATTGCTTACAAGGTATGAGCAAGGATTGTAATTCACTTAAATGGTGAATCTTCTGCCATGAAAGAGAACAGCCATTCAGCAGTTACATTGCAAGATTACATAGCAGCTTAGGACAGTAAAAGAACAACTTCTCCAGCTTAAACAACTGTAAAATGACAGCAATGTGTAATATCTTTACAATTTCTTTCTCCAGCACAGTCTTATAGATAGCAGTGCCAAGGAAGGATACAGACCAGACAAGTTCAAAGCAGAGATTGAATTCAAAAACATCCATTTCAGTTACCCATCTAGACCTGATGATAAGGTAAGTGATCTTTTGAAATGTGTCTTTGCAGTGAAATGCTGCTGCTTTTATATATGTGACCAAAAAGAACTGGTATTTTTTACAATGTGTTTATTTTGGTCCATTTTTTTAAAAGTATCCATCCTCTGTTTTGAGAATTTTTACACTAAGCAGTGATTCTCAGTCTTATTCAATCATTTCTCCTTTCTTTGTGCCTGTAGTTGTTGTTTATGCCCCCCAGTCCTGTCACACAAACATTTATATCAATGTTTGTTGCAGCAGTACTTAACTTGAATCAGTTTTGTCTTTGTTTTCCACTTTTTTTTTCTGTTGCACGAACGAGCCAATGATCCCTTATGATAAGAGCAAAAGGAAAACTGTGACTGTAGTCTATGCTTAAAATTAAATGTGCATACTGATTAGTATCTCGTGGATGAATGTACAGATAGCAACAGCTTTGTATAATGCTATGCAAGCTTAACAGAAATCTCAAAATTCACAGCACCATCTGAGGACATGATATGCATGGAGGAATCAGCTTTATTCATTACTGTGGGTAAAATATGCACAGCAGGTTTTTTCCCCAAAAATCTTCTGCTGCCCGCACCACCAGAATACATTCTATGCCCTTGCTGTGGGTCTCTCCCCGCCCCAGTTTGAGAATCTCTGCACTACAGTATGGTCTAGTAAAAAAGCATTGGATGGTGACTTTGGAGACAAAGATTTATTTCTTGACTCTGCCATCACCCTGCTGAATAACACTGGGCAACACTGAATAACACTTGTCCCCCCTCTGCCTCAGTTTTCCCATCTATACAATTGGGATACTGATATTGACTAAAGTGCTTTGAAATATATGGATGAAATGGGCTATATAAGAACTAAATATCTTTCCAAAACTGGAGCTGTCTTTACTGCCACCATCCACCCATTTTTCATAGAATCATAGAATAATTGGGATGGAAGGGACCTCACGAGGTCATCTAGTCCAACCCCCTGCTAAAAAGCAGGACCACTCCCACTAAATCACCCCAGCCAGGCTTTTGTCTAACCGGGCCTTAAAAATCTCCAAAGATGGAGATTCTACCACCTCCCTAGGTAGCCCATTCCAATGCTTCACCACCCTCCTAGTGAGAAAATTTTTCCTAATATCCAAACTTGACCTCCCTAGCTGTAATTTGAAACCATTGCTCCTTGTTCTGTCCTCTGTTACCATCGAGAACAGCCTAGCTCCCTCCTCTTTGGAGCAACCCTTCAAGTAGTTGAAGGTTGCTATCAAATCCCCCCTCAGTCTTCTCTTCTATAGACTAAATAAGCCTAGCTCCTTCAGTCTCTCCTCATAAGTCATGTGCCCCAGCCTCCTAATCATTTTTGTTGCCCTCTGCTGGACTCTTTCTAATTTGTCCACATCCTTTCTGTAGTGGGGAGCCCAAAACTGGACACAGTATTCCAGATGCGGCCTGACCAGTGCCGAATAGAGGGGAATTATCACATCCCTCGATCTGCTGGCAATACTCCTACTGATGCAGCCCAATATGCCATTGGCCTTTTTGGCAACAAGAGCACACTGTTGGCTCATATTCATCTTCCCATCCACCATAACCCCCAGGTCCTTTTCTACATCGCTGCTACTTAGCTGATCGGTTCCCAGCCTGTAGCAGTGCATGGGATTTTTCCATCCTAAGTGCAGGACTTTGCACTTGTCTTTGTTGAACCTCATGACGTTTCTTTCGGCCCAGTGTTCCAATTTGTCCAAGTCTCCCTGGATCCTGTCCCTGCCCTCCAGAGTATCTACCATTCCCCCCAACTTGGTGTCATCCGCAAACTTACTAAGGACGCAGTCTATTCCATCATCAAGATCATTAATGAAGATGTTGAATAGAACCGGCCCCAGGACCGAAGCCTGGGGCACTCCACTTGTTACCGGTTGCCAACTAGACATTGAGCCATTGATTCCTACCCGCTGAGCCCATTGATCTAGCCAGTTTTCTATCCACCTTACGATCCACTCCTCCAACCCATACTTCCTTAACTTGCCGACAAGAATGCGGTGGGCATTCTTTTCATCTGCTGAAAAAGCAAAGGTGAACAAAGGAGCTTTACAGCATAAAGTGATGGTGAGTACATGTGACCTCTCATGAATTGAATCAGAAGCAAAATTTTCTGTCAAGATCTTTCATCAAGTCCTCATGTGGTTAAATTTGAAAATTGTCCATCACAGTGCTTCAGAAGATCTCAGCTGTTGTGCTTTACCATGTGGGGAAAGGTGACCTTGGAGATAGCCAGGACTCAATCTATTTTAAGGTGTATGGGGTTAAAATCATTATTCTAAATCACTCCTGGCCATGAAATGGAAGCCAGTGCAGGTCACAGAGCCTGGGGTAACGTTCTCCCTTCAGAAAATATCCTGTAAGACTGCCCTACTTTGGATCAGCTAAAGTTTGAGTCACTTTATTGTACAGCCCTAAATACAGTACTTAGCAATAATCCACTATTTCTCACTAGATTGACATCTGTACTAGAATAGAAAGTTCATAAAAGACGCCCCCCAAAAAAATGCCTTTAGCCACACTAGCTTATTGCATTCAGAAGCAGCTGGGGATTTACAGGTTAGAAACTCACATTAAGATGTTACTGTTGGCTCTGCAATTTCTTCTGATGGTAACCTGTAGTCATAAACTCAGTCATCTCTTCAGTGAGTCCCATCCCACTTACCTACATTATGCCCAGCCAGCAAGTTTCACAGTAAAAAAATCAACTATCAACTCTAGGCCTGATGAAACAGAGACCTAGAGCTATGTTATCTGAATACTGAAGACAAGCTACCCCTTTGGAACTATTTGATATTCTCTGCTGTTTTAGGATGTGTCTACACTGGGAAGTTAGGTCAAATTAAGGATGCTTACGTCGACCTAAACAAAGCCGTGTCCACACTGGGCTTTCCTTAAGTCTACATAAGAAAGCTTAAGTTGACTTGATAGCACCTCCTTTTAGGTCAACTTAAGCCTTAAGTCGACTCCTTAAGTCGACTTAAGACCAGTGTAGACGGGGATTAATGCTAAATCAACTTTATTAAATCGACTTAAAGCCAATATGACTATCTCTGCTGTTAAGTCGACTTAAAAAAGTCGACTTAACTTTGTAAGTGTAGACATAGCTTTACTGTCTTCCCTAATGGGCTTGGTTTGCAAATAGAGCAGAATGGGGTCAAGACAGAATCCTGCATCACCTAGGGGTTAAAGTAAGGGGGAACGCACTGGAACGCGGTTCCGGGGCCCCAAATTTGCATGGCCAGAGTTCTGGGGCCCCTAAAAATAGAAAAATCTGGCAGAATGCTTGTTCCGAACTGCCCTGGCTTCTGGCAGATCCTATGCCCCACCATTGGTAATCACAATATTTATTGCAGTGTTTGCCAGTTTGTGACAATAATTGCTATAGACATAAACACCATATAAAATTATAAATATTTTTATGGAGCAATAACCGATGCATGTGGTACTGAGAAGTGGTTGCAAATGCCTACCTGGGCTGGGGCCAACACATGCATGAAGGGGGCCCAGACAATACAGGAAGGGTGCCCAGAGATTAGGAGGGTTACAGGGCCCGTCAATTATACTTTAACCACTGGCATACACGAGAACTCCTGGGTCAGATAAGCAAACTCTGGGTCTGCAGCTGTAATGGAATGGTTTGATTCCATCAATCCCTTCCAGAGACCACATTGTGTCAGGAGCATCTCATTATCAAGAGAATCAGAGGTAGCTGACAGAACTAAGGAATCATCATTGATACCTGGTTCTCATCAGTCACCACCTGGAGATTACCAGCATATGAAATCAAGGCAATCTCCATTCAGTTCCTAAATTTCAAATTAACCAGGCCAATGAGATCTGATGATTCCAGCTATTGTCAGAGATATCTTGATACCTCCTGCCTTGCCTAAAGTTATAAATATGATAGTTGTGGTGAGATTATCAGTTTCTAGGCAAATTATGTAATAAGAGTGGAAAATGATCTCTTGCTTTGTTATGCAGACATCAGAGTTTATCTGCTTTCATCTTACCAGAGAACTAGAGCTCTTCTAATATACGGAGAGAATAATTTCAATGTTTTATTACAAAAAATGTTAGGCAAAAAAATAATGTATTACTTCCCTATGTATAATAAGAGTTCCTTTAGTAAGCGTACATTTTTGCCACTAATAATATTAGATATTTATGAATTGGGATAACGAGACATGTATTTGAGGTACAATGTTCCTAAATGGGAAAAAGGTAACAAACATATCATTAATCTGTAACCGATTCCTCCCTAGTAAATTCTTGACATTGTTGAACTCTGACTCTTCAATACGGTGAGGACATTTTCCCTAAGGAAAAAAGCCTTTATCTTATTCTTTATTGAATAAGAATAGAAAAAGGAAACAATAATAATGACTTTTTCTTGTCATCTTCAAAGTGATTTACAGTGCTCTCAGATAGCTAACTATGTATTATTCCATCATACAGAAAGAGAAAAGGAAAGCAGAGCAGTTGCTCAAGGTGACAGGATTCTATGTGTGAACCAGGATTGAAACAGAAGACTGCAAGCCAGCCTGGAAATTCAGTACACTCTTTGACCACACCTCTCGTTATTGGCTGGATGATGAAGACAAACATGATAACAGACCATTTTGTAAACAAACCACTTGTTCAAGTAGCTCCCTATTTATTGAACTAACATATATCCATTATATTTCTAGATTCTCAAGGGGCTGAACTTGAAAATTCAGTCAGGGAAGACCGTTGCTCTGGTTGGTTCCAGTGGCTGTGGCAAAAGTACGACATTTCAGCTGCTACAGAGATTCTATGATCCAGTCCAAGGAGAGGTGAGTTTGGCTGAATTATAGATTATGCTGGCTACTAGAAGGAAGATTAATTTCCTGCATAGATTCACACTACATTTTCAAAGAACACAAATACTCTTTTGTGGTTTTGAATTTTGGTGGTTTTCTGCATCGTTTATAAATTGGGGTAGACAAGTTAGAAAGATAAGATACAAAGTAATCTGAATTTTCATTTTCCCTTACAAAAGAACTGGATTCTTAGAAGAACAAAAAATACATAGCATTCAAAGAAATTCTGATGCTGAATTTTAGTTACTTGGATACCATGATGATTAAAATTTTGTAAAACCCTGTATAATTTTATTGATATTAAGGGCAGCCAACATTTGAATTTAAATATTTGGTGATATTCTTTTTTTGTAATCCTGCTTCTTCATTTCTACTAGTTCATGGGGTAATTGTGACAATATACTGTTAATTAATCCTGGCATTTTGTTTTTAATTTTTGTTATTTTATTCCATCTAAGAAACTACCAACAAATGCTTAAATGAATTAGTATATCATTATTATATTAAACATATTAAACATTATTTTAAACCTAATAAATTTCCTTTATCTTTTCATTTATGCATTGTCACTCAGATTACCTTAGATGGACGAGATATTCGGACACTAAACATAAAGTGGCTAAGAGAAAATATGGGCGTTGTAAACCAGGACCCTGTTTTGTTTGATGCTACAATAGCCGAGAACATACGCTGTTTCAAAGAGGACATTACTGATTCTGAAATCGAGAAAGCAGCTAAAGAAGCCAATGCTTTTGATTTTATTTCTACATTGCCTAATGTGAGTTCATGTACTTTTGAAGACCTGATACCTATGACTAATTCTTTGGTTTTACTCTGTCTCTCTCTTTTTGGTTGTTTTGAATTTTTTTGCCAAATTCGTCAATTTTGTCAAATTCTCTATTGGTCTAAATAGGTGATGCCTCATTAGCTTTTTCACTGGTGTTTCGCCATTTATACCAATTGAAAATTTGGCTTGCAATATTCTTAATTTATCATGTTAACTTTATCTCACTGGCAACATATTTTAATAGGAGGGATGAAGAATTTCTATGGACCATGAGAGATTTTCAATTTATGAACTTGTTTTTATTCTATTTTCTTCTCCTAAGTATTATCTATTTTTCCCTCTTCCAATACTCACTCCTTTTTTTTTTTAATTTGGTTGATTTAAATTGCTTTGATGTGTCCCAGAGAAGTCATTTTTAAAATTATTGTTGGCCAATGAAATGGCTGGATTCCTTCAGCCAGTTCTATTTTCTTTTTTCTCCCACCTCAATCACTTCAAATGTATAATAACTGAAAAAAAATATCAAATTTTAGAGTAGTTTAAACTAATAGAAAACCATCACACCATATACTGATTCTTGTCCATCTAAAAGGTAAGACAGACAAAAATGTAAACTGATCATTAGGAACTTTAAACTGTTCTCTGCCTCAAGGGAAAACAAAACAAAACTGAATGTAATTGGCCAAGACAATACTTTTTGAATTAATTATTCTTAAAGTGTTTTTATGCGAGCATCCATCAGAAAATTTTTAAAAGAGAGTGTTTCTGTTTGTGGTAGTAAGAATAAAATGGAGTGTAAAAGGATCCCTTCTGCAATCTCTATTCCCCTCTGTTTTTTTCAGAAATTTAATACCATGGTGGGGGAAAGAGGAGTTCAGCTTAGCGGAGGGCAGAAACAACAAATTGCTATTGCCCGTGCTCTGGTAAGGAATCCTAGGATTCTGCTGCTGGATGAAGCCACGTCTGCTCTGGATACTCTGAGTGAATCTATAGTGCAAGCAGCTCTTGATAAGGTAGGAATCCTATTACTAGCTTTACCAATCAATAGGAAGTACAACAACAAGATGGCAAGCTTCACAGTAAAGGCTAAAGCATGTCAGTTCTCTACTGAGTTCAAGGAGGGCATTGAAATCAATAGGAATCTGTTTAAATGTTGGTGTCACAGTATGACCCTTTAATATTTAATCAAAACCTCATTAAGCAATCACAGCCTCTATTTCTTTTAGCAACTCTGGCTACATCTACACTTGGCCAAATAAGTCAACTTTGCTAAGTCGACTTAGCTTGTCCACATTCAAAAATTAAGTCAACTTAAAGGGGACCTTGCCAAATCGACCTAGAGCATCCACACTGGATGCCTAGGTCGACTTGTAGGGGCTAGGTGGACCTAGGACTGGTCCACGATGGCAGGGGGGCACCCTTGCCAAGTGCCAGGGGGTTCAGCAGGATAGGGACACTGGCAGGGCATAGGAGCGGGGTGGGCAGGGCTGTGTCCTGCCCTGTGGGGTGGCACGCCAGGCTCTGGCTGTGCCAGCCACCCTGGCAGGGAGGGCAGTGGGGGAGCCCTGGAGCCATTTAAGTCGACTTAGTCGATTTAGGGCTAATCTGCATCCACACTGGCTAAATCGACTTTATAAAGTTGACTTAGCCAGTAAAGTCAACTTAAAGCGAGGTTTTATAAAGTTGACTTTAAATTTCCTTAAGTCAACTTAAGCAGCAGCTTAAGGCGATTTAAGGAAATTGTAGTGTAGATGCAGATTAAATTAAGTAGACTTAAACAAGCTTAAATCGACTTAATTTGTAAGTGTAGACGCACCCACCGTGACTACCAATATATTTGCTTGTAAACAGAGCTTGTCTTATTTAACGTTGGCCTCCACCACATCCTTCTTCACATCAGAGTTGCTTGCCTGTTGGTAAACTGCATGTGGCATCGGTAATTCAACTCCTACATTATCAAAGGAAGATATAAAAATTATATGTATTTCTTCAGTTGAAAAACAAAAATCATTGTGTTTATACAGCACTGCATCCCATCAAATCATTATACAGATGTATAAAAATCTTCACAGCACTGGTGAGATTTAGATACTATTTTTTCAATTTTGAAAATGAGAAACTGAGGCGCAGACAGGCTAAGTATGGACATACAGTTAATGAGCAACACAGGACTGGGCTACAGCTTTGTTTTATGTTTCTGACATTTCTTTTTATAACCAGTTATGTATCCTTAAAATAAGCTCTATTAAAAAGCCCACACAGTAGTAGTTAATACTGCATAGCATGGTTATATGCATGGCTCAAGAGCACTATATGGCCCACAGCATTTATCTACAATATATTTAAGTCTGTAGGCTTAAATTGTACCTTCAATTACAGCTATATGATGACTACATTGATATCAGTGGTACTACATGGTATAATTGAGGGAAGCATATATACTGAATTAAACATACACACACTACATGAAAAGAACATAAAAAGAACATTAAGGTTCCAAACTCAAACACTCAAAATTTAGAATTTAGCTGCTCAACTCTAACAAGGCTCTACTGAGTACATGAAAATCTGAGATTTTCAGAAGCTCAACACTAGGCCAGATATGGGCAGATTTTTAGGGGAATGGTGAAAGGCACATCCCTGACACCAGTGAGACATGCCCATCTCATCCAGAATTCAAGTCTTTGTTCTCAAGCACTCAAGTAACAAAAATGCTCAGTTAAACAGTTGTAAAAATATTTCTAAACCTCTATGGGCAAAATTACATATTCCTCTTTAACCTTCTTCTGAGAAATAATTGAACCATTTTTGTTTAAATTCATATCTATCTATCTATCTATCTATCTATCTATCTATCCTGAGGCACATGCCAGCATGGAAAATTTCAGATTAAATAATTAAAATTTAGTAAAATTGTAAGCATCTGAACAGGTATTATTAAATCAATTCACTTTTCCCAGTCATTATTATAAACCTGGATTTTGCAATTAGAAATGTCCTTTGTTTACTAAAACAAATAGTATGAATACAAATAATGATCCGCTATGAAGGGTAAGCAAGACTTTTATGCTAGGATTTCCATGCTAGCTTGGTGGTGATTGGTAGAGATTTTGAGAGGAGTTGGTTTCCACCATGTTTAAAATCAGGGCTTTTTTGTGATGGTATTCAGGGGTACTGAATATCGGCACATTTTTTTCACAGTGATGCAACCCCAGCTCCTGCTGCCAGCTGCAGCGACCCCCTGGTTCCTGGCCAAGTACTGGCACTTTTCTTTTTTTAAACAAAAAAATCACTGTTTAAAAGTAAATCTCTTGATTTTGTTTTTGGGGTTGTTTTCCTCTCCTAAGGCTCGGGCTGGACGTACCACCATTGTGATAGCTCACCGGCTCTCCACAATCCGGACAGCTGATACTATTGCTGGATTGCACAAAGGCAGTATTGTTGAACAGGGGACACACAATGAACTCATGTCACAGAAGGGTGTCTACTATTCCCTAGTGATGCAGCAGGTAATGAGAGGTGATAGACCACTCCTAATTAAGTGCTTCAGATTTGCTGGCCATCTCTACTGCAGAAAACTATCTGTGTGATACCTCACTAATGCTATTGCTGACACATGTAGGTTCTGCGTTCAAACAGTTGAGCCATTTTTGCACTGTAGTTTCTGCATGCTTTCTAGCTGATTGAAAGTTGATCAGTCAATCATGTTTATGAATTGGAAGTGGGATTTTTTACCCTTAACAGTGTTTCACATTTACCGAAGGTAATGAATCAAAAACATAATTGAGCAGAAAAGAGGGATCAAATCATTATAGAACTGTGGGATCCCAAATTTGACTGAGCTATATATAGAGAGTGGGGTGTGGGTGAGGAGATCCAATACTCTGCTGGTGAAAGTTGTAGCTTCATCAACTTATCCTGGCAGAGAACTTGGCGTATACAAAATACAAGGTGAAAGTGATAGCGTAACCAAAGTAGTATTATTTTTGTTTACTTACAAATCAGGTGCACTCTTCCTTCCCCTTACTGCAGATTGTGTATAACTATTCCTTAGTTTTCATTAGGGTCATGGCGGAAATACTCAAAATGAGGTGTCAGCAGGGGATGAAAAGACAGAAAATGAAGACTATGAGGAAGAACATCTAGATGCTATCCAGAAGGAGAACTTGACTGATATTGGTTGTTTTGAAGAACAAGGCATCATTGAGATGGGAAACATTCCTCAGAGATTCAAAAGACATAAAAGCAAAAAGACGTCTTCTAAGAAAAAGTACCCAGAAGGGAAGAAGAAAATAAAGGAGAAAGAGGTTAGTGCTAAAATTCAGTTTAATACTAAAGTTTAGTGATATCTCACTGATTTTATTGCTATATGCTATTGTTTGAGAGAATAGAAACATGTCACACTCCTTTTCTTTTCTTTTCTTTTCTTTTCTTTTCTTTTCTTTTCTTTTCTTTTAAGGCCTAAAGCCATGCTACCTTTGCTATGATCCTGCCATAAGCAGTATTAATCTGGGTGAATACTTGGCTTGGGAATCTTCATGGAACACATAGATGTAAACGTATCTAGCTGACCTCCGGAGAGAGCATTAACCTGAGACACAATATAGTGTTAAGGATCTTTGGCTATGTCTACACTTAAGAAGTTAAGTCGACTCTGTTAAGTCAACTTAACTTTTCAAGTGTAGACAGGGCCTTGGCTCCCCACTGAGAAGGGACCCGCGACTCCTTTCTCGCTGGGATCTACAGGTCGTGGCAAGAAGGGAGCTGCACTCCCTTCTTGTGGGACTTGCGTGGGTCCTGGGGAGCAGGGCTCCTTTCTTGCTGGGACACGGAGAAGGGAGCAAGACTCCTTTCTTGCCAGGACCCGCTGGCACGCCACAGACAGGGGAACCTCTGGGGATTCCTTGTCTGTCCAGAGGTTCCCCTGTCCATGGAGTGCCAGGGAAGACAGCCACTGTGGGCTCCCGGGACAGGGGAGCCCTGGGGAAGAGAACCACCAGTGGCTCTCTTCCCCGGGAGTCCCTGGGGCTCCCTTGTCCCCAGGCCATAGCACCTTCCTCCAGCCCTAAGTCAACTTAAGTAATTAAGTCAACCTAGGGCATCCACACCATGTTAGGTCAATTTAATAAGGTCGACTTAGACGTTAAGTTGACCTAAGAATGCCTTAAGTCGACTTAATGAAAGCCCAGTGTGGACATGGAGTAATTTAGGTTGACTTAAGCATTCTGAAGTCTACCTAAATTGCTAGGGTAGACACAGCCTTTGTGCTTATTGGAGTTATTTTTTGTTAAGGTGCATAAACAAGTTCTTAACCTCTTTTCAAACTTTGTAAGATTAACATGTTAACTCCAGTGTCCTGGCCAAGTTCCTACTCAAGTAATTAAATTCTACCCACTCACACAGATGTCTTTTACTGGTGGAAAAGTGATCCTTATGGTATGTACATCAGTTTGAAAAGCAATTTGTGATGAAAGGAGCTGTATAAATGCAAATTATTATAATTAATAGTGTTGGCAACACACTGAAGGGAAAGAATGTTCAGAAATCTGCTATTTTGAAATGCATCCTAAATTAGAACAATACAAAGGTTTATCTTTTTCTCTAACCATCTCTCTATATATGTTTCAGTAGGGCCAGCTGTTGAGGTCCTTACACTATTTTGTTTGGACAAAATTCCCCTTAAAGTTAAGGTATTTTGCCTTGAGTAAGTACTGAATGAAAGCCACATAAGAACTTCAATTTTTAGGGTCTTCTTGAAAGTCAGTTAAAAGAATTTCTGTTGTCTGTGGATTAGACCAAATCCATATAGTCAAAGAAGCACTTCATTACAGAATATCCCGTACAGTTTGAACTGTACACAATAAATCTCTTAACATGTTTCATGAGGCTGGTTGACAAAAAGCTACAGAACGTTTTTCAATTATTTGTCATTGCAGAGAGCTAAAATATAAATTTAGAGTGAAATCCTGGCCACACAGAAATCAATGGGAGTTTTGCTGTGATTTCTTCCATACTATAATGTTTGATTAGTAACTTCCGAACCCATAATGTGCCTAACCTTGTCAGACGTGTTTGCCCTCTAGAACAGTGTTTTTCAACCTTTTGGGGCTGGGAACCTATATGCAAACTTTATTAGCCTGTTGTGACCAGACACTTTCTGAGACACTCCTGGACACAAAGGCTCTCACTCTGCAAAGTCCATCAAGGATTTGTTGGGTTCAGTGCTAAGATTCCAGATGCTCCAGACAAATATAAATAGACAGGGAACTCTCTCCAGCAGCAGCTTGAGGGAGAGGAGGCAAACTAAGACAGCCCCTCCCAAAACTCCCCACATGACTCAGGGTGGTGAGAGTAAGAGGGAGAAGGATTTGGGGGACTGAAGGTAAAGTGGAGAAACTGGAGGCCTTGGGGATGTAATGAAGAAGGAATTGGAGAGTCTGGGGAAGGAAATAGGGGACTGGTGGATGTGAAGATGCAGTGGGTGGCAGGGGAAAGGCTCTTAGAGCAGAGAGGTCGGGGTGAGGTGTGGAGAAGTGATACTCTCCAAAAATCACAGATACCTTATGAAGTCCATAGGAGGCAGAGGGTAAAGGAATGAAGGGATTTCAGAACCTAAGGTTAAAGTGGAGATGCTGGGGGAAGAAGTTGGGGGTCAGTGAGGACTGGGAGGTCGGTGGATCTGGAGGGCTGGGAGTCAGAATGGGTGGTATGACAAAGAGGAAGTCACTTGGCTCTGAGAATCAGCTATATCGGGGGGTCCAGGCTGAGGTGCAGGACAAAGAGTATGGAAGATGGAGTGTTGACCAGCTGGAGGGTTGGAGGTATATTGGGGGACTAGTACTTACCAGAGATTGTATCACCAACTGTGCCTTCTCCGCTCCTGTCCCTCAGGGTTGGATGGGCTTGGGTCTCTACTCTGAGTGCTGCAACTTCAGAGGTTAAAGCACTGGTCAGGTTTGGCCTGCGCCATCCTAATAGGGAAGCACCCAGACAGAATTTGCATAAATATCACTGTGACCTGGCGTATAGGGTCTCAGTGCCACTCACTAAAATATGGGCAAGTTAACCCCACCATCATCATGACAGAGGGGCGGCTGAGCCAAACCCGAGTGGCGTTGGCAACCATATCACCAGATAACAAAGCCTGGAGCAGGGAGCCGAGCCCAGCCTGCCCTGCATTCCTTAAACACATTCAGGTGACTCAATTTTGCACCACCAATGGAAACCCAGTTCTAGGAGCTTCTTATAGTACAGCTTACGGTGAATGTGATGCAAGCAATATGCAGCAACTGGATGCATTTTTATAGTGTGTTGCATAAAAGTCCAAAAGTCCAGAACACACTTTTTATCTATTCATTACCATTTTACTTGTGCCTTGTCAGGGAGAATAGTGAGTGGCAAGGTCAATGGTTTCAGAATTCATTATGTTTGCAGTGAAGTGAAGAAATCAGGTGGGCACCAATGAAATGATGTATTTTACATGTGTGGTTGAGATGTGGGCAGGCTTTTTCTAGTGTCCGAAACACAGGCAAAGCTAATCAGGTGAGGCAATCACAACTAATAGTGTTTTGTACCAGCCCCTATGTTTTCATTTCATTTTCCACAACTTCCTCAACAAATATAGGGACCTTTTGAACAGATCAGTGAAGCCAAATTGAGCTGCCATGTATTTTTTTCAAGTTAGATATAGCCTAAATCACTGTGTCATATTCCTTTTCCATGTATCTCTTAATGATTCATAGTCTGTTTTTTGCAAAATACAATACAGACTGACAAAACTAGATTCAATTCTGTTGCTGCCAACCCTCTAGCAGTGAGCACAGGCTGAACTAGATTGATGTCTTTGGCTATATCTGCAATTAAGGAAGCTTAATTCAAACTAACTTAAGCCATGGCTACACTAGGCTTTCATTAGTTTGAATTAAGGGCTTCCTTAATTCAAACTAATAAATTCGAATATGCTATTCGAACTAACAGTGACTTCGAACTAGTTAGTTTGAATTAACCAATGTGGCCATGTTAGTTCGAACTAACCGATCCACTGAACTCAATGCAATTCGCTAGTTCGAACTAAGCAAGTGCCATGAATGGCATTTGCTTAGTTCAAACTAAATTTTGCTAGTTCAAATTAAGTTGATTCAAACTAACTAAAATTAGTTTGAATTAGTTAGTTCGAATTAACTAATTCGAACTAACCTTAGTAAGTGTAGATATAGAACAGTGAGATTTCTAGGTTGTTATAATGATTCATGTGTGAAAGTTGCAGTCCACAGTGACCGACCCTATCTGACATTTCATTGAACTATATAGATCCTTTCCTACCCCATCAATTAGTGTTTTGTTAAATTTCTGCATGGACCTTTTTTTTCCCCCTTTGACTTGCAATTGCAGTTTTAAGACATGAAATTACAAAGCAGCAAACCTTGAATATGTTTGCTCATTCAGTGTACGTCTTTGAGCATGGTGTGAATTATCTGTGGACAGTTGCTAGGATAGTTTAGTGATTTTCTCCCAACCTGTGGAAATTATCATGTTTCACAACTTTTAGTGAAAGGATGATTTTTATCTCTTTTGTAGGAGGAAAATCTCCCTGCCATGCCTTACTCCAGAATTCTGGCTCTGAACAAGCCTGAGTGGTTGTATATACCCTTTGGAGTGATTGCGGCTGCCTTCTGTGGTGCTCTCTATCCTGCATTTTCTATTATACAGGGAAAACTCCTTGGGGTAAGTTCTGAAGTGTATGGTAAATAAGCTTGAACAAGGCACATGTGCAGAACTTTAAATTCTGCCTTACTTTCCAGTTAGTCCTCTCTAGTAATGTCTTAGGGTTTCAACCTACTCCCTCTAAACTCTGCAAGAGTCTTTCCATTGATTTTAATAGGCTATATCTACACTTGAAAAGTGAAGAAAGCAGCTGGAGACCCAGGATCCAGTCTGTATGGGACTGATGGCAAAGATTGTTCAAAGCAGATAAAAACAAAGAAAGAAAAGTAATGAGTTTTATTAAACATTAACTTTATAAATCATATGATTTAAGAAACAAAATAATGACTACCATATAAATCTATAACAAGATGTGGCTAATTTTGGGAACTCACATTTACTATTTCACAATACAGATAAACAAGAAAAAAATGAATTTAAACAGAGCAGCCCCTCAGAAACACTAACCACTCAACTGTCCCAAAGTTCTGGTGGAGTTCACCTGGCTCCCAGTGACAGTCTCTGTATGCTAAGCTCAAAGGCTTGAGTAGGAAGAAGCAGCTCCTTGCTCTTTGTCTACTGGCATCTTTCAGGCAAACCCTGCTCTTCAGTCAGATTGCTGCTTAGGCACCACTCATTTATATATAGAGAGAGAGATATAGAAAGAAAGAAACCCTGAAGCAAAAGAAAACATACAACTCTGAAAATAACAAAGTATAATTAACTCTTCCCCCTTATTACATTAAAGAACTGTTCATTCCTCCCAGTATTTAATACAACTCAAAGTATCCAATTAAAAGAAACCCCCCTCTTCTTCCAATGGTCCCTTTTCTGCACCCAGTGCCCCAGACTGCCCTGCTGGAGGGTTAGCAATATCACTGACCTGAAGCAAAATGCTTCAGAGTTGGGGAAAACAGCCTGCTGTCTGCTCCTGGCTGGCTTCTCTCTGTGCACAGAGCACGTGGGCTCCTCTCAATCCAACCACCCTGGCTGCTGGCTCTCAAGCATCTCACTCCAGCAGCAAACAGCAGCATGCTCAAAGCTGCTACTCCACATATCATCAGAAACTTCTGGCTCTAAGCTGCTAAATCTGCCTAGCAACAGTGACACAACAGATCTCTTAAAGGGAAACTCTGCATTTAGACTAATGGGTTATAGATAGATAGATAGATAGATAGATAGATAGATAGATAGATAGATAGATAGATAGATAGATAGATAGATAGATAGATAGATAGATAGACAGGCAGGCAGGCAGGCAGGCAGGCAGGCAGGCATTGGTGCTGGAACTAAGGGTGCAGTATCCCCTGGCTTTAAGTGTTTTCCATTAAATAAGGGGCCAGTACAATGGCTGCATGATATCTACATTATTCTTGGATGCAATATTTTTAAAAGATCTTTCCATCTTGAAATAAATTTGCAAATTTTTCATATAGGCTTAGGTTTATGTGCACTACACATTTCATACAAATAATTATAATAAATAAAACAAAGTGAAAAGAAAGTTTCTAGTGTGTTGCTATAAATGAAAACTGTAAAGAGGTAAACACCAAACTTCAATGAAATTCACTGAAGTATTCAAGTTTATAAGACTCTGTCCCCCTCAAAAATATTAAAGAACAAGTACAAAAGAAGAAAAAAATATTACTTACTGAAAGTAGTTCTTTTAAAAAAAGCCATACAGCATGGACATTACACATAGCTACAATGACTGCTTGAGGACAGCACTGCAGTAGCCTGTATCTGTTCAATGCACATATAAAGAACTCATAAATCTTCAGAAAGTGTTCTGGGAAAAAAGTCCTAAAAGAGTGTAACCCCGAATAGTTTTGGTAAAAGCAAGTTCCAAAAGGGTAGCTGTGTTAGCCTAGTTCAGCAAAACAAACAAGGAGTCCTGTGGCACTTTTAAAGACTAACAAATTTATTTATTGCACGAGCTTTCGTCTGATGCCTGAAGATGGGGAACATATAGAATGGGAGCAAAATATATGCAGGGAAGTGTAAGTCATAGGATCTGGTCAGACTGTAACAGCAAATAAGCATCTGATAAAGTGGGATTTTCTCCCACGAAAGCTCATGATTTAAATTAATTTGTTAGTCTTTAAAAGTGCCACCAGACTCCTTGTTTGTTTTGCTAAAATCAAGATGTTCACAAGATTTGTATGTAACAGCCTGTGTGGACCTACCTTGTAACTAGAGTTAGGCAGAAGAAAAATTCTCACAAGTGGGATTAAAAAATGGCAGAATAAATGGCTACATTGAGGACTTTCTATTTACTAAAAAGCTAAAGACCAGTGGAAAAAAAGGGAAAGTTCCTGCCTTTTAACTTATCAGTGTGAAGGTGATGGGCAGATAATGGTGAAATCTGCAATTCAGATGAAGCACAGAACCTATTGAGAGTTTGCCTTGCTGCAGTTGCTTCAGGGCTGATATGCCAATTATTTTCAAAATTGAAAAGTGCTGAAGAGGTTCCCAGCCATGCTGGCTCTGCCGGATGGGAACAATTTCTGTAATTTTCTGTATTTCCATCTCTGTCCACCAAATTGAGGATGGGGTCCCTTATTACGTGGGGCCCTAGGCAGTCATCTGCTTCATTCGCTTTTACAGCTGCCATTGGCCAGCTGCACCCTCCTCAGAGAAACTCCCCCTTTTAACATCTCTGGTTGCCAATCCAGCCCACCTGCGGCCCACTGCCTGCCCCATGCTGAGCTCAACAAGGCAGCCACATATTGAGTAGGCAGTGTCAGTGCGGGTGCTAAGCCAGTGGATCACAGAAGCAGCACCCTCCCACCAGCCTCTAGTCAGCAGGGCTTGGCAGCAGCCCCCTCAGCCCTAAGCCAGGGGTGGAAAACTAGGCCCTCCCATCCAACCCCTTTGAGCTTACTGCCCCCCTCAGTGGAAAAAAAAATTGCAATGTCGCCCTTCACACCAAAAAGGTTGGACATCCCTGGTTTAGTGGAACCACAGCTGAGAGGCAAATAAGGAGAGGGTCAGGAGGAGGTTTGGAGAAGAAGTAACTGATGAGAGACGGGTCAGCTGGAGAGCTGGTGTAACCTCTTGGCCAGCAACAGAAAGATGGGAGATGGCAGAGCTCAGGAGCCAGAAGAGCTGAGAGAAATTAAAGTTGAACAGTATCTCCAGTATTTCCTGAGCTAATGTAACTGGTAATAACTTTCTGCTTTTCCTTCAAAGGCTTATCGTGAAACAGATCCTGGAAAAAGGAGTAAAACCACCACATTGCTTTCTCTAATGTGTCTTGTACTGGGAGTGATCATCTTAACGATGTATGTCATCCAGGTAAACTTCACTACATTGAAAAGTCCAAATTGAGGATCTGGTCACATACATTATGATCAAGCTTGTCAGATACCTCATTGCAAGGTTATTCTGGGGACATGTTTCTTAGAAACTGCTCCAGAACCAAGCCACTGAATGATTCCAGTACTTCTGTAGAATACAGTGCGTTAGCCTTCTAGATGGCCAGTTACAAAGCAGCCCAGGGCAGCAGTGGCTGAAAGGTACTGCGTGTTGGTGAGCATTCTGTGGCCTATAGAGAATGCATTTGGGTGTATATTACAATGAACTCCAGCACAGTTGGCACTGTTAGGCATCCTTGATATTAATGTGAGCGGCGAGACGAAAGGATTAGTGAGCATGGGAAAACAAAAACGAAGGAGTTCTGTGGCACTTTAAAGAGTAACAAATTTATTTATTGCATGAGCTTACATGGGTAAAATCCCACTTTGTCAGATGCCTTAAATGGAAAACTACAATATGGAAGGGAATATAAAAATGCAGAGTGTCACATGATCCATACTGGGCTATGATCTATGTGACTTTTCTGTTCACTCCTGCCATGTAATTGTATGATTTGATGCGAGTTATGCTATGCAAGGGGTTCCTTTATGAATGTAAATAATGTTCTCTGCATTATTGTGATCGTTTAATGTTTCCTGAAGCATCGTGTATGTGAAACATGTTCCCAGGTATTTCACATGGCTTGGGGAGAGTGAGACAATCAGAACAGCCTCCTTGCAGCATGTAAATAGTCAGCATTGAAAATACCAGTGTTGCAGGCACCGGGGCCGTCCTTTGGGGAGGGCAAGCAGGGTGACCACCCCAAACCCCATGGTTATGCGGGACCTGCACTGCATCCCCACTGCTGTGCTTTGCCCTGCTCCAGCAGGGCAAGGGCACAAAGCTCGGCCTCTGGGCTGGCCCTCCCTACCCACAATGAGGAGCAGCCAGCTCAGCACAGGCCAATCAGCCTTGGGCCCCACCCCTCCCAGAGAGGGCCCTGGCAAGCAACACACATCCAGAGAAGATAACAATGACAATGGGATAGCTAAATGCCTGTAGCACCTCGTATGGGGAGGGGGAGACTTCCCTCCCACCTTTTCTAAAGAAGATCACCTCAGCCCAGGAAGGAGAGTGGAGGCAAATGTGTTTGGAAACAAATACAGACACTTTGAATGGTTAGAGGCTTTATGCCAGAGAAACACCATCTTGAAAACAACTCTGATGGTGCGTCTACACTTGTAAATTAAGTCGACTTAAGCTTGCTTAAATTGACTTAATTTACTCTGCGTCTACACTACACTTTCCTTAAGTCGACTTAAGGAAAAATTAAGTCGACTTTGTTAAACCTACTTTTAAATTGACTTTCTGCTTAAGTCGACTTTCTAAAGTCGACTTAAGCCAGTGTAGATGTGGAGTAGCCCTAAGTGGACTCTAAGTTGACTTAGCACTCTCCAGGACTTCCCCACTGCCCTCCCTACCAGGGTGGCTGGCACAGGGAGAGCTCTGCCCTGCCCACCCTGCCCCTATGCCCTGCCAGGGTCCCTATCCCTCTTTGCCCCATTGTACGCAGGTACAATGGGGCAAAGGCTGAGCCCCCTAGCCCTTGGCAAGGGGTGCCCCCCCTGCCACCGTGGACCAGTCCCAGGTCCACCTAGCCCCTACAAGTCGATCTAGGTGTCTAGTGTGGACACTCTAGGTCAACTTTGTAGGGTGCCCTGAAAGTCGACTTAAAATTTAAGTGTGGACATGCTAAGTCAACTTAAAATAACAAGTGTAGACATAGCCTGAGAGACTGGACCTATCTACATGGCCAGGAGGGCCAAGACTGGCTGAACAACACCAGCAGCCAGTCTTGTGGGTAAGAATGAAGAGAATAAGCTAGAGAGAGAGTAATCATGAACAGTGTTGTCAGGTTAGCATGCATTTTACGTTTTTTATTTGCTTGTGGTAACTCCTGACTTCCTTATTCAATGATTGTACATTGATTTCCTATATACTCATTTGAAATAATGTTCTAATCAATAAACTAGGGTTTTATTTAAAGTTCTGTGGACTTTAGAGAGTATGAATGAGTGAGGCTGGGCATTCTCATTTCTTTGATAAATGGATGAAATGGAGTCTATGGGCCTACATTGATTGGGGAAGGGTCCCAATCCCTGCAGAATGGAAGTTCCTGGTGTGGTATTTGGGGGTTGGGAGTGCTCGCTGAGGAGAGCACACATCCCTGGCCTGGGACCAATTACACGCAGGAGGCTGGTGTGGACTGACTCAGGAGTGGAGGTCTATCTAGGAAAGTGGGGTGATTTGGGGTCTAGGAGTGGACAATAGGGGAGGCACCGTGGCACACTGGATCAGATCCTGGGAAGGGAACGTCATGCAGAAAAAGGTAAGTCATAATGTCAGTTCAGTTTTTTTCGGCAAACCAAGTAAGTTGTTTTGTTTCAAACAGTGTGGAACAACAACCGTGTGTAAGAGTGAGAGACAGAGCTTCAATTGAGAGTTGAGAAGAGTGATCAATTTTTGTAATGACCCAGCCATTCAAGTTTTATTCAAATCCCTTGTGAAGGTATCTAGTTTGCATATTAATTCCAATTCTTCAGTTTCATGTTCTAATTTATTTTTGAGGTTTTTGCTGATGAACTGTAACTAACATATTTTTTACAGAATGTCCATGTAGATTTAAATGTTCCCCTATTGGTTTCTGAATATTACCATTCTTGATGTCTGATTTGTGTCCATTAATTCTTTTGTGCAAAGACAGTCCAGTTTGGCCAATGTATATAGAAGAGGGACATTGTTGGTACATGATGGTATATGTCACGTTGTTGGATGAGTAGGTGGAAGAGCGCTTGATGGAGTGGCTGATTTGGTTAGGTCCTATGATGGTATCACTCAAGTAGATGTGAGCATCTGACCAAGTGTGATTTTGCCATTAAAGCTCATGCAATCAATAAATGACCTTAAAAGTGCCATGGAACTTCTTCTTTGTTTTGGTTTTACTGGAATAGACAACATGGCTACCCCTCTGGAACTTGACCATGGAAAGTAACTGCGGTAGGGGCAGGGGTCCCGGCCCCTTCTGTCCCTCACAGATCCAGCCACTGTCTCTCTTCCTAGTCTTTGTGACCCAGCAAGAAAAGAGTGAGGCTCTAGCCTTGGACCCAGTGGCTGGGTGAGGTAAGCCCACTAGTCCCCCTCCCAGGCTCTCAAGCAGGGCAGGCAAACATAGCAGTATTTGGCCTAGGTGGTTTCCCAGGCAGGGCAGCCTGTCACGCAGTGATGCCTCACCACAGGGTTGAGGTGGGAAAGGGGAGAGGCCAGGGGGATGCATACCCATCTGACTTCACTGGATCCCAGCTCAGGACTCTTATCAATGGCAGAGTGTTGTGTACTGGGTCATGGGGACTCCTGCTGAAACTCTAACTCTGCTGCAGGCCATAAAATAACTAAATTGTAAACTAATCCCCTGGGCTTCTTCCTCCCCCAGTGCCCTGGAGTACCTGGACTTAAGGATCACCTTCCATCTCCTCAGAGTAGTCACCAGGGGTAGGCTACAGAGTCCCTCCACGTCATTAGTGGATGGTAGCTTCTGCATGTCGCACCCGGGCTGCGACTCTTCCCAGTTGTATGCATCTGGAAGCTCCTCCATGTATCAGGTAGTGAGCAGCTCCAGCCGTACCTCACAGCCGCAGGCCACAGGCAGCTCCTCAGCAGTGTAGCAGTCTAGCCAGGACTTCGGAGTGAGCAGGGAGACATCCTTCCTTCTTGCAGCCCTGCCAGACTGAGCTCCAGGGCTCTGCTTTTATACTTATTTCCCTGTCCCCTCTGCTTCCAGTGTGGCTGGAATGATGGCTCTGGCTCCACCCGCCTGGGGGTGGGCTATCCCTCCCAGTTCATCCCTCCCTTGCTACAGTGACTTAACGTCTGCCCTCTTCACTACTGAAGCTTATGGGTGGGGCAGTATAATGAATCTCATCCAATCACTCCCCATGCTGTTCCTGATCCAGACATATAAGATTGAACTGTTTTATTTCCCATTTTTCCTCTTCAGGGATTCCTGTTTGGCATGTTGGGGGAAATTCTAACCAAGAGACTGAGATCTTTGTCATTCAAAGCAATGCTTCACCAGGTGTGTGTCACATTTCTGGGTAAGAGCAATAGGCAGCAAACAGGCAACACTCCTGACATGCAGGCTAGTTGGCTTTTGTGGGCTGTTATTTATATAACACCATAGAAATATCTGGTTCCCTGTGGCCTGGAGAGAGCCTCCCTCCAAAGTAGCATCCAGAGAGCCCATCCTTTTCTTTAAATTCTCAAAAGGCACAAGCTGTGAGTCTTAGAACATGTGCAAAGGAAAATAAGACACAAAGCATTTTCAAATTAGCTCAGGGCTACTATGAAAAGTGTCCTAAGCTGTCCAATTTTGCTGATAACTCTTTCAATATACACCCTTCTGAAGAGTGTATAAAAAGTGCGTGTATCTGACTGTACTCAACTATTTGCAAAGACTAACGAATCAGAAGTTTAATCTCTATTTGACCTTACTGGTCATGTAGATGTTAAATATTACATAAATAGGTTTGGATCTGTTTGAACCAAACTCCACATCAAACAGACCAAGTCCTAACAGATATAGCCTCTCAAAGGCTGAAAAAAGACACACTTCTGTTTTTTCTCTTGCAGAGAATTCTCTGCTGGTGAACAATTTAACACCTCGCTACTACTGATAGCTCTTGGGAACACTTTTGCTTCCTAGGTTTCTGCATCTCCACAGGAGCATAAGGAATCAGAGAAGAGAGGAAAAATTACAAAAAACTTCAGTTCCCTTATTTTCCAATACCATTAGAGAAAATGGGACTGATTCTCCTTGCACCTACATCCAAGTACATCAGGAATAGTTTCACTGAAGTCAATGTAATATAAAACTGACATGAAAGGTTTATGTCTATCAGATTGTGGTATGCAATGCAAGGCACTCTTAACATGGTTCATAATGAATATTTAACTCTTGATTCTAAACCTTTTGAAGTTAGTAGCATAAGAATAATTAATTTAAAGACTGTTTTTAGTTTATCTGGCATATGGTATTCATCACAAAAGAAGAGTGTGTATCTTCATATTTAGGTTGACTCTATCATCCCCACTCACATGCTAGAGTACCTTTGAATATCCATACATTCACTAATGACCCTGATAAGTCTGAGCTACAATAAGAACTTTTCATTTCCAAAAGTAAAAATAACTGAACCATATATTTACTTGCAGGAGATAGGCTGGTATGACGATCATAAAAATGCTGCAGGGGTTTTGTTAACCAGACTTGCTACAGATGCTTCACAAATCAAAGGGGTATGTTTATTCTATTATTATTTATTTGTTTATTTTACATTTTGCTTACAAATATTTATTGCAGTGTTGGCAAGGGACAATGAGATTAGTATGGAAAACAATTTGATAAATCTATTCTAGAGACAGGCTGACACATTTAACTAACATGCTGTCATTATCTTGGGAACAGTTTTCTTAGTTGACAATTTATGACAGTTATCAAAGATTTGGCAGATGTCCATATACATTCCACTTCCTTGCTGTAAAGTTCTAAGCAAACCACTTATTAACATTAACAGTAAGTCATGAGCAGTTAAACTCACCCACGTGCCGAGGGCCACTCTAAACATCTCTGCATCACTTAAATCCTTTGATTCAGCAAAGTCTTCAGTGGATCAAGTGGCTCTAAAGCCCCACTTAGTTGGCCGGGAGAGGTAGGAGCCACAGGGAAGTTGCATTACGGCTCGTGGCTTGGTCCCGTGTTGATGTGGGTAGACTTTTTCTTCCCAATTCTGTCCATTCCATTTCATGTGCAGAAAGCCTAGTTACTTGGGCTTCATGGGGTGAAGTGAGCTGTTATTAATATAGTAGAGTCAGTGATGATAGAAGCTGAAGAGACACTGTGACTTTGGGAATGGTGTACGGTAGAAGCCACTGAATATTCTGCAGGTTGGTATGGCAAATTCTGCAGAATTCGCTCTCTCTTTCCCTCCCCACCATACCACCCCATCAAAAAAACAAACAAAAAACCCCCAACCAACCAACCAACCAACCAACCAACCAACCAACCAACCAACCAACCAACCAACCAACCAACCAACCAAAACAAACAAACAAACAAAAAAATCTCTAGAACATCAGTCATACCTTTTAAAATAAATTCACTCATGATCAAAACAGTAACAAATTTCCTGATATTTTCACTAGTTTAAAATAAAATTAAGGTTCTACTACATTTGTCTAAAAAAAAAAATCCTTCCTTCAGCTCTTATGTTCCTTAGACTCATTAGAGTCTTAGACTCTTCAGATTTCATACCGCCCTGCCTCATTTCCTCTTTATTGGCCAGCACAGAATTAAAAAACAAAAATCAGTCAAATTTTTGAGTGAACATACAATTATCTAAATATATAAAAACCACAATGTAATTATTAGGGATGAGATCCATCATCCGAACTTTCAGGATAAGAGGAAGAAGGTGGTATATAGGACCCAAACTATAAAAAGCTTATTCGATCAAAACAAACATCAGAAGCGTTGCCATTCTCTGAAAGACAAAGAAAATATCACTGAGACACAAAGCGGGTAAGGTAGTATCCTTTATTGGACCACCTTCTGTTGGTGAAATAGACACACTTTTGAATTTACAAAGGGCTTTGCTTCAGGACTTCTTCTTCACCAACAGAAGTCAATCCAACAAATGATATTAGCTCACTCAATTTTCTCTTATATCCTGGATCCAACATGATTCCTGCTAAGGAAGCAGGCAACCAGCATTTGGTTTGATTTTTTAATTGTATTGAACAAAAAAATCTGTTGAGGGCAGATTCTGACTAGAGAAGAAAGAATGAGACTTCCTACCCAAGGTTTTCTTAGTTTTACCACAGCATAAAATTTTAAAGATGGACTGTTTCCACAAAACATTCCATTTCATTTGCAGACTTGAGTAGACCTGGCCAGAAGGTTTCTCTAATGAATAATATTTTTGCCAAAATATGTATTTTTCAGGGCCCTGAAACTATTCACTAATTCAGGTCTGCTTTTGACTAACAGTTTTAGAGGAGGGAGAAACAGAGAGAGAGAGAGAAAGAGAGAGAGAGAGAGCCAGGCTCCAGCTGCTGGGAAACCTCCGGGGGCTCCCCAACAGCTGGAGGGCTGGCAATTGCCAGCACGGTAGTGCTCCAGCTGACAGGGAGCCCCCAGGGTCTCCCCAGCATCTGGAGCGTGGTCGCCTCCAGAAAGGAGCCGCAGGGCTCCGTTCTGGCCAGTACTGCTGGAGTCCCCACAAAAAGGGAACCTTGTGCTCCCCTCTAGCCGGGACACCGGCAGGTCCTGGCAAAAAGGGAGCCACAGCTTCTTTCTTCCTGGGACCTGAGCAGTCTGGGCCAGAAGGGAGCTCCGCGCTCCCTTCTCCTCTGGACCGCTCCAGGGCTTTGTGCCTCCAGGAGAAGCCCTCCTAGAATGGGGAGCCGAGGCTCCAAAGAACCTAACTAGTCGACTTAGAGAGTCTAGTTTAGACTCTCTAAGTCGACTTGTAAGGCCAGGTTTAAGTCGACTTAAGAGTCCGGTGTGGACTCTCTAATTTGACTTAATAAGGTTGCCTTAAAGTCGACCTAAATTTTTCTGTGTAGATATAGCCTAAGTGCCTTAAGCTTGATATGCCCAAAATTAGAGGTCACTTTTGAAACTATTGGCCCTTCATGATTCCTGTGCCTTGATGTAGCACTAGAGGGCCCTGATATTTTCTTGAATGGACACATACGGCCACAGTTTCATTAGGCTTCCTGAAGCTACTCTACAGATATGGGTATTCGCATATGCAATTGTCCATTTTAAATGTAAATTTATGATGGTTATCTTGATGAACAGTTGATCCTGAATGAACAGTGATTTCATAGATCTGATCTATATTTTGTGTGTTATGAAGAAGCTCTAACTTTGGACTCTCTTACTTTTAACAGGCTACTGGAAGCCACCTCGGTTTGTTGACTATGATTGTCAGTATCACTCTGACTGCCATCATAATTGCTTTTGTGTATGACTGGCGGTTGAGTTTGCTTAGCCTAGCATACTTTCCTTTCCTGATTGCTGCAAATATTATTAAATTAAGGTCTGAGGCTGGTCACGCCTCAGATCAAGAAGCTTTTGAAGAGGCCGGAAGAGTAAGCCCTCCAATATTAACTAAATGGGTCTAATTTCCATTGCTGTAAGGACAACATTGTCAGTGATAATTTCCTGAAGAAAATGAATAGTTAAGATACACATCACCCCTGTGCTGACCAGAGTGAGGGGGGGAAGGCCCTGGTGGGGTGGCAGACTGGAAGCAGGCCTGATACATGATTGGGGTAGCTTGGCAGAAGCAGGAGCTGGAGTCCTCACTGCAGGTGGCTAGTGGGTGTGTCAGGCCAGTGCGATGAGCAACACAGGCTGCATAACTAAGGTAGCATCCAGCCCTCCGGTGAGCTGTGCCTGGGATATGTGCACTCAGGCAGCAAGGTGAAACTTCTTACCTGTTAATGGCATCAACAGTGCCAGCTAATGACACCATACAACAACATGTACAGGAGTGGAGAAAAGCAATTAGGAATCATAGAAACCATATGGTTTAGTGGTAAGGCCACTCTGTGATCTTGGGCAAATCATTTAATCTTTATGCTTGATAATGATACTTAATTTCCTTTTAAAAAACACACTTGGTGAGCTAAAGATGGAAAGCCCCACTGACATGCTCTTTACTGGTCGGAGCAGATTCAAACGCAAGAGAATACTTTGTATCCGTCTTGTCTCCTAATTTAGATTTCAATGGAAGCGGTTGAAAATATAAAAACTGTGGCTTCATTAACTAGTGAAGATGCATTTTATGAGAGATATAATGCAAGTTTATATGGTCCATACAGGTAGGGTTTGTTCTCAAACAATTCTATTTTTTAAAAGCATGATATGATTAAATATTTTCTTAATAAAAAAAATCAAGATTTGTTCATATTACATTCATTTGCAAACTGGAAATATCAAATACACAAATGATGTGAAAGCATATTGGCTATCTTTTAAAAAGGCTTAGAATGTGTTTTCTCAGTTTCTTTAAAATACCTTCTTAGATGCTATGCATGAATATAATATAATATTAGAGAGAGAGAATATGTAATGACACTGTATAAAGTTTTATTAACTTGAGAATGGGATGTTTACTTGCTTTACAAGTAGAGAAGCACGAGTTATGTGGCAAAGTGGCAAAAGACTTTATATTGCATCACATCACCATTCATTACTTCTTGTACTACAAGTACAGTGTTGCCAGTTTGGTTAAACATATTCTTGGAGATTTCATCACCTGATATAATCTTTCATTTAAAATTAATCTTCAATTTCTGGAGGCTACAGGAGAATCCTAGAGGGTTGGCAACCCTAACAGAAGTACAGACATGAAGACCTGGAAAGAAAGTGCATGTATTTTTCCCCTTTGGCCTTTTCAGCCAAACTCTACAAGCTAATCATTGCTGGGGATAATTTCCAATATTCAGATATGTCAGACATTTTTCTAGCCTCCATTTTATTTTTTTTAAAATGATCTACCATCCATTTTGTTTCTTTTTCGTTCAAGTAAAAACAGGCATTTAAAATGATATAGCAGTTAGTCTTCTACCTAAAACAGCTTTAAGATTCATTATTCTATAAACCATCCATATTAGAAAAAAAAATTCTGTATTTTGGAAAATGGGATTCTCAGCATTAGCATTTGTTTCTAGTCTTGGCAGGTCATTATATCACAATATCATGACTTTATAAAGACATTATTTTGAAAATCATTTAAAAATGTATTAACACAAAACATGAGTGAAAATCTGAATTTCCAATCTGTGGGAAATTCTAATATTTCAATGTTGGTTTTGGTCTGAATTGGGAAAGAAAATGAAAATATCCAAGTTTTTCACAGAAAGAATAGTTTAGAAAATATTCAATGTAGAAATGACAAATCATTTCTTTTTTGCATTTTCTCTCCAAACAAAATATTTTTAGATTCCCAAATAATTGAAATGTTTGGACTTTTTTTTTTAACTGACCTGAAACATTTTGTTTCAAACCAGTTCAACATGAAACTACATGTCTTTATTCTGGAATCTTACCTCCTGGAAGTTTCTCTCTTATGGGCCAGGCTCCCTTTTCGAACTATGTCTCCCATGGTACAATGTACTCTGCTTGCTGACTGAGTGGCACAGTGCATATTTCAACCAAGATGAAATATTTCAACTCAAGTTAAAACTACCAAGAACAAAAGATTTTGTTTGTTTTCTCAATAGAAAATTTTAAATGTGCAAAACCAGCATTTTCTGTTGCGGAATCACTTTGTCAGAAAAAGTTCTAATTACTACCAGTTTCTTTTTCACATCAAGGCCTGCATATAACTAAAGCCCTGTCTATCCTCGCACTTCTTCCAGCAAAACTTTTGTTGCACACAAAAACACTGCTCTGAACAACAAGTTTTAAGGGATAAGCGCTTGCGTGGACAGCACTATGGCTATGTCTACACTTGTGTATTTAAGTCGACTTAGTGTGTCCACACTGAAAATTAAAGTCGACTTAAAGGGGAACTTAAAAGTCGACCTAGAGCGTCCACAGTGGCAGGGAGGGCATTGGTGTAGCCCTGGGGTAGCCCTAAGTCGACTTAGGGCTACCCCACAGCTACACTGGCTTATGTCGACTCAAAGGAGTCAACTTAAGCCTTAGGTCTAGTCTAGGTCTAGGAAAGGAGGTTTTATGAAGTCAACTTAATTTTAATTAAGTCGACTTTATTTTTCTTAAGTCGACTTAAGCAAGCTGCTCAAGTCAACTTAAGAAAACTGTAGTGTAGACGCAGGGTAAATTAAGTTGACTTAAGCTTGCTTAAGTCGACTTAATTTACCAGTGTAGATGCAGCCTATGTCAGCAGGAGATTCTCTCTTGCAGATATAGCTACCACTGCTCATTTAGATGGTTTAGGAGCTCCCTAGTGACACACTGTGCCACTGTAAATTTCAAGTGTAGACAAGTCCTAAGGCAATCCAGATTTACCATCCCATACAGTAATATCAGTCACTATTTAAAAGTCACCAGTGCAGAATGGGATCTGAGTTGCTACCTTTTCCCTGCTTGTATTCAGCACAGGTGATATTTGCAGTACCTCAGTAATGCTGTGTTCTAACTATTGACTTCTCTATGGTGACTAATACATTTATCCAAATTGTCCAAAAATTCAAGCATTCAAAGATCATAGGAGACTTAAAGAAATTATTAGTCTGCTTCCTGTTAGATCACTGTGGAGGCCAGCCATAAGCATTTCTTGTGGAAACCATTATTCAAGTCTTAAAAGCTTTTGACTATTAAAGGCAATTTTATTATAAGGTCATAGCCAACAAATGGCTAACTAGGATGAAGGGAGCGCATCTGCCATAAGTTCTTCCAGAGGCACATTCATGAAGGCCTTAGTATTCAGCTTTATTATTATTTATTTACTGAGTGAGTGAGTGAGTGAGTGAGTGAGTGAGTGAGTGAGTGAGTGA
>ML685787.1:8139629-8165055 GCA_007922175.1 Pelusios castaneus
TGAGTGAGTGAGTGAGTGAGTGAGTGAGTGAGTGAGTGAGTGAGTGAGTGAGTGAGAGAGATACAGAATTTGGAGGCACCCATCCAAAGGTCTGACCATCTTCCAGCTACTCTCTGTTCTTAGCATTTCATGACAGTTTTTTTTTGCTTCAACATTTTTTTTTTTTAAATCAGGGACTCACTAGCAAAAGCTCCCTTACATGGATTTATCTTTGGAGTAGCTTATTCTGCACACTTCTTTTTTTACTCAATAGTCTTCAGATTCGGGGCATGGCTCGTCGCTAATTGTTATACCGAATATGAAAATGTATTTATGTAAGTATATTTTATGAGACTACACATCATTCCAAACTCTGGTCAAGTGTTCAGTTCAGGCAGAAGTGTTATTGCTTAGAGAGAAAGCATGGAAGCAGTTCTGTGTTGGCACATACAACTGGCACCTTTACTACAGAGAACCTATCATTGATGACATTTAATTGCAGACAATTGGCTTTGTAAAGTGCTTCTGCATAGAGAAATTGCATACCGAAAATCTCCCTAACCCTGTAAAGCTGTTGTAGCTGTAAACTTTGTTTTCTAATCCTCTGTGTAATTTGTCTGAGCCATAAAATTATAGAAATATCACAATTCTCAGATTGAAAGATTCTGTTGTCTGTTTTAAATAAGTAAAACAATATCTGTACTGTATGAACAATAATATAAAGTATCTCTTTAGTTGAACTAAAAGAAGTTATGTATTTGGTTTTCAGAGCCTTTCATTCAATTCTATTTGCTTCTCTACATATTGGGAACCTCTCTTCTTTCGCACCAGATGTTGGCAAAACTAAATTTTCTGCTCAACGAATCTTTCAGCTTTTGGATCGAAAACCTTTAATAGACAGCTATAGTGAAGAGGGTACAAAACTGGTAAGATTATTCAGAAAGCCTTTAAAGCATACTAAAATTGTGGATTGTCTTTAACTGTATTAATTTTATTATATTGCCTTTCACAATGTCACAGAAGACAAAACAAGACAGGTAAAATTTAACAGCAATTATTTAATAATTTTATATATTAAATTTTATATTTGCCCAGTGCTATTTTATACCTTTTGCTTGTGAAATTAACAAAATACTTTTAAGTGCAGTTCTGTTCTGAAGAGTGATTGGAAGAATGACGATTCGTTAACAGTTTTGTCACTTGGGTGTATTCAGATTTTTAACTGCTTGCTTAGTAATACAAACATATTTCAACTGCTTTTTACTCCCATAAACTATCAGAGCCAAGACAACTCTCAGGGGCTATGTCTACACTTAAAAATGCTAGTTAGTTGCTTTAGTTAGTTCAAATTAACTTAATTCGAACTAGCATGGCCACACTGGAATTTTAATTTGAACTAGCATGTCCATGCAGGGCACTGGCTAGTTTGAATTAGCAAGTTGCAGGAAGGTCATTATGGCAATTAGTTCAAACTAAGCACTTAGTTCGAACTAATATGGCCACATTGGGCTTAGTTCGAACTAACTAGTTCAAATTAAGAATTAGTTCAAACTATATACTCGAATTAACTAGTTTGAATTAAGGAAGCCCTTAATTCGAACTAAAGAAAGCCTAGTGTGGACCAGGCTTAAGTTCATTCGAAATAAGCTTCCTTAATTCGAACGAACTTGCAAGTGTAGACATAGCCAGGGAGAGTGAGTTAAGTTCTATTCTTTCTTGTGTATCCTCAGCAGACTTGTTTGCTAGGTTCTAGTCAGTTACAATTGTGTAGCAGAGGCAAGTTGGGTGAGGTAATATCTTTCATTGGAGCAAATTTTGTTGCTGAGTGAGACAAGTTGTCAAATTTATACAGAGCTCTTCTTCTTTTAGAAGCAGAGTTACCCATTCAGAAACTTGAAATTGCTTTAGTCTGACTTTTGGATAGCGGCCTCAATTCAGAAAAGGACTCAGGTACACACTTCAAGCATGCCTGTAACTCATGTGCTTAGCTTTAAGTTACACATGTGCTTGAGTGCTTTCCTATATCAGCTTCACATACACAGAAGAAAATATCTTCCTGAAGAAAAATACTTTAATTTGAAGTGCAGGGGAAGCAGCTGCCTTTGACTTCAATAAAACTAAGATTTGGGCCAAGGAGTTTAAACCTTGTAAGGCCAGTTCTCTAGGTGCTGAAACAGCCCAATTTATTCACAGTGCTGGGTTTGAGGTCCTGGGGCTGTGTCATCTCCCAGGCATCAGACCCTGCTCCCAGAATCCTTCCTAACATCTTTTTCACTTACTCTTGTTGACATGCCTCCTTCTTTGCTATCTCTCATACTTGGAAATCACTTACTTCAAATAAGAGCCATTGAACTGCCCATTCCTTATTCACATCAATCCTCAAAACACAGTTGTCTTTGAAAAAGATGAATAAACCACCAAAGTAAAAGTGTTGAATCCAATTTATTCTGAGATGTGATGTTCACCTTGTACTAGAAGTTTGTTTGACATTGTTTAGAGAGTGAATTCCTTGGGACAGGAGCTATGTTTCCATACACAAAGATAGTTTCTGGCTTATATGGATTGTTAATATTAAAAAAAAGTGATATTAAGCTTGTTTATGCACCTAACGCAATGACAGTCCTTCCAAACCAGACAAAAAAAGTGATGCAGATCAGAAAGAGAGATGCAGAAGAGAAAACCTCAAGAAAGAGCTCCTGTAAACAGATGTTAACCTTAAACTCAATCCAGTGTCACATTTAAGCAATAATAAACTGATAAAATTGCTCTGGGTTAGAAAATGTCATACCACTTGCAACTGGCTTCTCAAGGCATTCATTTAAATGACTATATTTAGTTGTGTTTGATACATCCAAACAAGCCGGACAAGTCTTTTGTCATACATTTTTATTTTCTACTATATCCAGAGTTGGTTTGATGGCAACATTGAATTTAGGGGCATCCATTTTGCGTATCCTACAAGACCAGAAGTTCAAGTTTTACGAGGACTCAGCGTGAAGGTTAATAAAAGACAGACTCTGGCCTTGGTGGGGAGCAGTGGTTGTGGCAAAACTACATCCATTCAGTTGCTGGAGAGATTTTATGACCCAATGGCAGGACAAGTGGTAAGGAGAGATTTGTGAGCTATTAACAACACTTAGAGCTTATAGAACTGTTCTTCACAGTGTGTTATAGGCATTAAGTCATCCACACACCACTTTTGAGGTGGATAAGTGTTGTCATCTCCGTTTACAGGTCTAGGTACTGCAGAGAAGACTTGTGATTCACTTAAAGCAGAGCCAGGAGTAGAACTCAGGAATTCTGCCTCTCCATCCTGGATTTAGACCACTGCATTGCTTTTTCTATTTACTCAATATATTGGAGTGGCCACTAAAATACACTTCCAATAATGTACTCTAGTCCGGACACTAGTTTTATAGTCATATTAACATGACACATTTTGAGGTGTAATTCATCACTTGATGGGACTTTTGATGCAAGTCTTAATAATGAAGATGGAGCTCCAGCTAGAATAGCCTAGTTTGGGTGAGTCAAAGGATGGGAATTCTAATTGGAGCTCTTCAACCATCTAATTTTAAGATGCTCAAACAGATTTTCTTGTAAGATCCCTGTTACCTGCCATCTTCAGTGAAGATGGAAATACTATGGACACATCTTATGATAGATTGTCAGTTCCACATCCGGGCCTGCTGGAAGCACAGAAAAATAATATTAGGGAGAGGAAAAGGTTATCTGAGCTTCTTTGAATTTTCAAAGAGTTTTGGTTCAGTTAAATTTTGGATGAAAGTTATGGTCATCTAGTAGTAGATCAGAAGAAGTTCATCTACCCCTTTATTTTACTGTAACTCTATCACTGGTTAGAAGATTTTTACAGATTTATGTTTCACATTTACATTGTCTTCCTGCGGGGGAGTGTGGCATTCTTCATGGAATGATTTTTCTACTTTTCTATTTTTAGTTTGCAGATGGGTTTGATGCCAAGTCTTTGCATTTGCAATGGTTAAGATCTAAACTGGGAATTGTGTCACAGGACCCTGTTTTGTTTGACTGCAGCATTGCTGAAAATATCCAGTACGGAGACAACAGTAGGGTTGTCAGTCAAGAGGAAGTTGAAGAGGCTGCAAAAGCAGCAAATATTCACACCTTTATAGAAAATCTCCCAGAGGTAAATGAAAATGTCCTTCCATTCTCAGTGTGGAGTAAATATGCAGAGTGGCCCATAAAAAAAAAATCTAAGCAACCCCCATTAATGCAAAACAAAGTGCTTTTTGTTTTTTTAAAGCTTTATTTTCTTGTGTATACAATTCTCAGAGGAAAATAGGAAGCAGTTATTTTAAAAATGTAGCTTTCAGTATGCTCTAAAAAAATTGCAGTCATAATTAGCAACTTGAAACACAAAAACTGAGTTCCAGTTTTCTGGTTTTCTCTACCACAGTAAATATATATACAATTATAAAAATGACTTCAGTTCTAAAACTTTCTTTTCGTTTCATCGTAAACTTTGCCAATCCTTTTCCTCTTTTTGACTGAAATTTCTCTAGTTTTTGTCTTCTCTAAAATGTGAATTATATTAAAATGGTTGAAGTACATCTTAACTTTCATGTTTGCAATGCACTTAGTTCTCAAAGTGAAGAAATCCCCTGGAAGAGCCCCAAGAAATCAAGTTTTCTCTCAAGTTCCATCAAATGGAAAATGACATGCTGATCCTGAAAAATATTTCTTTTCCATTACCACCTAGTTTTTGAAAATATACTTAGGCCTAGTCTACACTGGGGGAGGGGGGGAAGGGTGTGTGTGTAAGTCAATGGAAGATACGCAAACTTTCACCGAATTAATTACTCCTACTCACCGCAGCATCTTCACTAGGCTCTGTCGATTTGAAGCACTCTCCGGTCGATGCAGCCTTATTCCACTTGAAGTGGTGGAGATATCGCATTGACTGGAGAGCACTTCCGGGATCGACTGAGTGGGTCTACACTGCCCACTCAATCATTCCTTGTGCGTCAATCTGTGAGGATCAGTGCAATTTTTTCAGTCTAGACAAGCCTTTAGAAGAAAGAAATAAGGATCAAATCCTGAGTGTGGATCTCTAGAGACATGAAACTATAAATTTTCCTGAGACCTCTATATAAAATACAGAGATCTCTGGTTAGACATTTCAGTGGTTGTTTCACTTGGTAGGTCCTCTTCATCTAAATCTGAGATTAATTTTCATTACAGAGCATTTATCAATATAGCATGTGGATATGAATATACATTTTAATTCAAATGGTAACTAAAATCTTATCAAATCATAATGTTTATTAAAACCAACTACATTATTCTTTTTCTCTTTTGAGATGGAAATACTTATTATAACAGATTTTCATAGCAGAGAATATAATTTTCTGCTTCTAACTTTACTTCATAATGAATACTTACAATGTGCTTTCCTCTTCCATATAAAATACAGAAATATAATACTCGAGTTGGTGACAAAGGAACACAACTTTCTGGAGGTCAGAAACAAAGAATAGCAATTGCTCGTGCTCTTGTTCGTAAACCAGCAGTTCTGCTTCTGGATGAAGCCACATCTGCTCTTGATACGGAAAGTGAAAAGGTTAGTAATGTGCATTATACTGTTTGTAATAGAGACAATCCCCAGAGCTCCTGCAGCCCCAGAATGCCAGCAAGCCCTGGAGTGGCCACAGCCCCACTGCCACAGGACCCTGGGAAGCCCCTCAGCTGTTCCCAAACACCAACAACCTCTGAGCAGCTCCAGCCCCAGGAAGCTGACAAGCCCCACCGATTGCCAGCATTCTGGGACTTGCAGCCAGAGTTCAGTGGCTTGCCGTGTCCCTGCCTTGTTAATTTCATGGCTCCAGGAGAGCAGTGAAATTGACGATTGATAATTTCTCCATCAATCAAAGGGGACCAAAGGTCCACACTGACACTGTGTTATCCTACCACTACTGACAAAAGCACTAAATCTTTTGTTATAGTGGTTATATTTTCTTGACACACCAGGGCAGTTTTATTGAAAATGGATGGTGGCAGTGTGTACAGAAGGATTGTTTTCTCAACATTAGATGACTTATGCCAGCAAAACTTGCTAGTGTAGATCAGGCTTATATTGGGAGTTGATGGTACTCAGCAACACTTAGGACTTGAGATGGAGTCAGATTTTCAGAACTCCTCAGGGTTAGCTTGCCTCCGCTGCTTTCAAGTCAGTTATGAAGTCAATGGGACTTTTAATAGGTTCACAGTTAGGCCAAAGCTGAGCACCTGGGGAAATCCTATTCATAATTTGCTTTAAGTTTAACACAGGTGTCTGCAGACAGTGTACTGTGATCTAGAAGAGGCCTTTTATGGCAAATCACCACTTCCTTTTCCCTTCAGCCAGCAGCACTAGCAGCAAAGCAGGTCTCTCCCTGCTCTATTTTCTGCTCTGTCTGGGTGAACAGGTGTTGCTGTAGAGAGTGAGAGGGATCCACTTTGCCAGTACAACTGCTGGCTGTCAGGACAGAGCAGAACAATGAGGAAGATTAATGTTGTCCTCCCTCTCTCTGCTTGCCAGTCCTTTGATCCACCTGCAGTCACAGGGTAGGGGGTGACAAGCAGGAACAGCTGACCACTCTACATAGAGGGGAATTGGAAAGAAGGGAAAAGGGGCTTCAGCAACACTTGCTTCCTCCCAGGAGATGCTTCACAGTGAGAAGAGAAATTAAATTATCTTCTGCTGCTCAGCTTGCTGAGCTTCCTCACTGCATCCACCAGCTACAGGAAGGGGAGAGACTCCAGAGGTACAAAGAAAATGGAGATTTGGATGGTGATGCAGTAGAAAATAAAATTGTCACCATTGTAAGCCAGATGTCAGGATCCTGACTTTTGGACTTTTATGGACAGCAAGAAGCATATGGCATTGCTGATACTATCAATGAAAGTGAAAATTTTATTTGTGTCTATTGGTTTGGCTGGTCTGCTTTCTCCAAAACGAAAAATAATCCAATCTAAGGTCTGTATATGTCTGGCTGACAAGAGCTGGACAAGTGCATATGGTGGGATGGAAGGGGGCAGAGGAAAGGATGAAGGCTGTTTATAGCTACATGCTGAATTTAGAGAAATGTAACACAAATATTTGGTAATCAGGCTATATCACAGATGACTTATGAAACCTCTGCCTGTTAATGGTATTGCATGGTAAATCTAAGTTTTCTGTTGGTGCAAACTAGATCCTTCTGGACCTTATTCTACTAGCTCTTGTTCATGAGAGTGCCTTCAATGAAATCACTCAAACAAGTAGAGGTGATGGTATCTGGCTTCCTGTGTTCTTCCTCCATGATAATGTTCTGACTCCTATACCCCAGTGTGAAATACTCAGTAAGGGCAAAGGTGTTACCTATGAGAGAGAAGGTTCCCTAAGTAATAAGAAATTTTTCATTGCATCTGTCTGCAGATTGTTCAAAAAGCCTTGGACGATGTCAGGAAGGATCGAACCTGCATTATTATTGCTCACCGTTTGACAACTATCCAGAATGCTGATGTCATAGCAGTGATTCATAAAGGAAAAGTGGTGGAACAAGGAACTCACAGCCAGCTGCTGGCAAAGGAAGGTTATTACTATGCACTTGTAAATGCACAAGTGTCTCATTAGATTAGTTTGTAAAATTAATGTTATTTCCATAAACACACATGCAACCTACAGCTAATAATATTAAGGATAAATGCACATCATTTCTGACATGTCTGCAGATTCAGAACACAGGCACATCTGACCTAATAAAAAATAGAAAAGGGACAATTTTTTTTGTCTTCTGTGTTACTTAATCCTATTCACACAAGGAGTCCTGTGGCACTTTTAAAGACTAACAGTAAAGCTCATGGGATAAATAAATGTGTTAGTCTTTAAAAGTGCCACAGGACTTCTTGTTCGTTTTGCTGAACTAGACTACCACAGCTACCCCTTTGGAACTTAATCCTATTCATAAGCCTTTTTTAGATGAAATGGTTTATTTTAACCTGTCTTTTATTAATCATTACAAACCTTTCACAGAAATATATTTTGACATAACAGATCACAAACTGTTTATGAAGTAGTAAAGCCTGTATTACTCCTAAGAGAATTAGTCATTCTTTTGAGACCATAAAGGCTATTTAAAAAAGACTTGAATGTGTTTATTAATGGCCATGACCATGATCACTCCTTTTGGAACTGGTTAATTTTAACCGTATTAATAGCTATTTAGAAAGAAGGGGGGGGGAGGGATTTCCACCTTATGAGCTGAGATTTAAATATGTGTTCATCTTTTTTAAAGGAATTTTAGAAATGTTGATAGATCCATCTATAGTTATAGTGATTTAGAGAGGCTTTTTAAGAAAATTTTATTATCAGAGTGGTTTTCCCTTAATATATTCCCTAAATAGCAGTTGAGAAACAGTTGTCATCTACTTAGTAGAGAGAGATGAAGAGAGAGCAACTGGGGCAGCCTGATTTGGGTTTGCTTCTGGAAAACTGACATTTTAATTTTCCAAGGATGTAATCAAAACCACCTTTGGTTTTGGTTCAGTATTTACAACCTACAGGAATCTGGAGTATTTCACACTTTCAGATGACACCACTTCTGAAAGACAAAAATTTAAAAAATTATTGTTTCCTTTGGCCTTTAGTTTGTTTCCCTGCTTCTAGGTCTATGACAGAAACAAAATATAAAAATATATTAATGTTGCTCTCAACCTTGCCAAAATACATGTGGCTACTCTTCCCCTTTACTACCAGCCTCAATCAGCTTTTCTCAGCAGATACCCCAGGAACAGCTACTCCCACTGTATGTGCCAATGAGCCTCTGTAGACACACAGAGAAGGGACAGTCAGTTTGTGCTGGCATTAAGTGTGCAGGAAAGTGACTTTCTACTTCTGGTTATAAAGAAATAAATGGCTTTTTCACAGCATTTCGCCATTATCCGAACTGGAATCAAATTTGTCCCTCTGTCCAATTTTGTTTTTACACTGGAAGCAAATATTAAGCCTGTCACAATAATGATGAAGCCTATAATAAAGAATGTGGACAATTAACAATGGGGTCTATTTCTGTTCCTCTACTGACTCATGCATCCCAGCAGAGCTTTCTGGACAGTGTCTGCTGCTTGCTATATACTTCCAAGGAGCAGTGGGTGTTTTCCAGGGTTCTTTGCTTGGTCTCACATTTTGGTTCCCCCTGCAAGACTCTTTAAGCCCCACGCCCTTTCCTGTTTTCTGATTAGTTGTCCTATGTTCAGTTGAGTCCCGGGCCAAGAAACTCCTCCCCTTTGGCTGGAGGAGGGCCATTAGCCTGCTCACTTCCATGAACTTAAATAGGACCACTGGACTTTATCTTGGCTAGTTTGCAGGTTGGCTTGGCCTGCGCTGCCAGAGGTTTCCCCTACACAAGAGCATTCCTTTGCTGTCCATATTTGCTGCACATGTGGCCAGTTTCCGCCAGTGTGTCTCTGAGCCAGGCCCAAAAGGTTGGTTGTCATCAGCATTCTGGAAAATAAACACCAAATAAACATCAGACCTTGCCTACTCACTAACGCTAATGGCCTCGCCAACCCTTGGAAGAAGAGGGAGAGAAGTCTAAACACTGGGCTGGTCCTACCATACAGGCCAACTAGGCTGTTGCCACAGGCGTCAGACTTTAAGGGGCGCCAGATTAGACAGACTCTTTGGCGTTGTACACACTACAGAGTTATCATGCATTAACACTCATTACCGTGCGATCACTATGAGAGCGTACACACACAAATCCTGCTTGTTGTGTGGCAACAGCCCTCTTGCCACACAACAGGTAAACCACCTGAATGAGGGTGTTAGCAGTTATCACGGGTGTGTGTGTGTGTGTGTGTGTGTACGCTCATCACGCAATAATCAGCCTCTGGAAATGTCCCAGCATTCCAATCCTGTCCTTTCTGGTCTTCCTCCTGCACGCTGTGGCTGTGACGTGACTGGCCCCGCCCTCCTGTGAGTCACGGGAATTTTTGAATTGTTCCCTTGTGATCACTTCCTGTTTGTTTGGCGTGGAGTGCAGCTGTTTTTTCCAAAGCAATGGCGGCTCAACGTAGCAAACACGCTCCAGTCTGGACCTCAGCTGAGGTGCTCGACCTTATCAGCGTCTGGAGAGAGTCTGCTGTGCAGGCACAGCTATGCGGCAGCAGGTGTAATTTTGACACCTATGGCCAGATTTCTTAGGCCATGGGAGAGAGAGGTTATGAGAGGGACACACTGCAGTGCAGATTGAAGGTGAATGAGCTGCGGATAAACTACCACAGAGCGAGGGAGGCAAACTGGCACTCTGGGGCGGCACTGGTTACATGCAGATATTACAAGGAGTTGGAAGCCATCCTCAGCGTGGATTCCACAACCACTCCCAAGGGTCCTGTGGACACATGTGCACCCCTCAGCCAATGGATACTGGAGCAGACCGGGATGATGAGGTGATAGATAAGGAAGTGGAGATGGACGATGACCTGAAAGTGTTGCAGCTGACTTATCAGGAGCTGTTCTCCACCCCACCCCTCACACCCAAGACATGCAGCCAACATTTCTTCTCCACCTTGTCCTCTGAGGAGGCAGAGGGGAGCTCTGGTAAGTTTTCTCAAAAGTGATGCTTTTGTGTTTGGGAGCTAAATCTTCTAGGTGAATGAAGAATGGGTGGGAGCTGGGTGTTTTGGGGTAGATGCGCTTCCATTTTGTTTCCCATTGCTCAGGGCATCTACTCTGTATTCATGAGCAGTGCATTAATGCATGCAGTAATTCTCAAATAATCCTCTGCATTGAGCTCATTGAAGGTTTTTCTGGATGTACCTCCACTGCCTCCTAGCAACATTGGAAGAGAAAGCTAATCTGTTTCCACCCCTATAGAAGAACATTCTCCCTCACCAGTTGCAAAGCGAGGTACTGGGAACCATGGCTGTGCACAACCCCACTCCATATGGTCCTGGCGTATACCCGGGGGCATGTAGAATATGCTTTCTGGCTTGCAGGGGCACTCTAAGGAGAGAGATATCAGCTTCCATGGCCATGTCCTGTGGAGAATGTTGCCCCAAACTATTGTTAGTATGAAAACTGCACTGTAGTATTTTAGCAATCCAGACAACCCTTTCCAAATCCCTTTTGGTCACATAAAATGTCTGTTCCTGGGATCCGGGAACAACCTACGTACCTCGTTCAGATCAGTCAGGGAACCAGAGGATGCACATTGCCTTGGGCACAGTGGAATGTGCTGCTGGAACTTAACATTGGATCTTTAACCAATGTGAGAACAATAGCTGTACTTATGATGTTTCATTTTTACCTAGAAATGACCTTCGCCAGGTGGTGGTCTGCACCAGCTGACCGGCTGAGACAGGTAAGAAGGAGGCCTCACAGAAGCAAGGAGGATATGCTTCAAAAGCCCATGCAATGCACCGAGGCTGCAGCAAGGGAGACTAGACTTTGGAAATAGGAATGCTGGCAGGACTGCAAAGAGAACTATTTGAGGAGGCAGAAAAAGAAGGATGATCTGATAAGCATCCTGAAGGAACAAACACAACTGCTAAAGACCATGGTTGGTCTGCAAACGCAGCTGCTTCAGGCTCGCCCTCCCCTTCAGACACAGCACCAGTTTCTGCCTCCCCCACCCCATTCTCCCACAAAGCATTTCTTCGAAGGCCCGGGACCCTCCTGGTACAACGTAACATCCACCCCTTCACAGAGCTATGGCATCAAGCCCCGCACCTACACGCACCTATAGCACCTTCCATAGTCACTGCAGAATGTTAGCACACCACCTTTGTTTTTTAGTAATAAAAGTGAATCTCAAGTTGTGCACAGTGTCTCTATTCATACAGATCCAAGATTTGTTACCTCATGTTCACTCTTTATTCATTTGATCACAATACAATCATTTCCCCGCCTCCGCTCCCCTGTGCTGAAGTGCCCTACAGGTTTGCTGTTGCAGTGTGACCCACTGCAACGTGATGCACCCTATGCATTCCCATTACTGAAATGCCTCCCTTACATGGATGGCTTCCCATTGCCCCCCCCCCCCCCACTCCTCCCAATACTCTTAGTGGCTGGCTGTTCAAATGCACCCTTCAGGCACTCAACCTCAACATCCCACGTTAGGGAAAATGCCTCTCCCCTACTTTCACAGAAGTTATGAAGGACACAGCACACTGCGATGATGGCTGGAATGTTGTCCTCATCCAAGTCCAGCCTCCCATACAAACAGTGCCAGCGCCCCTTTAAGCAAACAAAGGCACACTCCACAGTCATTCTGCACTTGCTCAACCTATAATTGAACCATTGCTTGCTGGGATCCAAGTTGCCAGTGTAGGGCTTCATAAGCCATGGCATGAGTGGGTAGGCTTGGTTGCCTAGGATCACTATGGGCATCTCCACATCCCCGGCAGTAATTTTCTCATACGGGAAGAAGGTTCCTGCTTGAAACTTCTGGTACAGCCCCGTGTTCCTAAAAATATGGGCACCATACACCTTTCACGACCACCCAGCATTTACTGTATATGCTCGTGTATAAGCCGAGAATGTTATGCCCCCAAATATGTCCGAAAAGCTGAGCTCGGCTCATCTGCGGATCACAGCCTGCTGCAGCCAGGCTGGAGTTTCAATTATCCCTCCTGAGCAGGCTCTGTCTTACTCATTGCTTGAGTAAGAAATGAATGAAAAACACATAACATCTTCAGGCTTTAGAGCCTGCTTCAAAGCCCATTCAAGTCTTTGAAAAGAATTTCATTTGTCAATGTATTAGACCAAATGCATAGAGCCAAACAAAGACTGTATTGCAGAAATTCCATATAGCTTGAACTGCATACAGTAAAATTATTCATATGCTTGTATTAAGAAAATCTTGAGAAGTTTTTCAGTGGTCTACCAGTGCAAAGAGCTAAAATATAAATTTAGGGTGAAATTCTGGCCACACTGATATCAGTAGGACTTTAGTTGGAATTTCTTCCATAATAAAATATGTGATTAGTGAATACAGTTTCAAAATCCATAATGTGGCCTATCTTTGCCAGATGTGTTTGTCCTCTAGAACAATGTTTCCCAACCTTTTGAGGCTTCGAATCTAATCGGAAACCTCACTGGTCTGTTGTGAACCAGACATTTCCTGAGACAACCCTAGACCCAATTGTCCCCACCCCACAAGGTCCATCAAGGATTTGTTGAGCTTAGAGCTAACATTCCAGATGCATCACACAGCTGTAAACAGATGAGGAACTCCCCCCCTCACCAGCAACTGGGGGAGAGAAGGCAAACTAAGACAGCCCCTCCAAAAACACACAGCTCCCACATGGCCACAAGACCCATGGAGTGGAGAGTAAGAGGGAAAAGGATTTTGAGGACTGGAGGTAAAATATAGATTGGTGGCCTTGGGGATGTAATAAGGAAGGAATTGGAGAATCTGTGGAAGGAAATGGGGGGTAGGAGGATGTGGATGTGCTGTGGGTGGTAGGGGGAAGGATATAGGGTAGGTAGTTGGGGCATGGTGTGACAAACTGATAGCTCCCAAAAATCACAAACATGCCATGAAGTCCCTGTAGGGAGAGGAAGAGGTACAAGAAGTGAAGGGATTTGAAGAACTAGGATTAAAGTGGAGAGACTGGGGGAAGAAGTTGAGAAGCAGTGGGGGGTGGGAATCAGGATGGTGGTATGAAACAGAGGAAGTCACTTGGTTGTGAGATTGGGCTACATCATGGGGTTCAGGCTGGGGTGTAGGACAAGGGGTATGGAAGAGGGATTGTTGCCCAGATGTAGGGTTGGGGGTAAAATTGGAGGCTAATACTTACCAGAAATTTTGACACCAACTGTGCCCTCCCAGTTCATGTGCCTCAGGGCTGGGTGGGCTTGGCTTCTCACTCTGGGTGCTGCAACCTCAGAGGTTATAACCCTGCTCAACTGTGACCTGAGCATCCCCAAAGGGGGGAAACCAGGCCAAATTTACATAAGTGACATTATGACCTGGTACATAGGATCTCAACACTACTCATCCAATTTGGCCTAGGCAACCCCACCCTCACCCCCATGATCATGACAGCGGGGCAGCTGAACCAAATCCGAGTGATGTTTCAATCATGTGCACTTGGTCATAAAGCCCAGAGCCGGGATCTGAGTCCAGTCTGCCTTGCAATCCTTAAGCAAATTCGGGTGACGCAATCTTGGGACGCAACCAACCAGTGCAAACCCTGTTCTAGGAGCTCCTTATTGATAGAACATGATGGAATCAATAAGCAGCAACTGGATACGTTCTTACGATGTTGTCCATAAAATTCCAGAACATACTTTTCGTCTGTTCATTACCATTGCATTTGTGCCTTCTCAGAGGAAATAGTGAGTGGCAAGATGGATGTCTCCATAATTCATTAAGTTTGCAGTGCAGTGAACAAATGAGATGTACACCAATGAAATGATTTGTTTCATAAAAATCAGCTGGCCTGTATGGTTGTGGTGTGGGCAGGATTGTTCCAGTATCTAGAATACAGGCCAAGCTAACAAGGCAAGGAAATCACAAATGATTCAAACCTCATGTAGTGTTCCTATGTTCTCCTTTCATTTTGGGGAACTTCCTCAAGAAATATATAAATGTTTTGAATACATGAATGAAGCCGAATTGTACATTTTTTCAAGTGAGATACACCCTCCATCACTGTTTCATATGCCTTTTCCATGCAACCGGCAATGATTCACTACAGAAAGGATGTGGACAAATTAGAAAGAGTCCAGCGGAGGGCAACAAAAATGATTAGGGGGCTGGGGCACATGACTTATGAGGAGAGACTGAAGGAACTAGGCTTATTTAGTCTACAGAAGAGAAGACTGAGGGGAGATTTGATAGCAACCTTCACCTACTTGAAGGGTTGCTCCAAAGAGGAGGGAGCTAGGCTGTTCTCGAGGGTAACAGAGGACAGAACAAGGAGCAATGGTTTCAAATTACAGCTGGGGAGGTCAAGGTTGGATACTAGGAAAAACTTTCTCACTAGGGCTATGTCTACACTTGCACTTTTAAGTCGACTTTAAGTAAGTCGACTTAACTAAGTCGACTTTAAGTAGACTTAGTTAAGTCGACTTAGTGAGTCTACACTTAAAATTAAAGTCGACTTAAAGGGGAACTTAAAAGTCGACCTAGAGCATCCACACTGGATGCTCTAGGTCGACTTTGTGGGGCTAGGGGGACCTTGGGCAGGTCCACGGTGGTGGTGGGGGGAGTACCCCCTGTGTACAATGGGGCAAAGGGGGACAGGGACCCTGGCAGGGCAGAGTCCTGTGTGTGACACTGTCTGGATTTAGGGAACTATTGTAGAAAGACAACAGAGTCCTGTGGCACTTTTAAAGACTAACAGATTTATTAATCGCATGAGCTTTCGTGGGAGAAAATCCCACTTCGTCAGACACTTTGAAGATTAAGGATACAATGGTTGTATTCTTTATGTCCTCAATGGCTCATCGGGATACTCCCTGAGACCATTCTACCTGGAAAATTCCTAAACATTAAGGAGACAATGGTTGTTCACACCCTCCCGTCTAATGACACAAGTTAAAGTATGGATATAACATCAAATCCTTAACTTCTAAACCAAATAGAATTCCTAGAAATAAACTATATAATCATTCCCAGCAAATTACTACCGTTCTATTGATACCAAACATGACATAGTTCCTATGGATTATAGCGTTTATGAGATATCCATTGAAAATAATATCATAAATGCTTCCCTAAATCCAGACAGTGTCACACTGTGCCCACATGCCCTGCCCTTTGGGGGGCATGCCAGGCTCCCCCTGTGCCCCCCCCCCACCAGGGAGGGCATTGGTGTAGTCCTGGGATAGCCCTAAGTCGACTTAGGGCTACCCCAGGGCTACACTGGCTTAAGCCTTAGGTCGAGTAGAAAGGTGGTTTAATAAAGTCGACTTAATTTTCATTAAGTCAACTTTACTTTCCTTAAGTCGACTTAAGCAAGCTGCGTAAGTCGACTTAAGCAAAATGTAGTGTAGACACAGGGCACATTAAGTCGACTTAAGCCAAGCTTAAGTCGACTTAATTTACCAGTGTAGACGCACCCTAGGAGAGTGGTGAAGCATTGGAATGGGCTATCTAGGGAGGTAGTAGAATCTCCATCTTTGGAGATTTTTAAGGCTCAGTTAGACAAAACCCTGGCTGGGGTGATTTAGGGGGAGTGGTCCTGCTTTTTAGCAGGGGGTTGGACTAGATGACCTCGTGAGGTCCCTTCCAACCCTATTATTCTATGATTCTATGATTCATAGTCTGTATTTGGTAACAGACAATACAAATTAACTCAAATAAATAGCCCCAATTGTACTAGTGCCAACCCACTAGCATTGAGTAAGGGCTGAACTAGACAGATCTTTTTGTGCTCAGAACAGTGAGACTTCTAGGTCGTTATAATGATTCATGTGTTAAAGTTACAGTTCATGGTGACCAACCCTAGCTAATATTTCACTGAACTGTTTAGATCCTTTGCTCTCCATTAGTCTTTTATTAAATTTCTGCCTGCAGATTTTTTTTTGACCTGCAATTTCAGTTTTAAGATATGAAGTTACAAAGCAGCAAATCTTCAATATGTTTGCTCATTCCTTGTGTGTATCTTTGAGCCTGGCGTAAAAAATCTGTGGACAATTGCTAGGATAGTTAACTGATTTACCCCCAGTCTGTGGAAAATTATTATGAGAATTGTGAAATTATTATTATTCGTAGAAGAGATTAATTTTACCAATTTTGTAGATGGAAAATCTTCCTGCCATGCCGTATTCCAGAATTCTGACTGTGAACAAACCTGAGTGGCTGTATATGTGCGTTGGTGTTATCGCCGCTGCCTTTTGTGTCAGTATCTACACTGCATTTTCTGTTACATGTGGAAAAATCATTGGGGTAAGTTCTGAAGTATATGGCAAATTAGCTTGAATAAGGCACAAATTTAGAACTTTAAACTCTACCTACTCTCCAGCTAGTCCTCTTTAATGATGCCCTAGAGCTTCATCCTACACCCACTGAACTCTACAAAATTCTTTTCATTGACGTTAATAGGAATTTCATCAGGCTCTTGATCTCCTCTCTCCTGGGATTTCTTGCCTATTTTCTAGCCCCCAAATTTAACAGGACTTCACCTTTTTGGTGAAGCAAATCACGTCCCCTTATCAAACTCATACCTTTCACTTAGCACATTTCACTATTGTGCAGACTCCACACTTTGCATCTGACCCTGTTGTTTAAATTTTATCCCTTTTCTTCAGACAGAAAGATCTTTCAGGGTACTTTATATCCCTACATGTTTGTAAGTACTGTGGACATCCATGGGACTCTATGAATGATTAACTCCTTGATTCCTGAATCAGTGCAGGAAAGAAACAGAGTCTTCCCTTGGATTCCAGTAAACGTTTCTTGGAAGCTATTAGGAGTTGGAGCAGGATTGAGGAGCAACATTCAGGGAGGGTGATTTTAGTAAGAGGTTGTGGGAATCTATGTAACTTCAGGCAAGAAAAGAGGGGCGTTGTGGGAAAGTGGAAAGCAAAATAAGAGCTAGTGAAGTGACAGCCTCAAGGCAGGATTTAATACACCCATAGCTGAGAGACAAATGAGGAGAGGGTCCAAGAGGAGGACTGGAGAAGGAGCAACTGATGGGAGGCAGATCAGCTGGGAAGGTTGGCATGACCTCTTGACTAGCAGCAGAAAGATAGGAGGTGGCAGATTCAAGATCCAGGAGAAGAGCTGAGAGAAAGTGAAGCTGAATACTATCTCCAGTATTTCCTGAGCTGGTGTAACTGATGCTTACTTTATGCTCCTTACATAGGCTTTTCAAGAAACAGATCCTGAAAAAAGGAGCAAAAACACAACATTGCTTTTTCTGATTCCTGTACTGGGAGTAATCAGCTTAGTGACATATGTAATCCAGGTAAACTTCATTACGTTGAACAGTCCAAACCTAGGATTTGGTCACATACGTTATGGTCAAGATATCCCACTGAAGGACTATCCTGGGGACAGAATGCAACTTCATCTGCAATGTGTTTCTTACAAACTGCTCCAGAACCAAGCCACTGAATGACTCAAGTGCTCCTAGAGAATATTGAGCCTTAGCTTTCTAGATCTCCAGTTACAAAGCAGATCAGGGCAACAATGGCTGATAGGTACTGTGTACTGGTGAGCATCCTGGGGCCTGTGGGAAATGGGTTTTGGCACAGTCCAGTTCCAGTACACTGGTATATATGTTACAAAAAACACCAGCACAAGTGGCACTGTTGGACATCCTTGATAAAAGTGTGAATCATAGAATCATAGGGTTGGAAGGGTCCTCACGAGGTCATCTAGTCCAACCCCCTGCTAAAAAGCAGGACCACTCCCCCTAAATTATCCCAGCCAGGGTTTTGTCTAACCAAGCCTTAAAAATCTCCAAAGATGAAGATTCTACCACCTCCCTAGATAGCCCATTCCAATGCTTCACCACCCTCCTAGTGAGAAAGTTTTTCCTAATATCCAACCTTGACCTCCCCAGCTGTAATTTGAAACCATTGCTCCTTCTTCTGTCCTCTGTTACCCTCGAGAACAGCCTAGCTCCCTCCTCTTTGGAGCAACCCTTCAAGTAGTTGAAGGTTGCTATCAAATCTCCCCTCAGTCTTCTCTTCTGTAGACTAAATAAGCCTAGTTCCTTCAGTCTCTCCTCATAGGTCATGTGCCCCAGCCCCCTAATCATTTTTGTTGCCCTCCGCTGGACTCTTTCTAATTTGTCCACATCCTTTCTGTAGTGGGGAGCCCAAAACTGGACACAGTATTCCAGATGTGGCCTGACCAGTGTCGAATAGAGGGGAATTATCACATCCCTCGATCTGCTGGCAATACTCCTACTGATGCAGCCTAATATGCCATTGGCCTTTTTTGCAACAAGGGCACACTGTTGGCTCATGAATGACTAGGCTGAAGTATTAATAAACACAGGAGGTGACCTGAGGTCCATCCATGGAGAAGGATGGCTATGCCTCTTCACTGTAGGATTCCTGTCGGGCAGATTCTAACTTGAGGGAGTTTGTATGGCGGAGAGGATCCGAGTGCCTTCTCTCCCTCATAGCCTGGCCAATCTGTCTGCCACTGGGTCAGTGTGTTACCTGAGGTTCTGCCAGCTTGAAGCTCATGTTTTGTGTGAGGTAATATTTCATAATTGCAATAATCCATAGGAACTATGCCATGTTTGGTACCAATAGAATGGTTGTAATTTGCTGGGAATGATTATATGGGTTATGTGTAGGGAGTGCATCTGTATTAGAAGTCAGGAATATGTTTGTTATATCTGTATTTCAACCTATATGATTCTGGGAAACTCCCCAGACTGGATGACTACAGCCATAGGAAGCTCCCAGGTATAGTGAGCCCAGGGACAAACCTGCTCTGTGAGTCACTAGGACTTGTCCATATGACTCAACTCCATTTTGATTTGCAAAAACTCCACACAGCTTGGGGAAGGCAGAGGTGATAAAAAGCAGCAGCTCTAACTCCATTTTGTCTTCAGCCAATACCCATCACTCTTCTCTGGATCTATTCCTCTGTGACTGAACAAAGGACTGAGACCCACCCAGGAGCTGGGTGTCTACCAGAGGAACAAGCCTGAAAGCTTCAGAGGAACAAGCCTGCAAACTGCTTTACATGGACTCTAAATCATTTATATGTATGTGATTCACTTTGACCCTTTATCATTTCTCGTACTTTGTTTCTTTTCTTTTCATATTAAATCTTCAGTTGTAGTTACTAAAAGGATTGGTTATCAGTGTGGTATTTGGGGTAAGAGCCAAACCTATATTGTTCTGTGTGATGTGGCTGGCCCCTTGGGATCAGGAGAACCAGACGGCTATGTGGGAACCAGAGGAGCTGAAGTGCAATGAAGGGGGCTGCTTATATTTTGTTATGTTCCTTGATAACCAGTGTGGGGAATCAGAAACATGGTGTGTTGCTGATTGGGAGTCTGGTTTAAGTGCCACCCATCAATGTTTGAGAGAGAGTTTGGCTATCTGTTTTGCATCTTGCCCTGATTCTTGCACATTCAGGAGGTTGTCCCAGGTGGCCCTGGTCACAAGATATACATTGAAAAACTGTGTTGCATGTCACACAAAGTCAATGTAAGAGAGACATTGGGTAGAAAAAAAAGCTGAGTGAAAGTAAGAAAGAAACTGCTGCTATCCTGTATAATACTTTCAAAATCTGAAGTTCAGAACAATAAGGGAGTTTCTCTTAGCTTAGTATCTCCAGTCTCCTCCATCTTAGTATGGAAGTTATTTGGCTACTGAAGTCTGTACATGGCTCATTTGATGGGGTGGAAAGCATGATGTCTCTCCTCCTTTCAGTTCCTGAACATAACCAATTATCTGCTACTGTGAAAATTCCAGGGGTTTTTTTTCCCCATTGTATCTCTATTATGAACAGCTTCACTAACTGAATTTTAAGTATAACTTTTTTTTTGTTAAAACAAACAAGGAGTCCTGTGATACTTTTAAAAACTAACAATTTATTTTTCACATGAGCTTTCACGGGTGAAGTCCTACTTCGTCAGATGTCAAAGTGGAGAAAAAAGACTTACAGTAAGGGAGAGGAAGATAAAACTTGTGGTTACATTTCACTGCATCAGGTCAGATTACTTCAACAAATCAAATAAGTTATATAGATTCAAACACAACATAGCAGAAAGTAGTGAGGTGAGAGAGGTGAGAATCACTGGGTGCGTCTACACTAGTAAACTAAGTCGACTTAAGCATGCTTAAATTGCCTTAATTTACTCTGCTGCTTAAGTCGACTTAAGGAAATTAAAAGTCGACTTTATAACACCTCGTATAAAGTCAACTTTGAAGCTTAAGTCGACTTAAGAAGTGGACACCCTAAGTCGACTTACGGCACGGGAGAAGGGAGCTTCCTTCTTGCCGGGACCACTCAGGTCCTGGCAAGAAGGGACCGCAGGACTTCCTTCTCCCTAGGATCCCCGCTCCAGCTGCCGGCTGCTGAGCAGCTGGAGCGTGGGTCTCCAACTCTTCCTCCTGGCTGGGACCACTCGGGTCCTGGGGAAGTTCTCCCCGGGACCCGAGTGGTCCCAGCTAGAAGGGTTCCCTTCTGCCTGGGATCTGAGAAGTCCCGAGCAGAAGGGAGACCAGCGGTCTGGAGCAGAAGGGAGCTCCACACTCTCTTCTCCCCCGGACCGCTCAGAGGCTTGCTGCCCAGGGAGAGCCAGCCCTCTCCCTGGACCGAACTAGTCATCTTAGAGAGTCTAGTATAGACTCTCTAAGTCGAGTTAGTAAGGCCCACTTTAAGTTGACTTAGGAGTCCTGTGTGGACTCTCTAAGTCAACTTAATAAGGTCGACTTAAAGTAGACTTATTAAAGTCGAATTATTTAAGTCGACCTAAATTCCCCAGTGTAGAGATAGCCACTGTTAGTAATGAAAAACAAAGAAGCAATACTGTGGCACTTTTAAAGTCTAATATTTGTAGTGGGAAAACCAGTTCAAGTCCTTATTCTGTCCAAGGTTGATGGGGTTGAATTTGCTTATGATTTCTAACTCTGAAGTCTCTCTTTGAAGCTTTGATCTGGAGTAAATGTGTTTGAGAACACTTACAGATAAGTCCATTACTGAATGGCCTGAGATTAAAGTGATTTCCTATTGGTTTTAGAATGTTCTTATTTCTGATGTCAGTTTGATGTCCTTTATCCTTTTGTGCAGAGACAGTCCAGCTTCTCTGATGTATAAGGCGGAGGGGCATATATCACATTGGTGGATGAGCAAGTAAATGATCTCCTAATGGAGTAGCTGTTTTGATTAGGTCCTATGATGATGTCATTAGTATTGATATGTAGGCAGAGTTGGCAGTGGGGTTTGTTGCAGTGGTATGTGCCTCCCTTACTCTTTCTGTTGTATGGTCTGTAGTTGCTGGTAAGTACCCATTTAAGGTTGGGGGGCTGTCTGTAAACAAGGAGAGGTCTGTCTCCCGTTTGGGAGAGTGAGGGATTGTCTTGTAGAATAAACTGTAAATCCTTGATGATGTGTTGTAGATGTTTGAGTTGAGGGCTGTAGGTGGTGATCAGTGATATTCTGTTGTTTTCTTTCTTGAGTTTGTCCTGAAAAAGTTGACTTATAGGTAACCTTCTCGCTCTGTCAATCTGTTTCTTCACTTCCCCAGATGGAAATTGTAGTTTTAAGAATACTTGATAGATCCTGGAGGTGTCTGTCTCTATCTGAGGGATCAGAGCAAATGCAGTTGTTTCTTATGGCTTGGCTGTATCCAATGGATTATATGGTGTGTTTTGAATGAAAGCTCTAGGAATATAGGTAACTATAGTAGTCAGTAGGTTTCCAGTATAGGGTGGTATATATGTGTTCATCACTTATTTGAACTGTAATGTCCAGAAAGTCGATCTCCCATATGGAATGGTCTAGTCTAAGTTCGAATGTGGAGTGGAAATTGTTGAAATCTTGGTGGAATTCTTCCTTTCCATAGGTCCAGATGATGAAAATGGCATCTCTATAGAATAAATAGAGGAGTGGTACTTGAGAACGAGAGCTGGGGAAGCGTTGTTCTAAGTCAGCCATAAAAATGTTTGCATATTGTTGGGCCATTGGGTAACCATAGCAGTGCCACTGACTTGAAGATATGAATCATCTCCAAATCTGAAGTGGTTGTGAGTGTGTACAAAGTTCACAAAGTTCAGTCATGAGGTGACAGTAAACTGTAATGCTAACTGGATCTTGTGAGATTTCATAGCAGAGCTCTTACTAAACATTGGTCAAACTCCAGAGGGGTAGCTGTGTTAGCTGGTTCAGCAAAACAAACAAGGAGTCCAAAGTGGCACCTTTAAAGACTAACAAATTTATTTATCACGTGAACTTTTGTGGGAGAAATCTCACTTCATCAGCCACTTGAAAATGGAAAACTACAGTATGGAAAGGAAACATAAATCTGAAGTGTGAGTGACAGGTACAGGTCAGACTATTTCAGCAAATCAAACAAGTTGTTTAGATTCAAACTGTGTGGAACAACATATAAGAAGGTTGGGAACTTGAGAGATGTGAAAATCATCTTTTGTGATGAGAAAGCTAGCCCATATCTCTATTCAAACCCAAGTTAATGGTGTCAGAATTGCATATGAATTCTTTAGTTTCTCTTTGAAGCTTTGATTTAGAATTAACTTGTCTAAGTATTGCAGGGAGTGAGCAGGGAGATTAAAGTGTTCTCCTATTGGTTTTTCAATGTTGCCATTTCTGGTGTCAGATTTGTGTCCGTTTATACCAGTTGAGGATGTGGTCCAGGATACTCATGGAAATGAAACTAAGTTAATGTAAAGAGCTCCCTGGTCAGATGATAAGCTATCTGTGACTTCATGCTAGCTACTAAGCAGATGGATGTAGTAGATTTCTCTTTTATGTGCCCATTAACTCTTCAGGATCTGATTCAGAATTAAGTTCCATGGACTCTGAAGTGAGGATGAGCTACTATGAAAAGTGCAGTCTAATGATGAAAACACATTTTGGTATGAATCCATTGCAACTGTCGGCAATACCAAGATATTTGTCCTCCAAAGAGAATAAGACAGCCAGTAAGTACCCATAAGTACCCATAAGAATTGCCAAGATAGGTACCTTATTGTCCATTTCCTTTGAGGTTTCTTATTTGTGTGTGAGTTAAACTTGCCACTCCTATATTTGGACAGACTGAGATCCTCTGATGAAAGGTGCTCTGTAAATTATTTTAACCACTTTTTCTGCCACTCCTCTACCTATGTTATATATTGAAAATCAATGCCCATGTGCATCGTGACAGGAAATAAAAATCCATTTTCATTGTTGCCACTCTTGGCAAGGTAGCAATTTGATACAGTTACATGATTGAGAGACTCCTGATGCACATAAGACACCTTAAATGTACTTGGTTAGCGCACTGGGATCCCTCTGGATAAAGGGATTTGAAGCTAGGCAATGGTTCAAAACCTATTTACTATAGTGGGCCACATATGCAGCTCTCAATGTGTTATGTGAGCTTCATCCACACTTACTACATGTACGGCCCTGAAGATATCAAATGGGCCACACCTGTGTGCTGAGTAGGCCACGGGTTGAGCATCACTGAGCTAGGGTGACCAGATAACAAGTGTGAAAAATTGGGACACTTTGGTGGGGCAGAGGTTATAGTTGCCTATATAAGACAAAGCCTGTAATATTGGGACATGTGGCAACCATATTTGAAGCTCTGCTTCCTCAGAGCATGTACATATGTCATTAAACTCCCCTCCAAATATAAGACCCTGAAGAATAATGAAATCTTAGATATCCACACTCCATTATTTGCCTTAGTATCTTTCTTGAGTGATGCAGGCAATCATAATGCCTCTTTATTATTTGTATAGCACGTGTTACAATGAGGTACCAGCTACACAGAGTAGCTTGGGCCCTAAGGTTCGATAGGTTCGGTAAGCACAACACCGGGAGACAAGGTGAAAGGTATAAATAAGCAGTTTTCTTAAAATACAAACAAGAAAGAAAAGAAATAGGAAAACAACAATGCTTATGCCCTTTCAGCAGAGGGGAACCCCAGTTAAATGACTGCGGGTACGGAGCACGGGGAGTAATGACTTGTGGCTGCGAATACAGCAGGTGCCCCAATGACGAAGTTCCAACTAAGGGTGGAGAGATATACTACTAGCTTTTATACACTATTACTTGCTAAGTGGGTAAATGGCATGCACATCTGGTGTTTTTCACACTTATTTACAACATTCCTTTGCCCTGGTCTTATCTTGTTATTGTACAGAGCCTACAAGTTATGTCTGCTACTTGTTGGGAGCAAGGTATGACCTTGATTAAGATTGATGGTACTAGCTCAGCTCAGGCTCAACTTTTGGTTAGGGCTGATTAATGACAACACCACTTACTAACAGCTCCTTGTGTAACAAATTCTTCCGTTGGGCCCTACAGCATGACAATGTGCTTGTTTGGCTTTTTACACAGAGAAGAAGAGTGATCCCTGCCCTGAAGACTTCACAGTGATGAAAAGGAAAACAATAAGTCAAAGAAAAGCAATTGCCACTTGCCATTCTCCTGATTGAATGTAAGGCAGGACCCTCGAAGAGCTGAAATCCCACAGTGTTTCCTGTCCTGCACTCCATCATAAGTTATATAATGGTACAAAATATAGGCTAAAAGATTTGGCCAATAATATATTTATGCAATGACATCAAATATTTTCTTCATATTTTAAGATGAAGTCAAACATGTTGGGGGGAGAGGTCCTTTCCATGTACCAGAGTCTTGCTGAGAGCTGGTCCATATAAACTCCAGAGGATCCTCAATCCCTTGAGAAGAGGCTATTTAAAACAATAACCTGACACAAGCTGGCTAAAGGAGAAGAGTACTTTCTTGGGCTGCGTCTACACTGGTAAATTAAGTCGACTTAA
>ML685787.1:8165455-8281480 GCA_007922175.1 Pelusios castaneus
TCCAGAATGACACAAGTTAAAGTATGGATATAACATCAAATTCTTAACTTCTAATTGAAATAGAATTCCTAGACATAAACTATATAATCATTCCCAGCGAATGACTACCTTTCTATTGATACCAAACATGACATAGTTCTTATGGATTATAGCATTTATGAGATATCCATAGAAAATAATATCATAAATGCTACTCTAAATCCAGACAGCATCACACACAGGGCTCTGCCTTGCCAGGGTCCCTGTACTCCTTTGCCCCATTGTACCCCCCCCCGCCACCGTGGACCTGCCCAAGGTTCCCCTAGCCCCACAAAGTCGACCTAGAGCATCCAGTGTGGACGCTCTAGGTCGACTTTGTAAGTCCCCCTTTAAGTCGACTTTAATTTTAAGTGTAGACACACTAAGTTGACTTAACTAAGTCGACTTAGTTAAGTTGACTTAGTTAAAGTCGACTTAAAAGTGCAAGTGTAGACATAGCCATGGTTAGGATGTTTTACAAATGGGGGACTAATAGCCATTCTTTACCTTACAAAGGTGTTATAGGGATAAATACATTAAAGAATTTATTGAAGTAATCAATTACTACAGTATTAGAGACCATATAAGTACCAAAGATAGACAAAATAAAAAGATGGCACAAATGAACAAGTAAATAGCTAATAAGACATTTAAGTATGTAAGTAAAAGGTGTTCCATTTATATTGCTATAAAGCATTTAATCCCAGCATAGTTTGTTTTGGTTCCCCAAATCAGTAGGAGCTAGACTTGTATAGGCACTCTATAACTATCTCAGTACTAAGGTGATTTTGCGGCTTTAACTATGCTCACACAGTTAAAGTGGCAACATTTTAAGTGTACACAAGACCTAGGTATTTGTGCTGTTTTAGGCAATGCACCTTTGTAATACTGAAATGATATAAGAACATAAGAATGGCCATACTGGGTCAGACCAATGGTCCATCCAGCCCAATATCCTATCTTCTGACAGAGGCCAAAGCTAGGAGCTTCAGAGGGAATGAATAGAACAGGTAATCATCAAATGATCCATCCAGTTGCGCATTCCCAGCTTCAGGCAAACAGCAATCTGTGCCCATCCTGGCTAATAAAGTTGATAGACATATCCTCCATGAACTTATCTAGTTCTTTTTTGAATGCCCTCATAGTCTTGGCCTTCACAACATCTTCTGGCAAGGAGTTCCACAAGTTGACTGTGCGATGTATGAAGAAATAGTTCCTTTTTCACACCAGATAGCCAGTTCTAAAACTGCTGACTAGTTAACTTTCAGCTTACTTCATGATGTAGATCTAGATTCAGATCTGCTGTTGCCCAAGGAAACAGTCAACTTTGAGAGAGGGAACACTGCAGCTTTTCCCTCACTGTGCCTCATTCACTCCAGAGTTATAGCTTATGCCATTATGGCACAAACGAGCACTTTAAAGTCTTCCAGGGGTTCCCGAGGAGCCATGCTGGTAGAGACTGCAGAAGGATGTTTTGAATCAGTTCATCACAGCCACACAGGTCACATACTATCCCCAGTAGGAAATCTCCTTTTGAACATTTTAACAAGCTCTGTTTTCTATTTCTCTAACCTCCCCACTCTCACCAACAGAATATGAGTCAAAAATTGGTGTCTCTAGAAGAAATATAAAACATATTAACTCACCAGTATTGTCATGGGATGAATATCCATGCACCCCTAGGTTATGATCTATGTAACTTTTCTGCTCACTTTTGCAATGTAATTGTATGGTTTGATGCCAGTTATGCCATGCAAAGTTCTCTTTTGAATGGTCTACCTTATTGTTATGGTATCATGTTTCCTTCAGCATCATGTATATGTATAGATGTGAAGCATGTGACATAGCTCAGACCAGCAAGGCTAACTCAGCACTGAGGCTGGAGAGATACGTGACAATGGCAATGCAAACGGAGCTCCCTGGCTCAGGTAGAACAAAGAGAATCACAGAGCAGTACAGAGAGGTTGGTGCTCAGGGGGAATTGAAAGGAAATGCAAACACTTTGAATTGGGGAGAAGCTTTTGGCTCTTGCCAGAGAAACACCATCTTGAGAACAACTCTGAGAGACTGGGCTTATCCACATGGTCAGGAGAGCGTAGGCTGTCTGAACACCACCAACAACCCATCTTGTGGGAAAGAATGAAGAGAATAGGCTAAAGAGTAATCTTGGTATAGTGTTATTAGATTACCATGTATTTTATATCTTTTTTTTGCTTATGGTAACTACTAACTCCTTTATTAAATGATTATGCATTGACTTGCTATATACTCACTTAAAATCATAGTCTTATCAATAAACTAGTGTTTGTTTTGTCTAAAGTTGTGAGGACTTTAGACAGTGTGAATCTGAAAGGCTGGGCACACCCATTTCAATGCCAAATGAACGGACAAGGGTCTATGACTATGTCTACACTTACTAAATTTAGTTCAAATTAGTTAATTCGAACTAACTAATTCAAAATAATTTTAGTTTTTCTAGTTTTTTCTAGTTCGAATTAAGTTAATTCGAACTAGAAAAATTTAGTTTGAACTAAGCATTCATGGCACTTGCTTAGTTCAAATTAGCGAATTGCATTGAGTTCAATGGGCTGGTTAGTTCGAACTAAGCAATTAGTTCAAACTAACATGGCCATGTTGGTTAATTCTAACTAGTTCGAATTAACCCTTAGTTCAAATAGCATATTCAGATTTATTAGTTCGAATTAAGGAAGCCCTTAATTTGAACTAATTAAAGCCTAGTGTAGCCATGGCTTAAATTAGTTCGAATTAAGCTTCCTTAATTTGAACTAACTTGCCAGTGTAGACATAGCCTATGAGTCTACAGTGATTGGGGAAGGGTCCCAATCCCCATAGGATGGAAGTTCCTGGTGTAGTGTCTGGGGGTTGGGGTGCTCACTTGGAGACCATCCCTTGAGTGGCTAGAGAGTACACACCCACTGCCTGGGACAGGTTACATAGAGGAGGCTGGTATGAACTGAGTCAGGAGTGAGTGATCACTTGACATAGTGGGGTAAGTCGGAGTTCAGGAATGGAGATCGGGGAGGGAAATGACACAAGTATATAGTGCTGCACTTTTCTGTTGCTTCATTCAGCCATGCTATACATTCAGATAACGTGCTTATTTTCTCACTGCACACTGGGTGTTTCCTCTTCTGCCCTTTCATGGTAATAAAAGATGATAAACTACATTGAAGTAACAAAGGGGTGGCCATGTCAGTCTAGTTCAGCAAAACAAACAAGGAGTCTTGTGGCACTTTTAAAAACTAACAAACTTAAAAGTGCCACAAGACTAGTTGTTTGTTTTACATTGAAGTAAGAAAGCCACAAGAACATGTCCTGCCCATTTTTATTAAGAGGTAAACTGCGCTGACCTGAGAAATCTGTCAGATTGTTTGCACTTACTTGTATTTCCCTTTGGGCCTAGAGCAGATGTACAAATATTCCTGGGGATAATTAGAATGTCTTTTTTTTGTTTCTTTGTTTTTATTCCATAAGCAGATGTGAACTTCAGTGACCTGACTCCATCACCCTGCTTCACATTATACAGTGTCGTACCGTATGAAGAAAAGGATTCAGAGTGTTGCAACCTGTCCCAAAGCCAGATTTTTAGGCAACTGTGCATATTCCTCTTCGACTAGGACCTTTTGAAAGTCTTGGAATTATACAAATACCTGTAAATGATCAGGGTGAAGAAAGAATTAATGAGTGATATCCGTCTCATGCATACAGAGCCTGAGTGAACTGACTGAACACAGTTGACTGGGGCAAAGGTTGAGCTCAGGGGGGACAGAATCTTCTACTGTAACTGGGGCATCACCCCACAGCCACTTCCAGACTGAAATTTAGCCCCTGCCATACCCGTAAACATCCCCCACTGATGCTTATATATAACATAGCCTGGAGGAGACAGAGAATGACTGGGGAAGATATTTTACTTGATTGTCTCCAAAACTTTTAAAAGAAACTTAAAATCAGGCAGAATTGCTTTAACTACAGTATCCACCTTTAATCTAAATTGCCAGAAATGGAATACATTGTATATAAAATTTAGTGAAAAATGAAATGGGTAAAGTATCCATGTCTACAGACTGTATTGATTGGCATTTTCAAAGAAAAACTTGTAATGACATGCTGTTGGGAACAGGGACTGTCTTTTAAGAATATCTCAGTACAGTATTTAGCACAATGAGGTCCTCTTCTCTGGTGGGGCCTTGAGATACTAGCTCAAGACTATAGATAATCATAATAAACATTGTGTTTAATAAACAATAAACAATAATACCTAGAACTAAGGACAGTGGGAGAAAGTGGGTTTGTGGAGGTGACCCAGGAAACTTTAGAGTGGTGTGCCATCAGTTTCCTCCTCTGCTTCTGATTTTAAACAAATAAATATTAGAGCAGAAGGACATTTTTGTTGGTTGTGGTGGTGACAGAATGCTAATTCTGGTTTTGTTTTAAATGTAATAGCTTATACCCATCATGTAGAATTGACACAATGGACCAAATTCTGCACTCACTTATAAAACTGTATCTTGCACGGGTTGCAAGGGTATAACCAAAGGTGGGATTTAATCCCTAAACTCTTAACTATATAACAGTTGTCCAGCTCCAACCAGTCTGGGTACTGCTGTGAGAAGCACTATGAAAGAACTGTCTCATCCTGGTATTTGTCTACTATATCAGCGGTGGGGGAGAGTTAAGCCAATATCTATTATTTTACCATTGTCACATGCAGATATATTAATTGTGAATTGCTGCACTTTGTGGTACCTTCAGCTCAGTTACTTCAGGAGAAACAAAGTGTAAGTTGATTCTTATGAGTGTTATAGTGGGTATAGTCCAGTTGTAATCAATATTTCTTATAAAAAGATACCATCCTCTAGTCCATCCAGGTTACCTCAACTTTGCTGGTGCTGCATTGTACTGATTAGGCTTTTCCCAACAGCAGCTGCCTCTAGGAAGGTCACTCAAAGACAGTGAGGTTCTGAACCAGCCTCCCAACAGGAGTTTCTGGGACAAGGACCTAAGTTTTAAGAGAGCTGGACAAATGTATGAGTGGGATTGTTTGTTGTGGTTGCTTGAGGCAGCCTGGCTCCGCAGCACTGAGCGTCCTCCTAATTCATGTTTTAAGGTCCTACAATTTCATGCTTACGGGCTTTGACTGATCATCTGCAGGGAGCAAAAAGGGATGTTTTTTAACCAGTGTATTCTGGCTCTTTTTATCTCCTTTCTCTAAAGCATCATAGATGGCTGGGTCTGGAGATGGAACACTGGATAGAGTGGACTGGTGCTCTGTGGTGTTATTGAGAATCCTTTCTCTTATGTGCTCATTCAACTGGTTCTTGCTCTTATGCTCAGGGTCTAACCCACTGCCATATGTGGAGTTGGGAAGCAGGTCAGGTCATGTTGGTATGAGATGCAGTATAGAGTACAGTTCTTGGATTAGGATCATCAAAGATCATCATTTTACTAATCCAATTCCTTGTCATTTTTGGTGTATGTCTGTCCCTCCTATTCTCTGCCTGTGAGACAGAATGGTTTAGTTTCCTCTGGGATTTAATACTTTGGGCTAATTTCACTTGTTGGGTTTAGTGCATGGGTGTTGGTGGCCTGTGATATACAGGTGGTCGGACTAGATGATCTGATAGTCCCTTCTACTCTCTGAGTCTGATATTTGGACCTGAATAAAGATTACCTATATCTAAGCAAGGATGATTTTAAAATTAATTGAAAGTGATTTCATAATATATTTAAAAAAGCTCTACCATAAAAGGGAAAAGGAATTCTTCCTCCCAAACTGCACACATTCCTTAATTCATAAACAAAGTCTATAGAATTGTACAGTAATGATTCAAAATACTGTAAACTATTAAGTTGAGAGATTGCGACAGCTAAATACTGTGGCTTTCTTTATAATCTTATCAATTTCAAAAGGGGGAGCCATGGCAGTCTAAGTCAGCCAAACAAACAAGGAGTCCTGCGGCACTTTTAAAGACTAACAAATTTATTTACCACATGAGCTTTCGTGGGAGAAAATCCCACTTCATCAGAAGCTTTGAAGATGAAGAATTTACAGAATGGGAAGAAATTAAAAGTAAGAGTGTGTATCTAGAATACTGTATATTCTAAATTCCATGTCCACAAAATGTGGTGTGATTCTCCTGTATGATTATAAAATCATCCAATAATTCTTAGGGATTTTATTTTCATTACATCAAGTGATTTGACCTCCCTTTCCTCTATATGCTGTTCCACAGAGTTTGAATCCCAACACCTATTCTGATTTGCTGTTACAGCCTGATCTGATCCTGTGTCATACATTTCACTGCATAATTTCCTCCCATTCTGTCAGTTTCCCGTCTTCAAAACATCTGACGAAGTGGGATTTTCTCCCACAAAAGCTCATGCAATAAATAAATTTGTGGGTCTTTAAAAGTGCCACAGGACTCCTCGTTTGCTTATAATCTTATGTCCATTGTACTTGCCATGTGTTTATTTCAGTCCACAACTAATCCATTCCATTAAACTTTTTAAATAGTAGTGGTCATCTTTTATTTATAGAGGCTTAAAAAAATAATTCAATTTGCTCTAACTTTCCTTGTCTTCTATCAAGTGATAACTGGACCCTTATTTCTCACCTAGGTTCTTGCAGGAATTCTTTGCTTGCCTGCCAACTGTTCCCTTTCTCCTCTTTTCACACTGCTTCTGCTTCTCTGTTTTTGTTTTTAAGTTGTCTATTAACATTACAGCTAGTCAAATATTTTCAGATAGAACATTTTTTCACCATAAAATGAAATTTCATCAAAATCTAAGGTTTTTGTGAGGCTGTGTCAATTTTGACATGATTTTGTGTTGGAAAAAAAAAAAGTGTTGGTAATGTCAAATAATGTGTACCTACAATGTCTAGTCTTGCTGGATGTGGAAAGGGGGCTCTAGAGCTTTGCCTTGAAATCTGATCCTTCCTTCCACAGCAGCCAGTGGAGGGTCAGGGAGGGAATCAAGTTAGATAGAAACCAGGTGCAAGGAAGTATTCTGCTGGCTAAATGGGGTGGAACAATGTAGGCACTGAGATTTAAGAAGAGCGGTTTCTGGGGCACAGCTAGAGTGCACACAGGCATTCTGGCTGTGTGAAGGAGTGAAGGCAGCCCTGTGCACTGCCTGGTACTGATGCCTGGCCTGAGAGCAGCCCAAGGAGACCTGAGCAGTGGGCAGGTAGGCACTCAGGGGAGTGGGGGGACTTAGAACCACTGTGATGGGAACAGTCTTCCACTGGGAAATCGCATCCCACTCAGAGGATTTATCCAACTGCCACAAGAGCCCCCCGATGGGGAGGCCAGGTGGGAACAGCCTAAAGGTGAGAAAGATCCTTGCACCCAGCATCTCTGATGCTAGCAGTTCATCTGAACAAACCCCTTGTCCAGTCCCTTCCCTGAGACTAGCTCTCCTCCAGCCTGGGTCAGCATTGCTCTCTGCAGCACCACGCCTCTCTCCACAGCACATGGACAGTGGGAGACGTTCCCCAGTGGGAGAGGGAAGAGCATCCCTGGGCAGATGGGTTTATTGTGGCGAGGAGCAGGACCATTCATTATAGATGACACTTCCTCCTTTTGTTCCATTGAAGCTGAGGGATCCTCTATAGATCTGTTTAAAAAAGCAGGGCACTACTTCTGTGTGCAACTGCCCTGGAGGATTATATGGGGGCTCTCTCTGTCTTTGTGTGTTTAATGACTACATGTAAACATCAGTGGTCTTATAGGGATTGGGGTGCCTATAAAATAGGCGGCAGGTGCATCACAGCTGTAGGGATCCTATAAGGGTCATTGTCTCTGTGCCTCTTTCTGTGCCTATGCTAGACAAGAAGGGATGTTAAAGTGGTAGGAAAATATCATTATAGTTCTATCTATGGCTATGCTGAAGAAACCCTACAGGAGTCATTCTCTCTTGCTCTCCCCATCCCTCCTTTCATTCCACTGTGACAAGAAGTAGGTTGGCCTTGAAAGTGGCAGTGCTAAATGAGCTAATAAATAAATGTAACCGTCATTACAAAGGTAATTTGCATTTATATGGTTGTCCTGATAGTAATGTACTTCTCCCCAGTTTCTGGAAGTGTCCAAACTAAAAGTGAGACTAATGACTATAACATAAAGTTAAAAGGCAAACTGAAATGATAATTGAGAAACCCAGACAGCAGCATATTTTAGGAATTAACCTAAAAGGAAGCAGAAGAGAAGAATAAGGATTGTTTAGTCAATGTTTTTGCTTAGATTTCTATGTCAACTTTGATTTTGTTTATTTTTTTATTTTAACATGCTTCAAAAACTGTTGGACACAGATTCAAATGTATTATTTTGTAAACATACATATCTGCCATGTTAAGGAACAAAACTCATGCAAGGGGAAAATGTTGATGATCTGTTGTCTAAGTTTTCCATTATCATTTAATTAAGCCAAACAATACTTGGAAAAGATAAAGAATGATGTATCTTGACACAATTGCCATGATAATGATATAAATGGAAGATATACTTTAATCAAACTCAGTTTACTGGGCTCAGTACTAAGGTAACTGGGTGAAATTCTCTGGACTGTGTTATACAGGAAGTCAAACTAGATGATCTAATATTCTCTTCTGGTATTACAATATATTAAAAATATATGGAAATGGTTAACTGAGTGTAACCAAGGAACCTCTTGGTGCCAACTGGCATAGGGCACAGGGGATGCACAGGGTTTTACAGAGATCTCCTGGATCAGATATATGCATATTAAGTTCACTAACGGGTTACCTGTAGGGTCTCTAACAAGAGCCAGTAGCCCATTTGCTAATCATTTGACAGTATATGTATGGCTAATATTTAAAGATGTAAGAGACAATATTGGAAATTAGGATCACAAAGCTTTGGAGTTAAGACAGGTAGCCAAGAGATGACATGTCTTACACACGATCCTTTCATAGAATCATAGAATCTTAGGGCTGGAAGGGACCTCATGAGGTCATCTAGTCCAACTCCCTGCTAAAAAGCAGGACCACTCCCACTAAATCATCCCAGCCAGGGTTTTGTCTAACCGGACCTTAAATAACTCTAAAGATGGAGATTCCACCTCCTCCCTAGGCAACCCATCCCAATGCTTCACCACCCTCCTAGTGAGAAAGCTTTTCCTAATATCCAACCTCGACCTCCCCAGCTGCAGCTTGAAACCATTGCTCCTTGTTCTGTCCTGTGTTAAAACCAAGAACAGCCTAGCTCCCTCCTCTTTGGAGCACCCCTTCAAGTAGGTGAAGGTTCCTATCAAATCCCTCCTCAGTCTTCTCTTCTGCAGACTAAATAAACCTAGTTCCTTCAGTCTCTCCTGATAAGTCATGTGCCCCAGCCCCCTAATTATTTTCATTGCCCTCCGCAGGACTCTTTCTAATTTGTCCACATCCTTTCTGTAGTGGGGAGCCCAAAACTGGACACAGTATTCCAGATGCGGCCTCACCAGTGCCAAATAGAGGGGAATAATCACATCCCTTGATCTGCTGGCAACACTCCTACTGATGCAGCCCAATATGCCATTAGCCTTTTTGGCAACAAGAGCACACTATTGACTCATATCCAGCTTCCCATCCACCATAACCCCCAGATCCTTTTCTACAGTGTTGCTACTTAGTTGATCAGTCCCCAGCCTGTAGCAGTGCATGGGATTTTTCCATCCTAAGTGCAGGACTTTGCACTTGTCCTTGTTAAACCCCATGAGATTTCTCTTGGCCCAGTGTTCCAATTTGTCTAAGTCTCCCTGACTCCTGTCCCTGCCCTCCAGCATGTCTAAGTGGTCACCTGGCATGCCAGGATAAGTTAGGGTTCAAAAAAGTAGATTGGGGAGGTCACAGCAACACCCTGGACCAGATTCTGGGAGGTGACTGTCACACAGAGGGATTGCTGAAGAGTTTGTAAGTCATGTTATAAGCTTCCTTAATTTGAACTAACTTGTTAAGTGTAGACATAGTCTTGGATCCCAGAACTGTAATAATTTCCATGACATTCAAGGTCTGAAAGGTCCATCAATGGCCTAATGGAAAACATGGGCCCAAGGATCAAATGAATGTGTGATTGAAGGACATTGTTACTGAGCTCTTTTGGACAGTGAATCAGAAGTTACCCTTTAGTTCCAGTTATATTATTAGAGTATTTAAAACATCGAACCCTTCATTTCCTGGACAGACTTGCTGTGAGGTTTTAAGTGAATCATCATTTCCATTTCTAAGATATATTCATAGAGAGTTGGAGTTCCCCAAAGAAGTGACTGGGATCATTTCTAATATATGGATTTTGCTCCTAGCATGGCCAGCTATGAGAAACAATAGCGAAGTATCCTGATAATCAGGATGTTAACATGTCTGGGTGTTAACCAAGTGTGAAGAAATGGCAGGCTCTTGTTATGCTGAAATAATTAACGTGAATACCTTGGTTTTGCAAGTTTACCCACTGAAATAGATGGAGTAGGCCTTTAGTCAGGAAGGACTTTCTAGGAAGATATTCAAGAGGGAGAATCCTCCACTTACCCTGTCACTAGAAGATACTCGTTATTATGCTGGATGCGCCAAGGTGAAGAATGGAGCTGGGCATCATCTTGTGATGGTGGAGGCCCCAGAGACTGATAGTTTGCCTCAGTGAGTGATAGTCCATCAAGAAATACCACCTTTTTCTTAATGACTTGTTCAGGATGTAGTCATCCCAACGACCAATAAGTCTGCTCATTCTGTGACCATAAAGCTATGTCTACAGAGTTAAGATTGTCAGTGGACACACTTGTTGTCCTGAGGCTAACTTGAAGATTGATGCCAGATGCCTGAACTTTGGAAACTCCACTTCGCCCAAGGCCTGGAAAGATGTCTTCAGACAGAAGCTGGCCCAGAGAGCAGACATATTATCGCAGTACAGATGGTATGTCAGATGAGCTCAAAGAGTCAAACACTGAATCTGGATGAATGATAAGACTCACTTCTGTGAGAGATCCCAACAACTTTTGCCTTTGGATGTAAAAGATGTGAGAAAACATCTGGTGAAAGGTAAGGTCACTGGCAAAATCCAGGAATCTAAGAGCCCATTTGCATCTCTCATTAAGGTAGTTCTGAAAAAGAACTATGACATCTGCATATGCATGGACTACCGCATCCTGAATAGATGGGCAATGCCTAATCAATACACTATGCCCCAAATAGAAGACACTATGAATAGCTTACAGCAAACAAATGGTTTATAGCACTTGATCTGAAAAGTAGGTATTACCATATACCCCTGGGTCTTGGAGATTGTGAGAAAACAGCTTTTATTTGTCCATTGGAATTTTAAAAGCTTAGAAGGTTGTCCCGGGGCATGTCTGGAGGCCCAGCAACTTTCCAGAGGCTAATGAAAAAGGCAGTCAAAAACATAAAGACTCTCTAAGAACATGAGCATCTTCTTAAAGTACTCTACCATCTCAGGGTCTTCAGACTCAAGCTGTCCTTAGACAAGTGGCAATCAAGTGTGGAATATCTTGATGCACATTTGCCTTCCAAGGAGTAGCAGAAGACCCAGATAAGGTAGAAGCTCTGAAGACCTAGCGATGACCTGGAAACCTGAAAGAGCTCCAGAGTTTCCTGAGATTTCCTTTGTTTTACAGATGTTTTATGAAGGGATATTTGATGATTGCCTATCCACTGAATGTCCTGATTCAAGGTCACCCTTTGTATCAAAAAAATAGAGGCCCTCATAAGCCAGAAGTGCCATACCATAATGTGTCTATATCTTTTAGAGATAAGTGAACACGAGCCTGTGAACATGCGTTCCATACTCCTAAGTGATGGTTTAACACAGGCTTTTCTTGCCTTCATAAATCCCAACAAGCCCAATTTGCTGCATAAATGCCAGCATACGTGGCTTGGGTGAAGCCCTATATCAAGAGCACCCAGACAGATACTAAACTGTGGCCTATGCCATCCAAAGTCTGACTGTCTCTGAGAGAAATGGTCTATTTAGAGTTCTATGCACTGAAATGGGCTCTAATGGAAACATTCCATAACTACCTCTATGGTGCAAAGTTTGTCATCGGGACTGATATCAATACAGCTGGACAATAGTGACTAGCCACTCTAGCTGTGTATAACTTCATGCTGCAGTTTCACGCTGGAAAGACCAATATTGACATTGAAACCTTGTTTCACTGACCATGTGATCATCATCCTCCAGATGAGAAATGAATAAAGATAGCCACTGTGAAGGGAGAGTGATGTGTAGTAGTGCCAAGGCAAAATCAAACTTGACTATTGCTCACCTGAAGAGAACTGTAGATGTATTGGGAGCCTTTCCCAAAATTACTTCCTCTTGGTAAACTTAGATGTCATATCACTGCCTCTGATGAGTCATAAGGAGTTGAGAAGAGCTCAGTTAACAGATCCCTGCATCAGAAACAGTCTTGGCTAAACTACAAGGGAAGATGTAACAAGTGAAGAGCAAATGTTCTGAGATCTTGCTGCTGAACAGGGAATGTCATAAGCTGATCAGTTAGGAAAGGGCTGCTGTGTAGAATGATTCATGACTCCTTCAGACTTCAGCAGTGACACCTGGCACTTCCTGAAGTGCTGAAGGCACTCCATGATAATGGAGGTTACTTGGCAATAGACTGGACTACAGACCTCAAGAGAACCAGCTTCTACTGGTCACCTATTGCACAGAACATCAAAAAATACTGCAAAAGCTGTTCCTGCTATATTTCCAAGAAGACATTGCCCAAAAATTCAGCTGACTTAGTTCAAATCACAAGTAGACAGCCCTTGAATTTGATCTATATAGACTTACTATCTGTTGAACCAGACCAGAGCAACACTACCAATGAATTGTTGAACACTGATCATTTCACTCAATATGCATGAGTTTTCCTGATTAAGAGCCAGCGTGTCTCTATTGTGGCAAAGGAACACTGGGAATAGCACTTCTGTCATTACGGTATGCATCCATGAATAAATTCTGACCAGAACAGAGATTTTGAAAGTAATCTAATTAAGAAACTGCTGCAAGAGTCAGATATTAAGAAGTCAGGAGTATGCCATATAACAGGGATCTCAGCAACCTTTGCAGGCCCTTGTGGCAGCCCCACCCCCTGCACCATCAGCAGGTTCTGGGGGTGGGGCCAGCAAGTGCCAGGAGTGGGAACAGGGATTCCTTCTCCCTGCTGGCCCTGCCCCTGGGCACTGGGGTCTTCTCCCTTGCTGGCCACTCTCCCCAGTGACAGAAGCTCCACATGCCATGACTTCTCTTCCCTGCTCGCCATTCTCCTCAGCTAGGGGATGGGACCAGCAGAGAACAGGAGCTCCATGCGCCGTGTCTCCTCTTCCCTGCTTGCTGTGTTCCCCAGCGGTGGGGGGAGAGGGCTTCAGGGGACAGGAGCTGCAGCACATGTATGGCTCTTGTGGCCCCAGGCCCCGCTGGGGGGTGAGGCCAGCGAGAAGAGTAGCAGCAGCATGGTATGCTGTTCAAAATAGGCACATGTGCCAAGTTTGGAATGCATGTCAGGAGTTGCTGACCCCTGCCATATAATATGCAGAGGGACTCTCAGTCACAGAGATTCAGTAGAATATTACTAAATATGTTGGGAACACTTGATCCTGCTCCAAAGACCCACTGATGTCATCACATAAATCATCTTGAGTATGCTTGGAATTGCATCAAGAATGAATCCAGAGAATCTCACCCTACCACCTGAAATTCTGTAGCAAAGCATATCTGACTCTGGACATGTGCTTTGTAGTTTCTGCAGATGAAGAAGTCTACTCAAAGTATGTTATACAGTTTAAAAAACAACTGAGTATGCCCTACAAGTTGGCAAGGAATGCTGCATAGAAAAGGAACCCCAGTAATAAGAAGAGTAACAGATGAGTTATAGAAGAGAATTTTGCTACTTGAAGACCGTATACTCTTCTGAAATCTCACTATCCCTGGAAAGCACAGACTGAGTGATGTTTGGAAATCTGACCTGTATGTCAGAAGCCACCAGACATTCCAGAGTACTGCTTAAGACAAGAAAGTGGATCATGACACACACAAACCATCTGCTGGAAAGAGGACAATTAGTTCATTTTCCTGGAACACCCACAACATGACCCTTAGTTGCTCATCCAGAAATAAGTCAGGAATCCAAGTAAAGTGAAGGAAGAAATCTCAGACCACGTACAGAGCCTTCAGTGCCCAGGAAAGCAGCAGGGAAGCTATGAATAACTTGGCTTTCCCTCTAAGTAGGAGACACCAACTGGGGAGCAGAAGGGAGAGAAAGTTGGCCAGCACAACACTTCCAGGTCCAGAAACTGAACTGTCTTGTAACCCCAGCCTGCAGAAAAGCCCCAGGAGGGGACACCAACAGCAACAAGAGGAGATAGCTTGTGTTTCCTACCACTCATCACCTGAAACCTCCCTGCCTTGCAGCCAGACCACCACCAGATTTTGAATTTTGGATCCAGAAATCACATATGCTTACAACTGAACCCATAGGTTCCAAGCTTTAAAGTTTGTCAGCATTATTCCAGAAGGAAGTGAATGGTTAGTCCACTACAGGTAGCCACAGCCTTAGTGTGATTATCCCTTGACTGTCTGGAAGTACCACCAAGCTTTGTTCTTTAGCATTGCAGGAAAGAGAGTTGAGCACCTATTTGCACAACTGTAAAATGAACCAAGGGGCAAATCTTTGAAACTGTCCAAAGGCTGAGGTACCTTCTATTGTTTGCACTGCATTCAGGTATTAAGCCAATGCTCGATGTAAGAGATGATCTGAGGTGGAACTGGTAATCTGGGGGGTACTGTTCCTTTCAGAACAACAAATCCATGAATGCTGTGAGTGCAGCAGAGGCTAGATACTCCAGGGAGATGCTCATAGGGTTCAGGGGTTGGAGTATACCTATCACTGGCCTGGAAAGAGAGAGCAGGGACTATTGAGGTCTAAAACAGAGTGCTTGTCTTGCCTCTGATGGGTGGAGTTGGGGAGCTGACCCCTGTCAGGCACAGAGATGGTTTTCCCATACTTAGGGCAGGTGGTCACAGCCCTGGGTATGCCTGGGAAGCAGGCCACATTCTTCAAATTTTTAAAAAAATTAACATAGCTTTTTAGAGAAGTTACTTGCTCTGATGTAATATGTAATGATAAATGCTTTTGTTCCATAGGAAAAGTGTTGAAAGGAAACAAATAATTAATCAAGAAACCCTAAACATATTTCAGTGTGAACTCTTTGAATGGCTACTGTCTTTGAAAGGTTTTGTTGTTTTCTTTTGTGTGCAGATTTACCCCAAAGTGATTTACTTCCGCAAGCCATACAACAGAATAAAACAATGGACACTTTCATAAATCAGACAGAAAAGGAATCATTTGATCCTAGTAAGTTTTTTTTTGTTTTGTTTTGTTTTGTTTTTTGCTTGTTTCTTCTTTTTAATGTTCAGCTAGTTGTTTGATGGATGTACTCCATTGTCCCAAACATAAAGCTACATTTTGAGTCCTGTCTGGCAGCCAATGAAAATTCATAGGGAAAAACGGATCAGTCCTCCACAACTCACTGTACTCTGGGAATTAAGCTTCTTCTGTAGCTTCTTTGCCCAGGGAATATAGACCCTTCCTGGGTATCTATGTGGGGAAAACAGCATCCAAAAACCAATTCTTAGCTATCACTGAATATATGTATTCACTTTTTACTTAATCACAACACTGGCTGGATATCTCTCTGTGTGCCCATTCTACCCGCTAACTTTATTATATTGATGTTCCTAGCGAGGCACATTAATTTAAAAATAACTAAGGCTCCCATCCTTCAAGCATTTATGCCCATGAGTAGTTCCCATTGAGTTTCAGTGTGGCTACTCACATGCATAGTTATTCATATGTATCAGGAATGGGGCCTAAGCATGCAGTGCTCCATTATAGGAGTGAGGAGCCACTTAACTGCATTTGAACTGTCCTATAAACCAAACAAACATAATAGTCTCCTATAAATCTGTACACAGGTGTGTCATTTCCACCATGGATGGAAAACACAGTAGTGCTATGGTTCAGCCTGAGATGGGATAGCCACCTAGTGTGTTGTGAGCATCTTCTGCAATGTAGTTCTGTGACGGGATGCACATCTGTGCAGCCCTTGGGCGTGACCTGTAATATCTTTCTGTTCAGTTTTGCAGTGTAATTGTGTTATTTGATGACAATTACGCTATACCAGGTTCCTCTGTGAATGCTCAGAACATGTGCCACGTGATTACCAGGGTGCCATGTTCCCTGCTGCAACATGTATGTATAGATGTGAAGCATGTTACAGGGTTCAGACTCTCAGGGCTGTCTCTAGCACAATGGCTGAAGATTTACACATCAAAGGGGATGCTGAGCACTCCTGCTCAGGTAGGAGTGAAGAGAATCTCACGACAGGACAGTGAGGGGGAGGGGCTGTCAGCAGTTTGTTAAAACAAAGACAGAGACTGTGAAGAGGGAGAAGCTGCAGGCTTTCAGCCTGAGAAGACACCATCCTGCAACCAACCTCAAGCAAGATCGGGGCCCTGCCTAAGAACAGGCAGAGAATGGCGGCAAGACATCAGACAGCCAAACACCATGTGCATAATCTTGGACTCTGAGGTTAGTTTAGGTGAAGATGTTAGAGTAGTATGCGGTTTATACCTTTTATTTGATAGTGGTCACTCCTGACTCAGTTGTAACATGTTGCTGCCATGATTGGCCATATTCTCACTTGAAATCAGACTCTGATCAATAAACTAGTAGTCGTTTTACCTAAAGCTGTGTGGTCTTTAGAGGGTGTGGATGTGGGAGGCTGGGCACAATCCACTTCTTTGTTAAGTGGACGGACTTGAGACTAAGGTGATTGGGAGTGGGTCCCAATCCCTGTAAGGCAGTGGCTCCCAGTGTAGTGTCTGGGGCTGGGTGTGCTTGCTTGGGGACCAACGCCTGTGTGGCTAGTGGATTTACGCCCACTGCCTGGGACCAATTACACGCTGGTGGCTGGTGTGGACTGACTCAGGAGTGAGCGGTCACCCAGCAGAGCGGGGTAAATTGGGGTTCAGGAGTGGGGTTCAAGCGGTCATAGCAGCACACCAGACTGGATTTGGGGAGCAGCCTGTCACAAGTTCACAGTCACCTCACTATTTTGTTATAATCCTTGTAATTGGTTCTTTCATCCGCTTCTTAGCTGCTTCTTCTTTTGGTCAGGAACACTCCTTCTGGTTGGTTTGTGTTTGTACAGCACACAGGACATTAGGGCTGGGGCCTGTAGGTAATATCACAATATGAATAAATAGTAAACGTGTCTGTTCCACTGAGGCCCCAGTCATGCAAAGACAGAGGCCTAGTCTACACCTAAAACATAGGTCCACATGCTATGTTGCCTAAAGATGTGGAAAAAATCTTGCCCGTGAGAGACATAGGTAGGCTGACTCAAGCTCCAGTGCAGACACTAGGAAATGGACAGACGAAGTCTTCCATCAACCCAGAAGGTAGATTTACTGCAGCCACCGAAAATTCCCTTACATCACTGTAGTAAATGTGTATTCTACAGTACTACAGCAGAATAGATGCAGTTCTGGAACTGTAGCATTTCTTGTGTAGACATACATTTCGGTATGCACCTAAGATCACATACTATTTACAAGTCCATTGACTTTAATGGGACTATCCACTGAGTGTAGAGTCAGGCCATGTCTACACCAGCACTTATGTTGGCAAAACTTTTGTGTCTCAGAAGTGTGAAAAAAACCACATATCTGAGCAACATAAGTTTTTCCTGGCACAAGTGCTCATGTGCATAGTGCTATATTGACAGGAAACACCTCCCACCTACAGTCATACACTGCATGTTCAGCTGGTTTTATTATGTCAACAGAAGAACTCTCTCCCACTGGCATAATGCAGCTACATGAGGGCTCTTACCGTGACACAGCTATATTGGTACAGCAGGGCCGCTGTCAGCTTGTACCTATAGCCATGGCTGTAAGCACAGGTATAACTTTTTGCAAGACTGAGGTCCAAGGTCTCATTTTTAGTCCTTAAAAAATTCGCTTAAAATTTGTTTTTGGACTGAAAAAGTTTTGTTCTCAGTTTGGGTGTGATTTGGAGGGAGTTAAAAATTGAAAGGCACTGAGCTATTTCAAGAACATGGAAAAAATGTAGTTTTCATGCTCTTAAAAAACACAGTCATTTAGGTGTTCAGGTAATTCAAAAAGAGATATGTGGTGCATCATAGGGCATTGACTTAAAAGACCTTACTATTAGTTAAATCAAAATCTACTTTCTCCTCCACAGAATTTGCAAATGATGGCTATGTCAATCCTGCTTTCCAACATGATGAAAATCCTGAGCAAAGTGACCAGTTGAAGAACAAGAAAAAGTAGGGGTATTCTTAATATACTGTTAAATTTCTTGCACTGCCTTCCAAGAAAGGGCCTGGATTGATTTACTGTTTTGTGTTAACATCTTCAGAAAGAAAAATGAGAAGTCAAAGGCAAAGATGGTTGGCATTTTCAAACTGGTTAGTGTGAAGTTTATTGGTTTGATCCATATTTCTCATTATTCCTTTTCTTTGCCTGACATAAGTTATGATAAGAGACTGTGTACAATCATAATCCGGCATTTCTAAAGAAAAGAAACCAGTATGTGCAAAATTCAGTGTTGCTAGACATCCATTTTTTGTGCATAGACCTCATGTTCCTTCCTTTAAAAATGTGTCCCATTGTGTGAAGTTCCCCACACAGCTTACTGTCAGTGTTCGGCAATGTTTCATTGCTAGCGCCATGACAGAGTAAAATTCACTCATGATAAGGACTGAAGTGAAGCACGTGGTAAGTAGAGCCTTGCCTGGGTTCTCGCTACTGGAGACAATTTAACCATTAGTGAATACCCAGTACATAACATTGCACGTGTTATCCATGGAAACAAGTGCTATTTCTTACATGTGATAACTGGGGCATACCTGTTTCTACTGATAGATAGCAGCCAAATTTAGGTCAACAACCTGTTCTGTTGTGTAAATACGTGACGTAGCAGAATGCACACAGGGAGGCAGCACGTTGCACAAGTGGGGTTGTTCCTTTTGGACAAATGTAAGATGCATTCCATTTCTCTGCAGATCAGGGGATTCACCCTGCCAAATGCCTTGACTCCCTCAACAAAAAATGGCCTAAAGCTGTGTGTGACCTCTTTGCAAAGTGCATCCCAAGTACTGGGTTCACCTTCATTCTATTCATTACTTCATAAAGTGTTTTGGGATACCCAGAATGTGAATGATGCTATTATATAAACAAATCCTATTCTGCATGGTCTAGCAAGGTGTTATAACAGTTATATGAATGCCAGACTTAAATTAACTCCTTTTTCTTTGTCTTCATATAGTTTGTATATGCTGATTGGCTGGATATTATTTTGATGATAATAGGCTTGACTGCAGCTGTTGCAAATGGAATTAGCCAGCCACTTAGGTTCATTGCTTTTGGACAGTTGGTAAACTCCTTTGTGTCCAATGACCTGACCTTGTCTTCAGGTAAATAAATAAAAGTTGTTCAACTTCTGAAAATATTTGTTAGGGTCTCTTCCTCACTGGATTGACAGATTTAGGAGGGAGTGCTGCAATGTTGTTAAAAATCATGAAGAGCATAGTGAATACTGAGCAGTCCTTCCTTTTTACTCTGGTATATCGCATGGAAGGAAAATAGACACTTGACATATTATAGATATGTACATTTGGTACTTGTAAAAGGATTTACTACTTTCTATGGTGTATAGTTAATCCTTGAAATTCACTGTTCTAGGTGGTCATCAAATCAAATTCTCTGATTGACTTCCGAAAACAACAGAATAGATCATTAATACTATTCTGGCTCTATATGAGTTCAACCCTTCAGAAGGGCAATCAAAACTAATATTTTAGGGTCTGAGCTGATAACCTGGAAGAAGTCTCCTATTTCCCACAGTTCTGAACAGTGTTGTATCTTTGGTTAGGTGCATTATTAGTGAAATTTACCATTTCGCAGGCAGCTAGCAAAACGCTGAACCACCACATGCACCCCACTTGAGCCCAGTTTTGAGGCTTGGCTAGAACTTAAGTGGTACACAAAATGTAGCCTTGGGGGCCTCTACGTGAATGAATTTTGCCTAATTTGAGATGGAAACGGAAGATATCTTCTGAAAAATCACATATTGGCCTCTATGGGAATCAGGACGTCAGACCAGATGAAGCTATGATCTGACCAGTGCCCATTGATCTGGTGAGCTAAATGCAAGACATCACTCTACAGTAATCCTCTTAGATGACCGAGATGTCTGCCCTGCTAGAGCCTTGCCTGGAAAGATGACAGCCACCAGGCAGGTTATGAGTCTACAGACCTGTTGCAGGGAGTGTAGCATCATGCAAAATACCCCAGAAGTTATGGCCTAACACCACCATGATTTGTTTTGTGCAGGTTCTAATAAAACTGAATACTTTTCTTGTTACAGTAAATTTCTCAGCTGTGGTGAATGGCTCTACTTCTCCAGCAATTCCACAGTTTGATATAGAAGCCAAAATGATAAAGTAAGAATCTCTGTGATTATTTTCATAAGAATAGTGCAGCACAGTTTCTCTATTTTGTTGTCCATTAGACTGCAAGACAAATTCATCCCTCAGTGATATCACATTGGCTTCAACAGGGTTGTGCTGGGGGAAAGAAAGACAGAATTTGACCTAATGTGTGTAACTTCTCTCACAAGATACAACTGACCTTATGGAGTTTTACTCTTTTATCACAGAATTGTCTACTACTATGTTGGTCTTGGCTTTGCTTCAATGATACTGAGCACCATCCAAGTCTGGATATTTTTGACCTCAGCTGCAAGACAGACAGCAAGAATCCGACAAAAGGCTTTTTTTGCAATACTGCACCAGGAGATGGCTTGGTTTGATACCACCCAGATTGGAACTCTGAACACCAGGCTGACAGAGTGAGAAGGCTCCATTTATTTATGCACTGGAAACATGATAGTCATAAAGATCACTGCTCTTTACCTGTATAGAATTAGCTACAGAGAGTTTCCAGGAAAACTTTTTACCTAAGACCCAAAATATTGCTGCCATCTGAGGGAGGAATTCGTTATCATTTTTCACTTCATTTGATTGTCTCAGTGACCTCTACTTTGCAAGGGTTTATGCTGTGAAATGCAATAGCCTACCCACCAGACATTGGCTTTGTAATGTTTATGAGCTACTTTATAGACTACTAAAGATAAACACTTCTGCTGTCTCCAGTTAGTTAACATTGAAAACCCTGACACTGTATGGAAAGAAACTGCATTCATATTTATGGGCAGAATGTTCTCATTTTGAACCTGATCCAAAGCCAATTAAAATTATTAGGAATCTTTAGATCCTTGGTCCCTTATGCAGGAATTCAGAGGAAGGTATATGCAGAGATTACCCAGATTTAATTTTTGTACATAAGGATATGCCCAATTGTTGGAATATGTAAATTATGAAGTGAATGAGAGAGGATTGAATTTCACTGGTCCCTGGTCTCACATATGTAAATAGCAAGAGTAAATTAGTGTGAGATACTACAATTATTTTGCAAATAACTTACTAACACTGTGCTTGTCACTGTACAGGATGTAAAATGGATATATTCCTTGCCTCAAAGATTTTAAAGTCTAATAACAAAATAGAAAATGATGGAATACAGAGGGAAACTCAGAGGAAAGAGTAATGAAAGAGTTTTTGGAGTAAATTTTTGGTTTTAATGGATTATTCCTTTTTTGATATTGCATATATAAATTGGGTCACTTGTGAAAGAGTGGGGGTAGCAATAGTAGAAGTCTATTTAGAGATTACATCACAGAAAATGAATTGTGATCTGCTCATAGCTGCACAAAGAGCTATTACTGCTGTTCAGTAAACATATCCAACATTCCCACTGCCCAAAAATTGTGTGAGGAGGAGGCATTCACAAAAGTTAACAAATCTCTTTTTTAATTTACAGTAACATCAACACCATCCAGGAAGGTATTGGAGACAAGATCTGTATGTTTGTACAATCCTTTTCCAGGTTTCTGACAGGGATTATTATAGGATTCATCTATGGATGGAAACTGACTTTGGTGATTCTGTCAGTTAGCCCTCTCATGGCTGCATCAGATGCAATGGGGTCATTCGTAAGTGTGCCAGGAATAAATGAATTAGGATTCTACCTGTAAAAGAGAGAGAGAGAGCCCCAAAGCAACATGACCCTGATGTTTTGAGACCATCCCTTCTCCTACTTTACTGTCTCCTGCCCCAGAAATTGAGATTTCTCTTTACTGAGCAAGCAGGTGTTGGCATGCCCTGGAGGTCTGGACTGCTTCCAACCAATACCACTCACCTCCACCAGGAAAAAAGATGCTCTGCATACAGAGAGCTCTTTTTGCACAGAGGTCCACCTATATCAATCCAGCCCAATAGTCATAGTTATAACAACCATCCTTTCCTTTTAATCCAAAAGTCCTTTAAAACTGCTTTTAATTCATTTTACATCATATTGCTGCAAATAATTTACCTAGTTTCATCCCAGATGTAAACATGACCCCAGAACCTCCACACAATTACCTTAGATTAGATATATAAATCATGGTGAAATGTGTAAGGAAATTTTCTCTATATTGCTCAACTGAGACCACATTGGTAGATATTGCTTGTAAAGTACAGGAAAATGTTCCCATTTTACAGACGGAGAAGTGAGACATAGAGAGGAGAATTTATTTAGTCAAGTTCCAGAGGGGTAGCCGTGTTAGTCTAGTTCACCAAAACAAATAAGGAGTTAGTCTTTAAAAGTGCCACAGGACTCCTTGTTTATTTAGCCAGGGTTGCCCAGGAATAGTATATTGACATTAGGACTTGAATCCAGATCTCCTATACTCTTGGCTCTTGTCCTAATTATTTGATTACCCTTCATAAAGTACATAATTTACACTACTTAAATAGATTGCCAAAAAATACTTTTCCTTCCTCCCCCTGATTTTCCAGTTCTTGGCATCATTCACTACAAAAGAGCTGGCTGCTTATGCTAGTGCAGAAGCTGTGGCAGAAGAAACACTGACTGCCATCAGAACAGTTGTTGCTTTCAATGGACAGATGAAGGCACTAGCAAAGTGAGTTGGTTCTTTAGCTAATTATTGATGGTACATAATTTTTGGGAAAGTGATGTGGTTATTTAAAAGGAAAAATCAAAGATGATCTGTCAGTTTATCCACCAGACAACTGAAACATTCAAATGAAAATAAATATGAGCGTGTGGCAGGAATTGCTTTCTATCACTCATGAAAATATGCAATCGCTCAATTGACCAACATTACCAAGGGGCATTGTAAAGCCCAATTTCCCATCACACACAAACTTGAAGTTGAATTTGGAAATTGTAGCTATAAAAATGCAGTCTTATCTAAGCTTCCAGTCCAAGAAAGCCCTTGTGCAAATGCTTAATTTTAACCACATACACTCTCCCATTGACATCATTGAGGTCCTTACAGTTAAACTCATGCTTTACTGGATTATGACCATAGGACTAGATAAGATCGCATTTCACTTTTGCATGTCATTGACTTTAAGGGGGCTACCTGCATGCTGAAAGTTAAATGGGTGCTCAATTTTTGGCAAATTCTCCTCTGCATGTTTTAATCTGAACTGCACCTATAATATTTGAGCACTTTACATGGAAAAATTAATTACATGTCATTTTAGGATCCCTTCACTAATGCTTAAACCATGCCTCTCATTTTGGGCCTTCCCATTTTTGGTCAGGATAAATATGTGTGTCAAAGGGTCCCTACGAAACATCTGAGTATGTCTACGAACAATAAAATTATATACATGTCATACTCTTGAAATGTTCCGAGAACACGGTTGGGCTGATCTGTGTTTTCTGTATTGCCCTGGAGAAGCTGGATTCTGAGTGAACACAAGCAGTTATTTATTGATCAGAAAGCCATAAACTTGTAAGGGAGATGCAACGAAAAAGAGATTTTTTTTTTCATTAATTAATCTGTTAGTCTTTGTCCTTGCCATGGGTTAACTGGCATAATACAGTGTTTAATTTGTATTTGATTGTTTTCTATTGACGTATATTTTAGTAAATTAGGCCAGGTCTAATTAAATGAAATAAGGAAGCAGTCAGCTTGTGTAACTTTCACCAACTTCCTAACTCCTCTTCAGCACTGCATCTTCATTGCACTGCACGATGGAAAATGTGTCCCTGTTGACACAGCAGCGCCATGACACTTGAGGGGCTAGTTTTATTAAGTTGATATCTAGATCGACTACAGGATTATATCTGACCATAAAGATCTGAAACCATCGATCTGACAGCAATGAATTTGCCACCGTCAGTGTAGATGTGACCTTAATTTAAGAGAATAATTCCTGGCTTCCAACAGTGTTCAGCAAGAGACAGATACTGCCCAATTATAAAGTCAAAGCAGATTCTTGTTCTGTTTTACCTTGTTTTGCTTTATCTAAAGCACTTTTTCTTCAAAAATTGAATGAGCACTAATTCTTAGCTTTGATGGCTGATATTCATAGAATCCTAGAAATATAGGGCTGGAAGGGACCTTGAGAGATCTTCAAGTCCAGCCCCCTGCATGCAGTCAGAAACAAGTATACCTAGCCCATCCCTGACAGGTATTTCTCTAACCAATTCTTCAAAACCTCTAAGGATGGGGATTCCGCAATCTCCCTTGGTAACATATTCCAGTACTTCACTATTCTGATATTTAGAAAGCTTTTGGTGAATCTGTTTTGTTGCAGCTCACCCAGATTATTGCTAGTCCTGTCCTCAATGGACATGAAGAACAATTGATCAACACCCTCTTTTAACACCTTTTAACATATTTGAAGACAGATAGCTTTTCAGTCCTCTATTCTCAAAAACTAAACATGTCTAGTTTTTTTTAACTTTTCTTCATAGGTCAGGTTCTCTAAACCTTTTATCATTTTCATTGCCCTCTTCTAAATTTCCTCCAATGTTTTTCATGTGATTCTCCCCTTTATACACCCCAGAATGATATTAGCCTTTTGCCTAACTGTATCATCTTGTCAATTTACATTCAGTTTGTGATATGCTTGAATCCTCAGTCCTTTTAATTTCAGCAGTAGAGCACTCTATACAGATCCTTGGGGGAACCCTGACTATTTACCTTTCTCCATTGTGAAAACTGATTGTTTATTCCTGCCCTTTGGTTCCTATCTTTTAACCAGTTACTGATCTGTGACAGGATCTTTCCTCTTATCCAGTGACTTTCAGAGCCTTTTGTGTGGGACCTTGTCAAAGGCTTTCTGAAAATCCAGGTAGACCAACTAGATCACTCCTGTCCACATGCTTGCTGAAACCCTCAAAGTATTCTAATAGAATTATCAATGAAGCTAGTGTATGAAGTTTAAACACCATCTAAGAATATGGATAATTGCTTTTTTATGGCAGAAAACCCTGGAAGCATGCAAGGAAGCTAGGGAGTTTAACCAGAATATCATCTGGGTACATTTAACATTTATCATCTGTTTTCAGATATGATGTTAACCTAGAGAATGCCAGGAGTGTCGGAGTCAAAAAATGCATTATAATTAACACATCTTTGGGTTTTGCCCAATTTATTTTATTTGGAACCTATGCTCTTTCATTTTGGTATGGAAATAAACTCAGCGTGGAAAAGGAAGAAAACTATGACATTGGACACATGTTAACGGTAAGCACAGCAGAGTCTGACTGGCTAAGGCAAACTTTCTGAAAATGGTCTATAAATAAGAAGAAAATGCTTTTTTTTAAAAGTACTACATAAAAAAAGATTAATAATTTCTACTCAGGCACAGAGTACCCAACAGTTTAAATGTTAAAACATGTTTAATATAAATCAGAAGTGAGATCTTCTATATGTATAGTCAATGTACAAGTTACATAATGAATATCTCATTTGGGACTGTCTGTAATGGCTCATGACCATGAATGCCTGCCTCAGTGAAGACTGTAGGAAAACAGGGCAGACAACCCAAATTGGTGGTGTGTTCTATATTTGGATTTTAGCAAGTCAGAATCAAAATACCAGTCTTACCATGGAGTCAGAGAAAGTTCCCTTTGAATCTTCAGTCTATCTTACCACTCGGACAAACTGGACTTGGTGATAAAAGATTGCTTCCACTAAAAACCTGACCACATTCCATACCCAAGAGACCAGTCACTTACCCTAGATCAACAGTTACCCTAGATCTTACACCAATGACAATGCTGGTAGCCAGTTCTCTAATAAGGAGAACTCTCTAATTTGCCAGGTAGAATGGTCCCAGGGAGTATCCTGATGAGCCATTGAGGACATAAAGAATACAACCATTGTATCCTCAATAGCTCATCAGTTTACTCCCTAGAACCATATAACCTGGCAAATTCCTAAACATTAAGGAGACAATGGTTGTTCACACCCTCCCGTCTAAGACATTTGTCCAGAATGACACAAGTTAAAGTATGGATATAACATCAAATTCTTAACTTCTAATCAAAATAGAATTCCTAGACATAAACTATATAATCATTCCCAGCAAATTACTACCTTTCTATTGATACCAAACGTGACATAGTTCCTATGGATTATAGCATTTATGAGATATCCATAGAAAATAATATCATAAATGCTTCCCTAAATCCAGACAGTGTCACACTGTGCCCACATGCCCTGCCCTTTGGGGGGCATGCCAGGCTCCCCCTGTGACCCCCCCAGCAGGGAGGGCATTGGTGTAGTCCTGGGATAGCCCTAAGTAGACTTAGGGCTACCCCAGGGCTACACTGTCTTAATTCGACTTTAAAAAGTTGAATTAAGCCTTAGGTTGATTAGAAAGGTGGTTTAATAAAGTCGACTTAATTTTCATTGTCAACTTTATTTTCCTTAAGTCGACTTAAGCAAAGCTGCTTAAGTCAACTTAATTTACCAGTGTAGACGCAGCCTCAGTTAGGAAATCCTGGAATAATTCTCTTTCAGGATCTTGAAGTAATTAATATTGCAAAGAAAAGGAAGGAGTGTCTAATTTCCTATTTATCCCCTTCATGGGAACTAGTGAAAGCAGCAGCAACAATAAAAAATGCTAACTGAACAATTAAAGGGCTTGTGGCTACACACAATAACTACATTCATGACTTCCCATATTTTATCCACCATAGGAATAAAAACTGGAAAAGCTGGAAAAATGCAACATTACTTTTTTAATTTAGTTTTGATTTTTTTTTTTCTTTTCTCTTTATTTTTTTTCTTCTGGAAAGGTCTTTACAGAACTACCAAGATTACTGTGACATTTACCACTGAGAAAACTTCAGGTCTGGACCCACTATAAAATAGCTCCTGGGTTTTTTTGTTTTGTTTTGTTTGTTTTTCCATATAGGTGTATATCTCTGTGATCTATGGCACACTCTCTATCACTCAGGCCTTCCTAAACTTGGAGAATATTGTCAATGCTCAAGTTGCTGCATATAAAGTCTACAAGATTATCAGAAAGGTACCTATTCTTGCATTTTAGCAGTTTGAAATTTCTGATTTATTTCTCAAAAGATAGAGGAAGTCCATTGACTCATACCATTGAAACCAAAATTAAGAAGACATTTCTATTCATATTACAGAGATATGAACCGAAACCAAACTCCTAAATCTACTTACTGCAAAGATCGGGGAATTTCAAATCTATGTCTCAACTTTACAGACTGGGTCCTCTTTCCTGTTAGGTTTGTCACTCCCTCATTGACATTACTCTTTAAAACACAAATAAGTGGAACAGACAAGATTTCAAGTCAACAGCTTTTGATTTGGAGATCGTTAACAGAGTTGTTAAGAGCTATGGTAATACTGTTGCTGGGGATGGTGGATACTACACTTTCAGTAACTAACTCACAGGATTTTGTATAACAGTTTGTTATATACAGTATCTGTGTATATAAAAGATGGTAACCAAATTGTAGTCTTAGGTTAAAATTAGGTTACAAATAAAGGACTGAGATTTTTCTCTTCTGTTATGGTCATAAATACCTTTTGGTTTCAGTGAGGTTGTGTAGCTATAACAGAGGGTGCAAGTTTACACAGAAGGACTGTATTAAGGATGCTTGAACTCAGTGTAACCCCTCTGGAGTTGGTTGCCCCTGAAATATTACACTAGGCAGTGCTTTTTTCTTAAAAAAAAAAAAAAAAAAAAAAGTGCCAGTACACCAGCAGGAATGGGGGGGTGTCAGGACCTTCCACCACTGTCGCCCCCTGGGGCCTCTCCAAACTCCTCGCTCCCTCCCCTTCCCATCAGATCCCCCACCCACCCTCTGCCCTGTTCTTCTCAGGGTGGGAGATGTCAAAAGGCTCCAGCCTGGCTGCAGCTCCCAGGCATCCGCAGGCTGGATTCCAGTCCCTGGTGGGCCAGATTCTGGCCCGTGATCGCATGTTGGACAAGCCTGGGAGGGCGCTGCTCCTGGCTCCTGCCGGCCCACTGGCCCCTGCTCCTTTCCCCTGCTGACCCCGGCCTCCAGCTGGGCAGCGGGTCTGGCCAGGGAAAAATAGGTGCCGGTACACTGTACCAGTGCATGCCGACTCAAAAAAAGCAGCAATGGCTACAGAGGTCAGGACTCTATTTTCCAGACTGCCTAGAATACAAGATGGAAATAAAAGAAGTTGGAAGTTACTACCAGAACCAATCATAAACCAGAACTCAGAGATAGAGTTTTGTTTTACTTTTGGTTTTGCTGGTGTCAGAGAAAGAGAAGCATCACAACCTTGGAGGTCCCCTTCAAACGCAACTTTCCAGCTCAAAGGGAAGCTTTGAGCTCTGCAGGTGATTACTGGGGCGTTGAAAAGTGTCAAACCAACCCAGACAGCAACGTGGGAAGCAGAGGAGCAATTCCATCTCAGGTTATTGAGTGCCAAACTATTTCTCCATTGTACGTCAGACCAAGAAGCCTCAGAATGATGGTATCATTTTAGGGGTGAAGACTTTGCAATATATACCAAGTTTTTTTTTAAATTTTGCTTCTGAATTTTAAGCCAAACAATTACAGGCTGCTTTACCCTTCCAAGAACTGAATTGGACTACACTCCTAGCACATTATTCGGCAGTAAACATTTTCCCAAAGGACAGCACCCCTTTGGCTCCAGACACAAGGAGGGGCCCTCTTAGGTGGAGATACCACATTCCAAGGTAAAGCACCTAGGACTCATATCCTGGAGGTGAGAAGAGGAGAAGTTCCTTCAAATATCAGGCAACAGGAAAAAGGCTTGAGCCATTCCTTGAAGGAGAGGTTACATCTGCAAATATTGGTTTTCTTTTATGAACTTTGTCTGATGCTTTGCATTGCAGAATTAGTCAGAATCCAAACAATTAGTTGTCCCACCAAGTCCATCATTTTCTAAAATGCTCACAAATCTGCAAGACTTTCACATGTGTGAGACAATTACATGTTCTAACGTGCTTTCCATCCCCAAATGCTTTTGCAAGGTACCCACAAGGATTGTATTGCACTGAAATGCAGAATCCCGTGGGGTGAAACACAGCAACCATTTAGCAATTACATTGCAAGATGACATAGTAGTTTAGGGCAGGAAAGGAAGAAGAAACTCTCCAGCTAAAACTACAGCTGTAAAATCATAGAAATGTATAATACCTTTTCAAAATCTCTCTCCAGCACCGTCTCATTGATAGCAGTGTCAAGGAAGGATACAGACCAGAGAAGCTCAAAGGAGAGATTGAATTCCAAAACATCCATTTCAGTTACCCATCTAGACCTGATGTTAAAGTAAGAGATCTTTTTAAATGCATCTTTGCCGTAAAATAATGCTGTCTTTATTTATGTGATCAAAAAGAAAACTGATATTTTCATCAATGTCTTTATTTTGATTCAGATTTTTTTTGTCCATCCTCTGTCCTGGGTATTTATACACCACAGCAGTGGTTCTCAAACATACCTGATCGCACTCCGTTTCTTCATGTCTATAGTAGTTTATGGTCCCCATTCCTGCCACACAAATGCAAATACTGATACGTGTGGCAGAAGTGCTTCACTTGAATCAGTTTCATCTTTGTTTTTCACTTGTTTTTTTTTTCCTGTTGCACAAATGAGCCAACAATCCATTATAATATAAGCAAAACTGTGATTGTGGTTTATGCTTACAGTTAAATGTGCATACAGCTTCATAGCTAACAAATTACTGTACAGATGGCACGCCTTTGTATAATGATATGTTAGCTTAACAGAAATCTCAAAATTTGCAGCCCCACCTAAGGACCTGATACATCTGAAGGAATCAGCTTTTCTGATTATTAATTACTGTGGATAAAATTAGCAATGTAAGGTTTTTTTTCCCAAGTCTTCTCATACCTCCCCCCCCCATACATTCCATGTCTCCCCAGTGGGATTCCCCACAGTCAGAGAACCTCTGCTCTACAGTGTGATCAAGTGAAAAAGCATTGGGGTGATAACTCAGGAGATAAAGATTTTCTTCTGTACTCTGCCACTACCCTGCTGAATAACACTAGGCAAGACACTTTGCCCATCTCTGCATCAGTTTCCCCATCTGTAAAATGGGGATAGTGATACTGCCCTAAAGCACTCTGAGATCAATAGAGGAAATGGGCTATGTAAGAACTAAATATCATTAAATTAGATGTGAATGTCTTTCCAAAACTGAAACTGTCTTCACCACCACCATCCACCTGTTCATCATTTTCACCTGCTAGAAAAAGCAAGGATGAACAAAGCAGCTGACAGCATAAACTGATGGTGAGTACATTTAGCCTCTGGTGAATTGAATCAGGAGCAAATTCTTCTGTCAAGATCTTTCACCAAGAATGCCTTGTGTCCCGCTCTCATGTGGTTACATTAGAAAATTGTCTGTTGCAGTGCTTCAGAGCATTTCAGCTGCTGTGCTTTACCATGTGGGGTGAAGTGGCCTTGGAGATAGCCAGGACTTAATCTATTTTAAGGTCTATGGTGTTAAAACCATTATTCTAAATCACTCCTGGCACTGAAATGGAAGCCAGTGCAGGTCACAGAGCCAGGGGTAACATTCTCCCTTCAGAAAATATCCCCTAGGACTGCCCTACTCTGGACCACCTGAAGTTTCTGATTTATCTTATTGCACAGCCCTAAATACAGTACTTTGCAGCAATCCACTGTTTCTCTGAGATTGACACCTGTAGTAGAATAGAAAGTTCATAACCTTTTGGCCAACTGTAAAAGAAAAAAGAATGTTATTAGCCACAATTGCTTCCTGCATGCAGAAGCAGCTGGGGATCCACAGGTTATAAACTCACTTTGGGGTGTTACTGTTAGCTCTGTAATTTCTTCTGATGGCACCATACAATTATACCCTCAGCCATCTCTGAGGTGTGTCACAGCTGACGTCCCTGCATCAAACTCAGCCAGCATGTTACAGTGTAAGCCAGTCAACTGTCAACACTGGGTCTCATTAAGCAGAGAACTAGAGCTATATTATCTGAGTACTGAAGACAACATATTCTGTACTATCTCATTGTCTTCCCTGGTTGCCTTGCTTACAAATCAAGCAGGAAGTTGTCAAGACAGAATCCTGCAACACCTCTTCCAAGAGAACTCTTGGGCCACATAAGCAATCCTCTCGGTCTGCAGCTGTAATGGATGGTTTGATTCCCCCAATCCCATTGTGTCTCCCACGAAAGCTCATGCAATAAATAAATTTGTTAGTCTCTGTTATTGTGTCTGCAGTATCTCATTATCAACAATATCAGAGGTAGCTGGCAAAACTAAGGAATCATCATTGATACCTGGTTCTCATCAATCATCACCTGTAGATTATCAGCCAACAAAACCAAGGAAGTCTCCATTCAGTACCTTATATATTGTCCCATCATACAGAAAGAGAAAACGAAAGCAGAGCAGTTGACAGGAATCTGTGTCTGAACCAGGATTGAAAAAGGACTGCAAGCAGGCTTGGGAATTCAGTACACTGCTAGACACGCCTCTCATTATTGGCTGGATGATGATGACAAGCATATTAACAGACCATTTTGTACACAAACCGCTTATTCAAGTAGCTCTATATTTATTGGACTAACATAAAACTATTATGCTTCCAGATTCTCAAGGGGCTGAATTTGACACTTCAGTCGGGGAAGACCGTTGCTCTGGTTGGTTCCAGTGGCTGTGGCAAAAGTACGACATTTCAGCTGCTACAGAGATTCTATGATCCAGTCCATGGAGAGGTGAATTTGATTGAGCCATAGATTATGGTGGCTACTAAAATGAATGTTAATTTCCTGCATAGATTAAACCTACATTTTCAAAGGACACAAAACCTTTTTTTATGACTTTGAATTTTTCATGTAATTCTGCAGAGTTTATATATCAGGATTTGCAAATTAGAAGGATAATATAAAAAGTGACTTGAATTTTCATTTTCCCTTTCCAAAAAACCTGGATTTTTAAAAGAACAATAGATACATAGCATTCAAAGAAATTCTGAGGCTTATTTTTAGTTACTCAGATACCAGAATGAATAGAGTACTGTAAAATCCTGTATTGGATTTTACTAATGTTAAGAACAGTTATAATTTGGATTTAAATGTTTGGAGATATTCTTTTTGTTTCTTCTGCTCCTTCCATTCTTCTAGTTCATGAGGTAATTGTGAAGATATTTTTAGTGTCTCCTCATAATTTTATTTTAATTTATTTTATTCCATGTAAAAAGCTGCTAAACAAATGCATAAATCAATTATTATATCATTATTATATTAACTTTAATTAATTTAATTTAATTAACTAATTAATTTAATTTATTATATTAAATTTAAACATAATAACTTTCTAGAACCTTTTCATGTCTGCATTTCCACTCAGATAACCTTAGATGGACGAGATATTCGGACACTTAATATAAAGTGGCTAAGAGAAAATATTGGCCTTGTAAGCCAGGAGCCTGTTCTGTTTGCTGCAACAATAGCTGAGAACATACGCTATGGCAGAGAAGATATTACTGATTCTGAAATTGAGGAAGCAGCAAAAGAAGCCAATGCTTTTGATTTTATATCAACACTGCCTGATGTGAGTTCATGTATTTTGAGCACCTTAAAAGTATGACTAATTCTTTGGTTTTACACGCTCTCTCTCTCTCTCTCTCTCTCTCTCTCTCTCTCTCTCTCTCTTCATTCTGTTGAATTTTTGTGGGTCATATTCTCTACTGATATAAATAGGTGGTGCTTCACTAGCTTTTCACTGGTGTTCGGCTATTTATACCAATTGAAAATTTGACTCACAATGTTCTAAATTTATAATATTAGCTGTATATCATATGCAACATTTTTTAACTAAAGTGGATAAAGAATTTCTAGGGACAATGAGAGGTTTTCAATTTACCAAACTGTTTTTATTCTGTTTTCTTCTTCTGGGAATTATCTATTTTTCCCTCTTCCAATGCTTCCTTCTTTTTTTATTTGTTTTTTTAAGATGGATTGAGAGTGGCAAACAAAACTGGTTTAATGTGGTCCTGAGAAGTCACTGGTTATTATTGTTAGCCAATTAAATGCCTGGATTCCTTCAGCGGGCTCCAGTTTATCTGTTTTGTTTTGTTTTGTTTTGTTTTTTTGGGGGGGGGTTCCACTTCAATCACTTCTACTGTATAATAACTGAAAAAAAAATCTAATCTTAATTTAAGCTATCACACTATATCCTAATTCCTGGCCAACTAGAAGATGAGACAGAGACAAAAATGTAAATTGATTTGTAGTAGTTTGAGGTGACGCAGGGTCTCGGTCTCAGTCTCAGCAAGAGGCCACACTGCTTTCCTACCCCAGCAAACCCGATGTTACTGCTCCTGGCCTTTCCAACAGGGTGGGGCAGGTTAAGATCCACAGTCTATACATCCAGACCCTCCGTCAGGGTAGACAAACAAATACTCAGGATAAGGCCCAGGCTGTCCAGCTGGATGGAAGTAGGGGCAAACAAAACAGTTTGTAACTCTGGCCCTCTAAGCAGGCAGGGTGGGGCAGGTCAATTTATAGTCTGGGCCAGGCACTTCAAGCAAGATAGGGCAGGTAAGCAGTCTAAAGTAGTACAATAGAGCATCTGGAGTCAGCCTATTGAGACTCATCAGGCCAAGAGGGTAGTCACCCCAGGAGTGACCGGGGGTAGAGGGCACAGGCCCACCTGACTCCACTGCATCCCAGCCCAGGGCCCAAATAGCAGCAAGGTGTCCCACCACTGGTCCACAGGGCTCCCACAGACAAGCATGGCAGAGCAGAGCTGGGCTGCAGGCCAACTCTCCCTGAGCCACTTCCTCCACCGCTATACATGGGTACCTGTAGCATATGCCACAGTCCCATTCATCGGGGTAGATGGTAAGTGTCAAACCCAGCAGGCTAGTGGGATTGTTAGTGTCTGGCACTCCTCTAAATCATTGCTGGCAGAGAGCTCTGGAACATCGCAGGCAGTGGGAAGTTCCTTCAGGTCATTGCTGTCAGGCAGCTCCAGCAAGCCCCAGGTGATAATGAGTAGCTCATCCCTGGGGCTGGCAGCAGATAGCCCTTCCTAGTCACTGGACTCAGGCAGCCCTTCCCAATCTCTAGGTCCCAATAGCTCAGCCACACCATTGAGATTCCCACCCATTGGTAGCTCAGGCTGCCCTTTAGTGGACCCCAAGTAAGGCTCAGGCCACAGCCCAGGGGAAGATGCATCCTCCCTCTCTCAGCAGCTTCCCCACCCCCTGACTGAGCAGGCACGCATGGTTTTTGTACTTCCGCTTCCTGCACTTTCAGGTTGTAAGCAGGGCCAGATTAACCAGTCCAGGGTCCCTGGGCTGCCTCTCGACCGCAGGACTCCTTTGCCCCTCCCCAATTTCAGGTCCCCCATCCTGGGAGGGCCTGGGGCCTGCCAGAGACCAGGGGTGTGGCTGGCGCATGTCCTCTGGCTTGAGGGCCCCATCCCTCCCAGCACCAGCAGGGTAGGAACGATCTCCCCACTGCTGCCCTGCCAGTGCTGAGCAGGCCTGGATTATTGCAGGGGGTTTAGGGGCTTGAGCCCAGAACCCCCTTTTTGGCTAGGGCTCAGGGCTTAAGACCCTAAAGCCCCTGCAATAATCCAGCCATGGTTATAAGTGGTGCCTCATCGCAGCTGGCCCACAAGGAGGCAAGTGTCAGCCCCACAGTGTCGGCCTCAGTGGGAGTCCACACTGCTTTTCTACATGATCATTAGGCATTTCAAACTATCCTCTGCCTCAAGGGGGGAAAAAAATCACTGAATGTAATTGACCAAGACAATACTTTTAGAAATAATTATTCTTAAAGTGTTTTTATTTGAGCATCCATCATAAAACTTTTAAAAGAGGGCATTTCTGTTTGTGATAGTGACAATAAGATGGGGTGTAAAAGGATGCCAACTGATCCCCTCCACAATTTCTATTACCCTATGTTTTTCTCAGACATTTAATACCATGGTGGGGGAAAGAGGAGTTCAGCTTAGCGGAGGGCAGAAACAACGAATTGCTATTGCCCGTGCCCTGGCAAGGAATCCTAAAATTCTACTACTGGATGAAGCCACGTCTGCTCTGGATACTCTGAGTGAATCTATAGTGCAAGCAGCTCTTGATAAGGTAGGAATCTTCTTACTAGAGTTACCAACCAATATTAAGTACAACAATCAGATGGCAACTTTGAGAGTAAAGGAAAAAGCATGTCATCAATTGTTAAGCACAGCTCACTACTAGGCTCAAGGAGGGCATTGAAAACAATAGAAATGTATTTTTAAATGTTGGTGTCATGGTATGGCCCTGTAATATTTAACCAAAATTCCATTAAGCAATCACTGGGTCTAATTTCTTTTAGCATCATTGTTGATTGCCAGGATATTTGCATGTAAACAGAACTCATCTTCTTTAATGTTGGCCTCCACCACATCCTGCTTTACATCAGAGTTGCTTGCCTGGTGATAAACTGAATGTGGCATCATTAATTCAACTCCTAAAGTACCCAAGCAAGGCATAAGAATTGTATGAATTTCTACAGGGCAATAATAAAAATACATTGTGCGTATACAGCACCATATCGCATTGATTCATTATACAGCTGTTTAATAATCTTCATAACTCTGCTAGGATTTAGCTACTATTCTCTACATTTTGCAAATGAGGAAACCGAGGCAGACAGGTTAAGTGGATATACAGCAAGTCAGCAACAGAACTTGGCTTTTCTGAATAAGGCCTATAAAACTGGGCTGCAGCCTTGCTTTATGTTTCTCATATTTATATTTATATAACCAATGATGTACCCTGAAAATAAGCTTTATGAAAAAGACTACTCAGTAGTAGTAAACACAGCATAGCATTAGTTATATGCATGGCTCAAGGGCGCTATATGGCCCCCAGCATTTATCTGCAATAGATTTAAGTCTGTGGGTCTAAATTCTGCCGTCACGTACACATATATGACCACACTGATATCAGTAGTACTCCATGGTGTAATTTAGGGCAGTATTAGTACTGAATTAAATACACACAACTGCATGAAAAGAACAATATTGTTCCAAAGTCAAGCACTCCAAACTTAGGGAATTCCCGAATCAATATTGCCTGGTCAGCCTTAATTTGATTGACTTATATGTATGCATTAGGATACAGTCTGCAATTATAAGATCACATGTTTTTTCCACAGGGATCCCGCACAGGATGGATGCTATTGTATTTTCAGTGCTACTCAATATTTCTTCTCAATATTCAAAGTACCCCATGCCTTATGCACTGCATGCCGTTCAAACCCTGCTCTGAAAACAAAATTATTAATTTCTTCATGGGCTTTTCTATAGTACTCATTGCTCTAGTATCTGAATGTTTCATAAACATGAACAACTTTATCTTTGCAACACTTCTGTGTGGTAGGCTGATAGTATTATTCCTATTTTACAGATGGGGAACTGAAACAGAGTGATGCTAATATTTACAGTTCATAACACTTCTGGGTGCATGATCTGAGATGCCTAGGACTCAGTTGTTCAGAGTATTTTGTATCATATAGTGCTATATATGTCCAAAGTACATAACCCATTGACTTCAGATGCAGCTGGGAGTACTCAACACTTCTGCAAATCAGACCCCAACACCTCAAGTCAGGCATCCAGAAAATGAGGAACATAGAGTTAGTGACAAAAACCTGTGAAAAGTTTGGTTTAACTGGCTTGCCCAGCATCACGTAGGAACACTATGGAAGAGACAGAGATAGAATACAATTCTCCAGAATACATTCAACTGTCTTAACAATAACGAAACCATCCTTTCTTTTCCTGCAATCCCATGCCTCATTCACTGCACACCTTACAACTTCTGCAACAAATAAAGCAGGTTTCCTGGAGACAAGAACAGCTTTTACTATGTAACTTTGATTCACTCCATGAGTATTGTTCATTCTGCCTTCCTGCTTTTGTTTCCTATGTCTGGGCCCACAGCTTCCCCACACTCTAGGAAGGAGAAATTGCAGGGAAAGTTCTGCTCAGCCTCCACAATCCTGGGTTGTACTGTGCTTGGTCACCTTCAGGGGATGGTACAGATGCAGTCGTCTCAGCACAATGCAGCGTGCTCAAAGCAAACTATTTCTCTGAAGAATTTAGCTGCTCAACCCTTCACAAGTCACTACTCATTACATGCAAATTGAGATTTTCAGAGACTCAGAACTTGGCCAAATTTGGGCACATTTTCATGGGAATGGTGAAAGGCACATCGCAGAGACCAGTGAGATATACTCATCCCATCCAAATTTCAAATCCCTGCTCTGAAGCACGAAGGTGGCAAAAAATCTCAATTAAACAGCTATAAGAATTTTTATTAAACCTGTATGGGGAAAACTACATATTCTTCTCTAACCTCATTCTGAGAAATGGCTTAACTATTTTTGTTGAAATTTTTTAAAAATAGCCTGAGGTAGACACCAGCATGGAAAATTTCAGACTAAATAATTAAATCTTTGCAAAGTTATAAGAATCTGATAGTGGGTCTTACAACTGGCAGTGTCATGCAGCCTTAGCTGGAGGCAATGGTAATGTACAGTATATACAATTAATCCACTTTTTCCAGTCATTATTATGGATTTTGTAATCAGCTTCGAAATAATTATTCAGGACTTTCAGGCTTGGTTTCCACACTATCTTGGTGTTGTTTGGTAGAGATTTTCCAGGGGAGTTGGGGGGAGGTCACCATATTTTAAAGTAAATCTTTTGATTTTGGGTTTTTGTTGTTGTTGTTTTTAATTACCTTCCTCTCCTAAGGCTCGGGCTGGACGGACCACCATAATGATAGCTCACCGGCTCTCCACAATCAGGACAGCTGACATTATTGCTGGACTTCACAAAGGTAGCATTGTTGAACTGGGAACACACAATGAACTCATGGCACGGAAGGGTATCTACTATTCTCTGGTAACACAGCAGGTAATGAGCTAAGATAGAGGGCTCCTGATTAAGTGCTTCAGATTTACTGGCTATCTTTACTCCAGAAAATGATCTGTATAATATCTCACTGATGCTATTGCTGACACATATAGGTTCTGCATTCAAACAGCTAGGCCATTTTTGCTTTGTAGTTTCTGCATACTTTCTAGTTGATTGAAAAAAGATCAGTCAATGGTGTTTACGAGTTGGCAGTGTAGGTTTGTTACCTATAAAAGTGCTTCACATTTACCCAAAGTAATGAGTAAAAAACATAATTGAGTAGAAGAGATGGATCAAATCATCACAGAACTGTTGGGTTCCAGATTTGATTGAGCTTTATAGATAATAAGGAAGGAAGGTGAGGATGTCCAAATTCTCTACTGGTGCCAGTTGCAGTTGCACCAATTTATACTAGTAGAGAACTTGGCCTATACAAATTACAAGGGGAAAGTGACTATGTAACTAAAGTAGTATTATTTTTGTTTGTTTGTAGACCAGGTGTACTCTTCCTTCCCCTTACAGCAGACTGTGTGTAACTATTCCTTGGTTGTTCACTAGGATCATAGTGGAAATGCTCAAAATGAACTGTCAGAAGAAAGTGAAGAGATAGAATATGAAGACTATAAGGAAGAAGATCTAGATGGTCTCATGAAGAGGAACCTGACTGGTCTTGGTGGTTTTGAAGAGGCAGGCATCACTGAGATGGGAAACATTCCAAAGAGATCCAGCAGACGTAAAAGCAAAAAGACTTCTTCTAAGGAAAAGTCCCCTGAAAAGAAGAAAAATACAAAGAAGAAAGAGGTTAGTGCTAACTTTCAGTTTAATCCTAAAGTTAAGTGATAGTTTGTGAGAATAGAAACAAAGCAAGTCATATTATTTTCTTCTCTTTAAAAAAAAAAGTCTAGAGCCATGCTACCTTTGCTGTGATCCTGTTATATGCAGTGCTGATCTGGGTGACTCCTTGAATTGGGAATCTTCAGGGAACACACAAGTGTAAACCTATTGATCTGACCTCTGGAGACAGTATTAACCTGAGACACCATGAGGCATTAAGCACCTTTGTGCTGCTTAGAATTATTTTTCATTAAGGTGCTCAAGCAAGTTCTTAACCTCTTTTCAAACTTCACTTGATTAGCATATTAACTCCAGTGTCCTGGCCAAATTCCTATTCAAGTAATTAAATTCTACCTGCTTACACAGACATTGTATTTTACTGGTGGATGAAGTGATCCTTATGAGAAATATGTATTGCAGTTTGTTAAGCACTTTGGGATGAAAGGTGCTGTATAAATGTAAATTATTATAATTAATTAATATATGGATATCCGCGGATTTGCAGGGCTCTACTGAAAATGCCAATATCAGGGTAGTTTGCAAGTAGCAGATTTTCCCAGCACTGGTGGGTTACACTGAAGTCAGATTTCCCAACCAGCCACAAACAATGCTTCTGATTCTCTGCACTGGTTTATCAAGAAGCTAAAGCAAAAATATATACAGCCCTCTTTACTGTATTTTGGTTTCTGGCTCCCAATCAGCACATATGTCCAGTAAGGAGATAAGTTACTTAAAACTCTATACCAAAAAGCTTCTCCTGGCACCAAAGAATGAGCCATATTATCACGCTGCCAGCCAATCCTTTAGTAACTAAAACTAAAGGATTATTATAAAAGAAAAGAAACAAACTATGAGAGAAATGTTAAATGATTATAAGTCACATACCAATGATTTGAAAGTCCATGTATATGAGGTTTCCATACATATGAGGTTTCCAGTTTGAAAACCACTGCTTTATAGTATAGGTTTATAATTAAATACATCCCTAGTGTTTAGATATTTAAGGGTTAACCTGTGCCTTACAGTTACAGGATAAAGCTTCCTCCCCCTTTTCCCTCCCCTCTCCCCCTTTCCCTGGTGATTGAAACCTGGGCTTTTTGGTCTAACAGAATCCATTATGTGGCTTAGGTGTGTTTCCTTTACTAACTGCTCTAGGCCTAGGCAAATCTGTCCATCCCAGTCAGTCAGTTAAATGATATTAACCCACATGCTGGCTTGCTGAGTAGTTCTCAAATTCTCATTTATGGACAATATGGAGGCTGGACTCTGTCTCAAAGAGATGTCAATCATTTTCACTAGCATCTCATAAACAGGGTTCTGACGTTTTTCCTTTACTAGTCTCTGACTCCACATGGCATCAGTTGTATCTGAGTCCATTAAGAGACTACGAGACATCTGAAGCATTTAGAGGTGAGAGTTTGCCTACCACCTTGTTTTCCCAAAAGATCAGTTGCACAGTTACCATGCTCTATAGCTTCAGCTGCCCGGTCTTTCTTCTTATCCTGTGACACTGTCTGCTCACTAAGGGTGCGTCTACACTAGTAAATTAAGTCAACTTAAGCCTAATTTACTCTGCGTCTACACTACAGTTTCCTTAAGTCGATTTAAGCAGCAGCTTAAGTCGACTTAAGGAAATTTTAAGTCGACTTAATATGACCTGGTTTTAAGTCGACTTACTGGTTAGATCGACTTTATTAAATCAACTTAAGCCAGTGTAGATGCAGATTAGCCCTAAATTGACCAAAAGGGTCCTCAGGGCTCCCACACTGACCTCCCTCCCAGGGTGCCTGGCACAGCCAGACCCTGGCGTCTCCACCCACAGGGCAGAACACAGCCCTGCCCACCCCGCTCCTATACCCTGCCCCTGTCCCTGTCCTGCTCAGCCCCAATGTACCCTACTACAATGGGGAAGATGCTGAGCTCCTTGGCACTTTTGAAGGGATGCCTGGGGAACAGGGCACCTCTTGGGTGCCCCCCTCCCCACCATACATCACTCCCAGGTCCAACTAGCCCCTGCAAGTCGACTTAGGCAGTGTGGATGCTCTAAGTTGATTTGGCAAGGTCGACTTTAAGTTGACCTAAATTTACAGTGTGGATATGCTAAGTCGACTTAACAAGGTCAGCTTAAAGTCGACTTTGTTAAATCGACTTAGCAAAGTCGACATATTTGAACAAGTGTAGACATAGCCTAACAGAGGTAGCAGCCTAGAGATAGTCATCTTCCAACATCATTGGGCTTCTCTACACTGGGGGTGAAGTTGTAATTCAATCTTAGGCTGTCGACTTACAGAAGGTAAAGGCGAGTGATCTCACCAAATTGCTTGCTCAGGGTCTTGCAGCCCCACTGCTCACATTACTTTCTGAAATGCATTGCACTTTGGATAGTAGACGCAGGGGCTTGTGGGTAGGCAGTTGTCCTCTGCTCACTCCCCCCACCCATCCACCCTCACCCCCCCCCCCCACTTTTCTAAAGAGAAAGAAAAGCAGAAAAGCTTCCCTTGTTGTTTCTTTGCCGCAGATACAACAGAGTAACATAGTGTTTCATGCAGAGAGAGGAATTAATTAAAAACTTCCCGAGACTGCAAGCAGGGGCATAGCTATGTTGTTATGGTAAAGAGGACAAGAAAAACCAGTAGAGCTACTCTCTGGCTACCTGGAGCTAAATTAGAACTGTAGATTTTGACCTCATGCTATGCCACTTGCAGGGGTGGTGTTAGCAGATCGAATTACAGCTCCATTTTTTCCCAATGTACTGTTCTGACAGTGGAGACACAGACTGCAGAAGGTCAAGATAAGCAGCATTTTGTCAAACTTCACTGTCAGTGTAGACTAGGACACTGTCTCCCCAACATACTGACCAAGCACAGTCACTTGGATACAGAGTTATTTAACTTCCCAATAATTCCCACTCCACTTGGAACCATTTTCAAGGTATCCACACTAGATCTTTCTAAAACAAAATCAATGAACCCATCCACATTTGAAAAACTCTGGTAGTCAGAAACTGAACCAAGGCTCTCAACATATAAACTGTTGCTTGTTGCTACAGGCAAGGATTTATCCTGCACTAACCCAGTCAGCAATAGATTGTCTCTGGGTTTCAGTAATATCTAGAACCAACTCTGAGACAATCAGCACATCTTCATTCAACATAGGCTGAGAGGCACATTCTGACTGCTCCTTAGAAGATTGGAGACAAACTCTCTTGGCAGATTAACTGCTATTCTTAACATACAAACAGTTTAAATTTTCTCCCCTTTGTCCAAGCCCCCATGGCTGTTTCCAGACAAACTTCTAGAGACTGGGAGAGCTCCCTCCATGGGCAAGTTATTACCTCCCAATAGACACAGGCTTAGGAATATTTCCTTTCTGGGGTTTAGTTGAATCCTGAGCCACCACTGGTACAACTGACAAATCCTCTATCAGCATAAGCTGAGAGGTACTTTCTGCCTGCTCCCCATTGAAGACTTACTCTACCCTAGCAGATATTCTGTTTTTCTGCACAGAGAAGTGGCTATTTTCTACTCTCTCAAGGGTAGAGACACACATTCTCTTTGTCACAGCATTCCTGGCTAAACATAGTTATTCCTGATGGTTAAAGGTAACACAGAAGACTTACATTTATACTTTCTCTGGGACTGGGTTAGGACATTAACACTATTATTCAGAACCACAATATTATTTTCAATTAAAATGTCCACGAGGAGACGCTTTCGAACTCCAACTACCATGTCATCCATAAAATCTTCCCACTTCAAGTGGATTTGCCACATATTCAGATTCATGCTTTGATTTGGTAAATAATCCTCCCCCTTAACCAATTCCTCTTTTAACTAAAGTAATGTCTGAGGCTGAATCTCTCCATCCAGTACACACAATCCCATTGACCCTGGCATGCTTTATGTAGACACAATCCCATTGACCCTGGCATGCTTTTCAACTCCTAGTGTACACACAATCCCATTGACCCTGGCATGCTTTTCAACTTCTGGTGGACCCTCCGCATCTAATCCCTAATATAATTAGGGAAGCTACACTCCTCCCTCCCACTAGGGATTAGTGAAGTGGTGGTGTGCAATGTTTATGTTTGGAGACAGGGAGCCAGAGTCAGCATTTTATATGGCCAGGTTCTGTATTTAAAGTAATGGCATTCTTATTGATTGTGGGATGGGACATTGCTAGCCTTGGGGTGTTTTTGCCCAATGGTTTGGACAATTTGGCTATATGTGACCAATAAGCCCATGCAGATGGCACATATTATGTTTTTCTTCGAGGTGAAAGGTTTTGAAATCTGGGTTTGTATAAGATTTCCTAACTTAATTGGGGCTAGTCTTGTCCCTGAACCCACCTTCCCTCTTGATCTGTGATGACTTGTGGTTCCCTTTTCCCTGAGGCTTTTGCCTTTCATGGTTTCTATTCTCTATGAAAGCATCAGCAATTTGTGCAGCTTCCAAAATGGAATCAGTGTTTTTATCAAGCATAGCTGCCCTGGTAGGTAGGATGCTATTCCAGGAGCTGTTCTCTAGCAAATAAATCTATAACTCTCCATAACTATTACAAGCCTTTTCATATAGCCAAGCAGTTTATGAGCTGTTTCAATGTAGGTAACATCATCAAATAGCTTAACACTTCTATATTTCAGCCTGTAAGACTCAGGAGTAACTTTAAACCTTTGCAATACAGCTTCTTTAAACGTTGCATAATCTAATGCAGCATCAAATTCCATTTCATTAAGTACTTCCCTGGCATTTCCAGTCAATCTAGTGAGGAAAGTAGGTATTCTTCTCTCATCAAGAATCTAATGAATATCACAGGCTATGTCTACACTTCCTAAAATTGCTGGAACGTTAGTTCAAACTAAGCAAGCACTTGCTTAGTTTGAATTAGCGATCCCCATTCATTTCAATGGCTGGTTAATTCGAACTAAGAAATTAGTTTGAATTAACATGGCCACATTGGTTAATTTGAACTAGTTAATTCAAATTAACCCCTTAGTTTGAATACCCTATTCAAATTTATTAATTCGAATTAAGGAAGCCCTTAATTCGAACTAACTAAAGCCTAGTGTAGCCATGGCTTTAGTTAGTTCACATTAAGCCTCCTTAATTCCAACTAACTTGCCAGTGTAGACGTAGCCACTGAGTCTTTCAAATGTAGACAGAGACTCCTCACTATCCTCATTGTCTCTGTAAATATGACAAATACTTTCCAAATCTTTGATGGTGAGGAACAAAGAATATTCAGGTGGCAGCAGACCTTTCTTCCCTTCCACGATCTGGAGTTGGATTCTAGTTGCTTTCATTTACCTTTGATGAGCTTGCTTCTCCTTCTTTTGCTTTTCCTGCAATTGAAGTTTTGTCATTTCTCTCTCATGTTGAAGATGCTGGCTGTCTTTCAGGGCTTGCAGTCTAACCTCTTCTGCAACAGCTACCTATGTGAGAGAGTCAGATGGAGATCCTGTTCCCTGGTCATTATCCACAAGAAAATCTCTCGTTTTCTGCTCTCAGATATCTCCTTTAAGTATTACTTTCTCCCCTTACATAATTGTTTAAACTTTTTTGCATTCATAACCTCATATGACCGCTGCTTACACATCATGACTACCTTTAACCGTTAACACTTTCTACATAAAATTTTAAAATTTGGAATAGCGTGAGGTTCTGATTCAAAACCCAAATGATCTGGTGCTGTGGATCCAGCTGACTATGCCACTATGACCCATCTGTGACTAGGTTAATGATGCAGCCATCCTGTCTGAGGTATCACCCAGAAACACATCTCAAGTTAAAATACAGATGCATCAAACATATTCATAACTTCCAGTACAAATATGACACATGCACATAAACAATATCATCATATTGCAAATTGTAACCTTTCTAACAGTACCTGACATGGCCTATCTCACTCTTCCTGAGACACCACGAGAGCCAATGGCCCCACCCCATTAAGGTATATCAAGGATTTGTTGGGGCTCAGAGCTAAGATTCCAGATACTCCAGCCAGATGTAAACAGACGGAGAACTCCCCGCACAAGCAAATGGGGGGGGGGAGAGGAGACAAACTAAAACAGCCCCTCCAAAAACACACAGCCCCCACCTAATCCATGGTGGGGAAGTAAGAGAAGAAGGTATTTGGGAAGTTGAAGGTATAGTGGAGATATTGGAGGCCCTGAGGATGTAATGAGGAAGGAAATAGAGAGTCTGTGGAAGGAAATGGGCAGAAGGGGGTTCTGAAGGTGCAGTGAGTGACAGAGAGAAGGATATGTGAGTAGAGGGGTTGGGACAACATGTGGTCAACTGATAGCTCCCCAAAAATCACAGATCCCACATGAAGTCCCTGGAGAGCAGAGGGGAAAGGAGTAAGGGGATTTGGGGACATAGGATTAAAGTGGAGAGGCTGAGGGGAAGGGTTTGGGGGGCAGTGAGGACTGAGGGGGCAGTGGATCTGAAGGGCTGGGAGCCAGGATGGGTGGTATGACAGAGAGGAAGTCGCTTGACTGTGGGAGTGGTCTACATCAGAGGGTCCAAGCTAGGGGGCAGGACAATGGGGGAAAAGAGAGTATTACCCAGCTGCAGGATTGGGGGTTCATTTGGGGGGGTAGTACTTACCAGAAATTGTAACACTACCTGTGCCTCCCAGCTCCTGTGCCTCAGGGCTGGCTGGGTTCGCTCTCCACTCTGGGTGCTGCAACCTCACAGGTTGCAGCACTGCTCAGCTTTGGCCTGTGCCCCCCCAATGGGGGCCCAGCCAGGCCAAATTTTCATAAGTGGCATTGTGATCTGTCACACAGGGTCTCAGTGAGGACTGGGGGGCAGTGCGGAGCACTCATTTAAATTTGGCTCAGTGTCATGGTCCCCTCCTGCAATCTGGACTGCTGTGGCTGTGCCTCCCCTATCACCCACTCCTGGACCCCAACTTACCCTGCCTCGCTGTATGAACCCCCCACTTTTGGGTCAGCTCACACCCAGCCCCCAGCATGTAATCAGTCTCTCAGTGAGTGGAAGTGCGCTCTCAAGCCACTCATGAGATAGTCACCCAGGCTATGTCTACACTTGTTCAAATAAGTCGACTTTGTTAAGTCAACTTAACAAAGTCAACTTTAAGTCAACTTTGTTAAGTCGACTTAGCATGTCCACACTGTAAATTTAGGTCGACTTAAAGTCGACCTTGCCAAATCAACTTAGAGTGTCCACACTGGATGCCTAAGTCGACTTGTAGGGGCTAGGTGGACCTGGGAGTGGTGCATGGTGGGAAGGGGGGCACCCAGAGGTGCCCCCCTTCCCCAGACACCCCTTCAAATTACCAGGGAGCTCAGCATTTTCTCCATTGTACCAAAGTACATGGGGGCTGAGCAGGACAGGGACAGAGGCAGGATATAGGAGCAGGGTGGGCAGGGCTGTGTCCTGCCCTGTAGATGGGCATGCCAGGGTCTGGCTGTGCCAGGCACCCTGGGAGGGAGGTCAGTGCGGGAGCCCTGAGGACCCTTTAGGTTGACTTAGGGCTAAGCCACGTCTACACTGGCTTAAGTTGACTTAATAAAGTCAACTTAGCCAGTAAGTCAAACTAAAACTAGGTTTTACTAAATTGACTTACAATTTCCTTAAGTCGACTTAAGGAAACTGTAGTGTAGACACAGAGTAAATTAAGTCAACTTAAGCAGGCTTAAATCAACTTAATTTACAAGTGTAGACGCACCCCCAGTGAGCACCCACAGCCTCCAGATGCAACTCCGTGGACTTCCATCTTGCAAGGTGCAGCATATGCCCACTGGGCCTTGCAAGCTCATTTACGTTGGTTGTCAATTTAACAGAGAAATCGGTATGCATTAGCTTTTGCTCTTGTTCAGGCTTTCACACTTATACATCCCACATTTCACTGCTTTAGACAAAACAAACATAAGTTTATTGATTAAAACGTGATTTTAAGTGACTGAGCCAAACCTGAGTGGCATTGTGAGCAGGTGCACCAGGTCACAAAATCCAGAGCAGGGAGCCGAGCATGGTCTGCCCGGACGTCCTTTTAACACATTCGGGTGAATCAATTTTGGGTCGCAACCCACAAGTGGAAAATACTGTTCTAGCAGTTCCTTATAGTACAGCTTACTGATACAACAGGATGCAAGCAATATGCAGCAACTGGAGGCATTCTTACAATGTACTGCATAGGAGCTCAAAAGTCCAGAACACACTTTTTATCTCTTCATTACCATTGCATTTGTGCCTTGGCAGAGGAAATATGAATAGCAAGATCCATGACTTCAGAATTCATTATGTTTGCAGTGAAGTGAAGAAATCAGATGAGCACCAACGAAATAATGTATTTCACAGAGTTTAGCTTGCATGTATGGTTGAGGTTCGGGCAGACTTTCTCTAGTGTCTGAAACACAGGCAATCACAACTAACTCAAATTTCATCTAGTCTTTGTACAAGTTTCTACATTTTTCTTTCATTTTCCACAACTTCCTCAACAAATATATGGACCTTTTGAATAGATCAGTGGAGCCGAATTGAGCTGCCATATATTTTTTCAAGTAAGATATAGCCTGAATCAGTGTTTCATATGCCTCTTCCATGCATCTGGTAATGATTCATAGTCTGTATTTTCTAAAACATAATACAGACTAAATGACATAATTGGGCTTCAGAAAAGCAGATTTTGGCTCCCTTAGGGAGCTGATGGGCAGGATCCCTTGGGAGGCTGATCTGAAGGGGAAAGGTGTCCAAGACAGCTGGCTGTATTTTAAAGAAACCCTGTTAAAGACACAGGAAGATAACATTCCGATGTGCAGGAAGAACAGCAAATGTGGATGGCGACCAGCGTGGCTTAACAGGGAACTCTGCGGGGAGCTGAAACATAAAAGGGAAGCTTACAAGAAGTGGAAGCTTGGACAGATGACAGGGGAGGCGTATAAAGATATTGCTCAGGACTGCAGGGATAAAATCAGAAAGGCCAAAGGACAATTGGAGTTGCAGCTAGCAAGAGATGTGAAGGATAACAGAAAGCGGTTCTATAAGTATATCAGCAACAAAAAAAGGATCAGACGTGGTGTAGGTCCCTTACTGAATGGGGCAGGCATCCTTGTGGAGGATGATGCAGAAAAGGCTGAAGTACTCAATGCTTTTTTTACTTCAGTCTTCACAGGGAGGGCCAGCTCCCAGGCTACTACACAGGGTAACGCGGAATGGAGAGAAGAGCGGCCCTCAGTGATGGAAAGTCAGGTTAGGGAACACTTAATGAAATTGGATGTGCACAAGTCCATGGAGCCGGATGAACTGCATCCGAGGATGCTGAGGGAGTTGGGGGAAGTGATTGCAGAGCCGCTGGCCATTATCTTTGAGAACTCGTGGCGAACGGGGGTGGTCCCAGAGGATTGGAAAAAGGCAAATATAGTATCTATCTTTAAGGAAGGGAAAAAGGAGGATCCGGGGAACTACAGACTGGTCAGCCTCACCTCAATCTCTGGGAAAATCATGGAGCAGGTCCTCAAGGAATCCATCCTGAAACACTTGGAGGAAAATAGAGTGATCAGGAACAGTCAACATGGATTCACCAAGGGCAAATCGTGCCTGACCAACCTGATTTCCTTCTATGATGAGATGACTGGATTTGTGGATGTGGGAAGAGCCGTTGACGTGGTATACTTTGACTTTAGCAAGGCTTTTGGTACGGTTTCCCACAGCATTCTCGTCGGCAAGTTAAGGAAGTATGGGTTGGACGAGTGGACTGTAAGGTGGATCGAAAACTCGTTAGATCAACGGGCTCAGCGGGTAGGAATCAATGGCTCGATGTCTGGCTGGCAACCGGTAACGAGTGGAGTGCCCCAGGGGTCGGTCCTGGGGCTGGCTCTATTCAACATCTTCATTAATGATTTTGATGATGGAATAGACTGCGTGCTTAGTAAGTTTGCAGATGACACCAAGTTGGGGGGAATGGTAAATACTCTGGAGGGCAGGGACAGGATCCAGGGAGACTTGGACAAATTGGAACACTGGGTTAAAAGAAACCTCATGAGGTTCAACAAAGACAAGTGCAAAGTCCTGCACTTAGGACGGAAAAATCCCATGCACTGCTACAGGCTGGGGACCGATCAGCTAAGTAGCAGTGTTGTACAAAAGGACCTGGGGGTTATGGTGGACGGGAAGATGAATATGAGCCAACAGTGTGCCCTTGTTGCCAAAAAGGCCAATGGCATATTAGGCTGCATCAGTAGGAGTATTGCCAGCAGATCGAGGGATGTGATAATTCCCCTCTATTCAACACAGGTCAGGCCGCATCTGGAATACTGTGTCCAGTTTTGGGCTCCCCACTACAGAAAGGATGTGGATAAATTAGAAAGAGTCCAGCAGAGGCCAACAAAAATGATTAGGGGGCTGGGGCACATGGCACATTATGAGGAGAGACTGAAGGAACTAGGCTTATTTAATCTACAGAAGAGAAGACTGAGGGGAGATTTGATAGCAACCTTCAACTACTTGAAGGGTTGCTCCAAAGAGGAGGGAACTAGGCTGTTCTCGACGGTAACAGAGGACAGAACAAGGAGCAATGGTTTGAAATTACAGCTGGGGAGGTCAAGGTTGGATATTAGGAAAAACTTTCTCACTAGGAGGGTGGTGAAGCATTGGAATGGGCTATCTAGGGAGGTGGTAGAATCTCCATCTTTGGAGATTTTTAAGGCTCGGTTAGACAAAACCCTGGCTGGGGTGATTTAGGGGGAGTGGTCCTGCTTTTTAGCAGGGGGTTGGACTAGATGACTCGTGAAGTCCCTTCCAACCCTATGATTTTATGACCCAATTGCGTTACTGCTAACTCCTAACATTGAGCACAGGCTGAAATAGACAGATCTTTCTGTGCTCAGAACTATATAGACCCTTTCCCCTCCATCAGTTAGCCTCTTGTTAGAGTTCTGCCTGCAGATTTATTTATTTATTTTTTTACTTGCACTTGCAGTTTTAAGACATGAAGGTACAAAGCAGCAAACCTTCAATATGTTTGCTCTTTCAGTGTGCATGTTTGAGCCTAGTGTGAATTATTTGTGGACAATTGCTAGGATAGTTCACTGATTTACCACCAATCTGTGGAAATTATCATGTTCCACAATTTTCAGTGAACAGTTGACTTTTCTCTCTTTTGTAGGAGGAAAATCTCCCTGCCGTGCCTTACTCCAGAATTCTGGCTCTGAACAAACCTGAGTGGCTGTATATATTCTTTGGAGTGATTGCCGCTGCCTTCTGTGGCAGTATCTATCCTGTATTTTCTCTTACACATGGAAAATTAATTGGGGTAAGTTCTGAAGTGCATAGTAAATGAGCTTGAACAAGACACGAATTCAGAACTTTAAATTCTGCCGTCCCCTCCAGCTAGTCCTCTCTAGTGATACCTTAAGGCTTCATCCTACTCCCACTGAACTTTCCAAGAATCTTTCCTTTGGTGTTAGTTAGAATGGGATCAGGCCCTTGATCTTCTCTCCCCTGGGACTTCTTGTCTATTTTCAAGTCCCATATTTAGCCTAGCACTTTCTACTGTTCTGCAGGCCCCCCCTCTTGCATCTGACCCTGTTGTCTGAATTGATTCCATTTTCTTTGGACAGTAAGATCCTTCAAAGTGTCTTGCATTTCTATGTGTGTAAGTACCATGGAAATCCATGGGACTACATAAATAATTAACTCCTTGATTCCAGAATAAGTGCAGGAAAGAAATGGAAGTTCCTTTGGATTCCAGCAGATGTTTCTTGGAAGCTATTAGGATTTGGAGCAGGGTTGGGAAGCAGCAGCCAGGGAGGATGTTTGGAGCTAAAGGTTGAGGGAATCTATTTAACATCAAGCAAGAAAAGAGGAATGTTGTGGAAAAGCAGATGGTCTGAGAAAGTTACAGCTTTCAGTGTAAGGCAGATAAGAACTAGTGAAATAACAGCCTGGCAGCAGGGTTTAGTGGACCTGCAGCTGAGAGGAGAGTGAAGAGAGGGGTTGGAGAAAGAGCAACTGATGAGAGGCAGGTCAGCTAGGACTGTTGGCATGAGGCCTGGGCCAGCAGCAGAAAGACAAGAGATGGCAGAGCTCAGGAGCCAGGGGAAGACCTGAGAGAAAGTGAAGTTGAATACTATCTCCAGTATTTCCTGAGCTAGTGTAACTGGTGATTACTTTATGCTTTTCTTACATAGGTTTTTCAAGAAACAGATCCTGAAGAAAGGAGCAAAAATATCATGTGGATTTCTCTGATGTGTCTTGTACTGGGAGTGATCAGCTTCGTGACGTATGTAATCCAGGTAAATATTGCTACATTGAAAAGTCCAAATTGAGGATCTGGTCACATACATTACGGTAAAGATTGTCAGATAACTCATTGCAAGGCTATTCTGGGGCCATAATGCAACTTTGTCTGTAATTTGTTTCTTAAAAACTGCTCCAGAACCAAACTACTGAATGTCTCAAGTGCTCCTGTAGAATACAGTGTGTTACCCTTCTACATGGCCAGTTACAACGCAGCCCAGGGCAGTAATGGCTGAGAAGTACTGTATGCTGGTGAGCGTTCTGGGCCTATGGAGATGTATTTGGGCACAGCCCAATTCCAGTACACTAGTGTATACATTACAAAAACCACCAGCACAGCTGGCACTGTTGTGCACCCTTGAGAGTAGTGTGACTGGTGAGGCTAAAGGATTAGTGAGGGAGAGGGAGGCCATTCCTATGGAGCAGATTCCAATGGCAGGGAATTATTGGGGGGAGGGGGCGGGGTGGTTCCCGGCTCCGTCTGTCCTTCACAGGTCCGACTGCTGTCTCTCCCCCAGTCCTTCTGACCAGGAAGGCAAGGAGTGAGGCTTTAGCCCTGGGTTCACTGGCCAGGTGGTTAAGTCCACTAGTTTCAACCCTAGGTTTTCAAGCAGGGGAAGCAAACACAGTAATCCTTGGCCTAGTCTGCCACAAAGTGAGCCCCCCCCCCCCCCCCCCCGCCCCCCAGGGGAATCAATCACCCTAGGGTTGGGGTGACAAAGGGAAGAGAGGAGGGTGATGCAGGCCCACCTCACTCCACTGTATCCCACCCCAGGGCCCTATGAGTGGCAGAGTATTGTCTCACTGGGTTAGGGGGCTCCTGCCAAAATTCACTGACTCCAGTGCAGGACATGAAATAACCTGACTGTTGTCTGGTTCCCCTGAGCTCCTTCTCCCACCACAGTCCGCTGTTGTACCTGGCCTTCAGAATCACCTTCCACCTCAGGGTAGTCACCATGGGTAGGCTACACAGCCCCTCTGTGTCATCAGCGGGTGGCAGCTCCTCCAAGTCACACCCAGGTGAAGACTCTTCCGGGTTGTAGGCAGCTGGCAGCTCCTCTGGGTCACAAGTGGTGCACAGCTCCTCAGCAGCATAGCAGTAAGACCAGGGCTCCAGAGTGAGTGGAGAGACATCCTTCCCCTCTGATAGCCCTGTCCAGACTGAGTTCGAGACCTGTCCTTCTCCACTTCCTGCTCTAACACCTGCTTCCATTGTGGTGGGCAGGATGGCTCTGGCTCTGCCTACCTGGGGCAGGTCATTCTTCCTTGCCCATTGTGAGGAGGCCACCCCCTCACTAAAGTGACAACTGCTGACCTCTATAGCTGGCTGCTGAAGCTTGTGGGTGCGGCAATGTAATGAGTCTCATCCAATCACTCCCCATGCTGTTCCTGATCCAGGGGCAAACAAAGAATCTCAGTTTCTAGGAATGTGTGCAGCACCTTTCACCAGTTTTAAATTAATATCTGAAACCAACACACTGCTGTTTTCTATAAATTGTGTAGGTAAATGATTGAAATATCACATTTACTGCAGGTTTTTCTGAAGATGACCTCATAAACCATTATATAAAATTGAACTGTTTGATTTCCTATTTGCCTTTTTCAGGGTTTCATGTTTGGCATGTCGGGGGAAATTCTGACCAAGAGACTGCGATCTTTGTCATTCAAAGCAATGCTTCACCAGGTGCGTGTCACTTTTCTGGGTAAGAGCGGTAGGCAGCAAACATGCAACACTCCTGCCATGAAGGCTATATTGCTTTTGTGGGCTGTTATATATATATAACAACATGAAAATACCTGGTTCCCTGTGGCCTGTTGAGACCCTCCCTCCAAAGTGGCATTGAGAGCCCATCCTTTTACTGAAAATTTTAAAAGGACAAGCTCCCGGGCTCTTAGCACAGGTGCAAAACACAATAAAACAAAAGCATTTACAAATTAGCTCAGTGCTACTATGAAAGCTGTTCAAAAGCTGTCCAATTTTGATGACATCTCTTTTACTATACACCCTTCTGGGGAGCATATAAAATGTGCACTTATCTGAGTGTATTCATATATTTGCAAAGATTAACAAATCAGAAGTTTAATCTCTATCTCACAGTGATGGTCGTGATATAAATGTTTAGATAAACAGGCTTATGTCTATTTGCACCAAACGCCACAGCAAACAGACCATATCATAACAGATATAGGTTCTCAAAGCATTGTCTAGGCTCATAAGAGTGGCTTCTCTATTCCAGATGACCAGCTGGATCAGGAATGATTTACCTGAACAATAATACTATTCATAGAATCATAGGATAGGAAGGGACCTCATGAGGTCATCTAGTCCAACCCCCTGCTAAAAGCAGGACCAATCCCACTAAATAATCCCAGCCAGGGTTTTGTCTAACCGGACCTTAAATATCTCCAAAGACAGAGATTCCACCACCTCCTTAGGTAACCCATTCCAATGCTTCACCACCCTCCTAGTGAGAAAGTTTTTCCTTATATCCAACCTTGACCTCCCCAGCTGCACCTTGAAACCATTGCTCCTTGTTCTGTCCTCTGTTACAACTGAGAACAGCCTAGCTCCCTCCTCTTTGGAGCAACCCTTCAAGTAGTTGAAGGTTGCTAGCAAATCCCCTCTCTGTCTTCTCTTCTGCAGATTAAATAAGCCTAGTTCCTTCAGTCTCTCCTCGTAATGTGCCATGTGCCCCAGCCTCCTAATCATTTTTGTTGCCCTCCGCTGGACTCTTTCTAATTTGTCAACATCTTTCCTGTAGTGGGGAGCCCAAAACTGGACACAGTATTCCAGATGCAGCCTCACCAGTGCCAAATAGAGGGCAATAATCACATCCCTCGATCTGCTGGCAATGCTCTACTGATGCAGCCTAATATGCCATTGGCCTTTTGGCAACAAGAGCACACTGTTGACTCATATCCATCTTCCTGTCCACCATAACCAACAGGTCCTTTTCTACAGTGCTGCTACTTAGCCAGTCAGTCCCCAGCCTTAGCAGTGCATGGGATTTTTCCATCCTAAGTGCAGTACTTTGCACTTGTCCTTCTTGAACCTCATGAGATTTCTTTTGGCCAAGTGCTCCAATTTGTCTAGGTCTCCCTGAATCCTGTCCCTGCCCTCCAGAATGTCTACCATTCCCCCCAGCTTGGTGCCATCCACAGACTTACTGTGTGTGCAATCTATCCCATCATCCAGATCATTAATGAAGATGTTGAATAGAACCAGCCCCAGGACTGACCCCTGGAGCACTCCACTCATTACTGGTTGCCAACTAGACATTGAGCCATTGATTCCTACCCGCTGAGCCCGATGATCTGGCCAGTTTTCTCTCCACCTTACGGTCCACTCATCCAACCCATACCTCCTTAACTTGCTGACAAGAATGCTGTGGGAAACTGTATGAAAAGCCTTGCTAAAGTCAAGGTATATCACGTCAACAGCTATTCCCACATCCATAAATCCAGTCATCTCATCATAGAAGGCAATCAGGTTGGTCAGGCACAATTTGCCCTTGGTGAATCCATGCTGACTGTTCCTGATCACTCTATTTTCCTCCAAGTGTTTCAGGATGGATTCTTTGAGGACCTGCTCCATGATTTTTCCAGGGATTGAGGTGAGGCTGACTGGTCTGTGATTCCCTGGATCCTCCTCCTTCCCTTTCTTGAAGATAGATGCTATATTTGCCTTTTTCCAGTCATCCAGGACCTCCCCCATTCGCCATGAGTTTCCAAAGATAATGGCCAGCAGCTCTGCAATCACATTGGCCAACTCCCTCAGCACCCTCGGATGCAATTCATCCGGCCCCATAGACTTGTGCACATCCAACTTCTTTAAGTAGTGCCTAACCTGACCTTCCATCATCGAGGGGTGCTCTCCTTCTCTCTATTCTGCATTACCCAGTGTAGTAGCTATTGTAACATAAAGGCCCAATACTCCCTGCTGATGGAACCCTGGGAAAGCAAAAATCTCTGTTTGTTCTTTTCAGAGGATTCTCTGTGGGTGGACAATTTTAGCACCTTGCTACCATTCGTAGTGCTTCAGAACAGCTTTGCTTCCCAGAATTCTGCATGTGTATAGAAAAATATGAGGCAGGCAGGCAGGCAGGCAGGCAGGCAGGCAGGCAGGCAGAAAGAAAGAAAGAAAGAAAGAAAGAAAGAAAGAAAGAAAGAAAGAAAGAAAGAGAGACCCAGCTCCCCTTATTTTCCTTTACCGTCAGAAAAAATTGGACTGATTCTCCTCTGATATGCATCCATGTATATTAGGAAATATTTCACTAAAGGCAGTGTAATATAAAACTGGTATGAGAGAAGAACTGTGCCTATCAGATTTTGGTTTAGAATGGAAGGCACGCTTATGGTGCATGATGAGTACGTGACTCTAGATTCTAAAATTTTTGCAGTTACTATCACCTGAACTGTTAACAGTTGAATGTTCTGAAGGTAAGAATAATTTATTTTAAGACTGTTTTTAGTTTATTTGGCCAATGTTATTCATTGCAGAAGAAGAGCATGCATCTTCATTCTTATGTTGACACTCTCTTTTACTGATGACCATGACAGGTCTGAGTTACAATAAACACTTTTCATTTCCAAAATGAAAAATAATCGAGACACTTATTTATTTGCAGGAGATTGGGTGGTACGATGATCATAAAAATGCCATAGGGGTTTTGTTAATCAGACTTGCTACAGATGCTTCACAGATCAAAAGGGTATGTTAATTTTATTCTTATGTATTTGTTTATTTTCATTTTGCTTAAAAATACATATTGCAATGTTGGCAAGGGACAATGAGGGTATTTTGGAAAATAATTGGATAAATTAACTCTAGGGATGAGCTGACACATTTAAATAGCTGTCAACATTGTGGAAACAGTTTCCCTAACTGACGATTTATGAGAATCATCAAAGATTTGGCAGATGTTCATGTATGTTCCATTTCCTTTCTGTAAGCTTCTAAGCAAACCATTTAGTAACATTAAAAGTAAGCCATGAGCAATGAAACTCACTCATGTGTCAGGGGCCACTGTAAGCACCTCTGCACCACTTAAACCCCATGATGGAAGAAACTCTTCAATAGATCAAGTGGCTCTAAAGCCCCACTTATGTGGCCTGCATTGCAGCCCATTGCTTGGCCTCTTGTTGATGTGGGTAGATTTCTTCTTCCCAGATGTGTCCACTGCATTTCATGCACAGAAAGTGGAGTTATTTGGGCTTCATGGGGTGAAGTGAGCTGTCATTAATATAGGGGGTCAGTGATGGTAGAAGTTGAAGAGACAGCGTAACTTTGGGGAATGGCGTAGGGTAGGAGCCACTGAAAATTCTGCAGATTAGTATGGCAAATTCTGCAGAATTCTCTTTCCCTTTCCCATCCCATTACACTACCCCTCAAAATATTCTTAAGTATCAGCCATAATTTTTTAAATAAAATCACTCATGAGCAAACAGTATTAAGTTTCCTGATATATTCAATAATTTAAAAAAAATCCTGCCTCAGCTCCTAGGTTCATTAAATTCTTTAGATCGTCAGACTCTCTAGATTTCATACCACTCTGCCTCATTTCCTCCTTACTGGCCAGCCTAGAGTGGAGGGGAGGGGGGAAATCAATCAAATATTTGTCTGAACAGATAATATTTTAGTCTTTAAAAAGTGCAGCTTAATTATTTGGGATGAGGTCCATTATCCCAACTCTCAGGGTAAAACAGGAAGAAGGTGACATATAGGATTCAAACTATTAAAAGTTTAATAGACCAAAACAAACATCAGAAGCCATTGTATTCTCTGGAGGATAAAGAAAAAATGTCACTAAGTGAGATACAAGATGGTTAAGGTAGAACCCTTTATTAGACCAACTTCTATTGGTGAAATAGACATGCTTTCAAGTTTAAACAGAGCTCCTCTTCAGTTTTTCTTCTTTTTCCTTACCAATAGAAGTTGGTCCAATAAAAGTTATTACTGCATCCACTCTCTCTAATATCCTGGAATCAACACCACTCCTGTTAAGTGGGCAGCCATATGTTGTGTACGCTGAAGCTTTGAAAGTGATCTTCATCTGTAAGCCCCTAGGGCACATAGTAAAAATTAATCTTAGCATTGCTTTGATGTTATAATTTTACTGAATCAGAAAAGTCTCTTGAGGTCAGGAATGTCTCTGACTAGAGAAGAAAGAATCAGACTTTCTACCCTAGAGTTTTTTTAGCTTTGCCATAGTACAATATTTGAAAGATGGACTGTTTCCATAAGACTTTCCATATCGTCTGCAGCCATGAATAGAGTTGGCCAACATGTTTTTAGTGAATGGTATTCTCGCTGAAATATGTATTTTTCAGGGCCCTGAAAATATTCACAAATTCGGAACAATTTTGACTGATAGTTTTAGTCAAAAGAGAAAGAAAGAGATTTTGTTTTAAGTCTAAATGTTTCATTTTGACAGTTTAAAAAGTGCCATTTAATTTTTTTTTTTTTGAAATAGCATTTCATTTTCAAATTTAAACAAATAAAGAAAAGAGGTGAAAACATCACAAAATGGCCAAATCATAACAAAAGGCTTGAAAAACAAATCGTTTTTAGTCAGACAAAATGTTTTGGTCATACTTGACAAAAAAAAATTATAAAAGAAGTTGTTTCAGTTCTAAAAATTAATAATATAAAAAAACAACCGACCTTAAAACCAATGCACTAAAAGGGACAAACCAAGTACAGAAGTAATTCAGATTGGTCAGACTTCTTGTACAAAGTATTTTAAGCATTGTGAATGCATTTGTTTGCAAAAGGTTGGATGGCCACTGTACATGCTACCCTGGCCAGTCAACCTTTTGCAAACAAATGCATTCATGGTACTTAAAATGCCTCATACAAGAAGTCTGACCAATCTGAATTACTTCTGTACTTGGTTCGTCCCTTTTAGTGTGTTGGTTTTAAGGTCGTCTGTTCTAAAAAACTTGGTTTTTTATATTATTTTTCAATCAAGACTAAAAGAAGATCAAATCAAACCTACAAACAGTAACTTTTCAGCTCAAGGTGGGATTCAAACTAACAACTGTTGGGTTTTCAGGTTTCTGCGCTAGCCCCTATACCACAGGGTCAGCCACTTGCAAGGCTTGGTGCTGGGCACAGATTGCCATTAAAACATGTAAACATTCCGCCATCTACTGGCAAAAGGTGGGAAAGCACAAGGAATATAGACAGACAGACTAGAGCCCTGCACGGATACAAATATGTGGATCTGCATACGATTTGCATCTGCACAAAGTGGTCCGCAGATATCCGTGTTGTATCCGCGGATGCAGATATCCACAGATAGCAATGTATTTGCAGGGCTCTAGCCCTGTACAAATAAAAACATATGGATCTGTATCTGATCTGCATCTGCAAGAAATGTTCTGCAGATATACACATTGTATCCGAGGATATAATGCAGATTTGCAGGGCTCTAATACAGACAGATGAACAGACAGACAAAGCAAAATTAATATAAAGGTCGTCCTGAATCATTTTATTCCTTGATTTTTCCAGTTTGGCTTCTCTGTGAAAAATGTATTGTTAGCTGAGCCATATTAATGAGTGTTTTTGCAGTTTACAAAGATCCAGTGTGCCAATCACCATTTTTAAATTTCTTGATGACATAGATGTGCAGATCCTGAGGGAGAGAAGAACTCTTTGGTGTGAACAATACTTTTCTGCTGTTAACCCTGCAGAAAACAATGTGCCTAAATAAAGGACCCTGCAGCTTCTATTATCTTCAGTTGCCCCTCTGAAAACAAAGCCCTCCTTTCCTTCAGCTTGAGATGCCCAAAATTAGAGGTCACTTTTGAAACCTTTGGTCCTTCATGATTTTTGGTCCTTTTTGTGGCCCCAGAGGGCCCTGCATTTTGCTGAATGGAGTCCATGTGGCCACAGTTTCATTTGGCTTCCTGAAGCTTCCTCACAGATATGGATATTTGCATATGTAATTGTCCATTCTAAAAGTACAACATTTATGATGGTTATCTTGATGAACAGTTGATCCTGAGTGAACAATGATTTCATAGCTTTGATTTATATTTTCTGTGTCATGAAGGAATTCTAACTTTGGACTCTTTACTTTTAACAGGCTAGTGGAAGACACCTCGGTTTGTTGACTATGATTGTCTGTACCATTCTGACAGCCATCATTATTGTTTCTGTATATGACTGGCGGTTAGGGTTCCTTATCCTCCTCTTCTTTCCTTTCGTTATTGCTGCAAATGTTATTCGAATAAGCTCTGGGTCTGACCATGCATCAAAAGCTTTGGAAGAGGCAGGAAGAGTAAGCCTTGCAATATTAATTAAATGGGTCTAACGCTACATCATTTTAAGGACAACATTGTCAGTGATAATTCCCTACTGAAAAATGAATAGTTAAAACACACATCACCCATGTGGGGCACTGGCCAGTGTGTGTGGGGGAAGGGCCTGGTGGGTGGGGTGCAGACACATGGAAGGCTTGACACATGCCTGGGGTACCCTGGCAGAAGCTGGACCACCTACTGGGGGCTGACACGGGGAAGTGTGGGGACCAGCGCAGAGTGCAACTCATGCTGCATAACCAAGGTAGCATGCAACCCTACAGAAAGGTGCAGCCTGGGATATGTGCACTCAGATGGCAAGGAGAAACTTCTTACTGTTAATGGCATAAACAGTGTCAGCTAATGGCACAGTACAATAAAATATAGAGGAGTTGGGAGGAGCAATTAATAATCATACTAGCCACGCAACTTAGTGGAAATGCCACTGTGTGACCTTGGGCAAATCATTTAATATTTATGCCTCAGATTGCCTGATAATGATCCTTAATCCCCCTTTAAAAACAAACAAACAAAACACAGTGAGCTAAAGATGAAAAGTACTACAGGTGTGCTAACTACTTGCTGGTAGGAGTAGATTCAAACATAAGAGAATACTTCGTATTGTCTTGTCTTCTGATTTAGATTTCAATGGAAGCAATTGAGAATATAAGGACTGTGGCTTCATTAACTAGCGAAGATGCATTTTATGAGAGATATAATGCAGGTTTAAACCATCCATACAGGTAGGATTTTTTAATTTAACAAAGTCTCAAGATTCATTCATATTACATTCATTTGCAAACTGGAAATATTTAATAAACAAACAAATGTGAAAGGAAATTGGCAACCTTTTCAACAACTTTAAAATGTATTTACTCAGTTTCTTTAAAATAACTTCTTTCATGTTATGTATGCATGTAATGTAATATTTGTGTGTATGTGTTGGAGAGAGAGAGAGACAGAGAATGTAACGGCATGGTATAAAGTTTTCTTAACATGAGTATGGGATATTTACTTGCTTCAAAAGTAGTGAAGCAGAGTAGTTATGTAGGTCAAGTGACAAAAGACTTTATACTACATCATAGAATCATAAGGCTGGAAGGGACCTGATGAGGTCACCTAGTCCAATCCCCGGCTAAAAGCAGGACTACTCCCTCTAAATCATCCCAGCCAGGGTTTTGTTTAACCGAACCTTAAATATCTCCAAGGACGGAGATTCCACAACCTCCCTAGGTAACCCATTCTAATGCTTCACCACCCTCCTAGTGAGAAAGTTTTTCCTTATATCCAACCTCGACCTCCCCAGCTGCAACTTGAAATCATTGCTCCTTGTTCTGTCCTCTGTTGCCATTGAGAACAGCCTAGCTCCCTCCTCTTTGGAGCACCCCTTCAGATAGCCGAAGGTTGCAATCAAATCTCGCCTCAATCTTCTCTTCTGTAGACTAAATAAGCCTAGTTCCTTCAGTCTCTCCTCGTAAGTCATGTGCCCCAGCCTCCTAATCATTTTCATTGTCCTCCGCTGGACTCCCTCTAATTTATTCACATCATTTCTGTAGTGGGGAGCCCAAAACTGGACACAGTATTCCAGATGTGGCCTCACCAGTGCCAAATAGAGGGCAATAATCACATCCCTCAATCTGCTAGCAACACTCCTTCTGGTGCAGCCTAATATGTCATTGGCCTTTTAGGCAACAAGAGCACACTGTTGGCTCATAACCAGCTTCCCGTCCACCATAACCAACAGGTCCTTTTCTACAGTGCTGCTACTTAGCTGATCGGTCCCCAGCCTGTAGCAGTGCATGGGATTTTTCCATCCTAAGTGCAGGACCTTGCACTTGTCCTTGTTGAACCTCATGAGGTTTCTTTTAACCCAGTGTTCCAATTTGTCTAAGTCTCCCTGAATCCTATCCCTGCTCTCCAGCGTGTCTACCATTCCCTCCAGCTTGGTGTCATCCGCGAATTTACTAAGCATGCAATCTATCCCAACATTGAGATCATTAATGAAGATGTTGAAAAGAACCAGCCCCAGGACTGACCCCTGGGGCACTCCACTCATTACTGGTTGCCAAATAGACACCGAGCCATTGATTCATACCCATTGGGCCCGTTGATGTAGCCAGTTTTCTATCCACCTTACGGTCCACTCATCCAACCCATATTTCCTTAACTTGCCATCAAGAATGCTGTGGAAAACTGTATCAAAAGCCTTGCTAAAGTCAAGGTATACCACGTCAACGTCTCTTCCCACATTCACAAATCCAGTCATCTCATCATAGAAGGCAATCAGGTTGGTCAGGCATGATTTGCCTTTGGTGAATCCATGCTGACTGTTCCTGATCACTCTATTTTCCTCCAAGTGTTTCAGGATGGATTCTTTGAGGACCTGCTCCATGATTGTTCCAGGGATTGAGATGAGGCTGACTGGTCTGTACTTCCCCGAATCCTTCTTTTTCCCTTCTTGAAGAGAGGTACTATATTTGCCTTTTTCCAATCCTCCGGAACCTCCCCCATTCGCCACGAGTTTTCAAAGATAAAGGCCAGCAGCTCTGCAATCACATCAGCCAACTCCCTCAGCACCCTCGGATGCAGTTTATCTGGTCCCTTAGACTTGTGCACATCCAACTTCTTTAAGTAGTCCCTAACCTGACCTTCCATCACTGAGGATTGCTCTCCTTCTCTCCATTTTGCGTTACCCAGTGCAGTAGCCTGGGAGCTCACCCTCTCTGTGAAGTAAAAAAAGCATTGGGTACTTCAGCCTTTTCCACATCATCCACCATGAGGATACCTGCCCCATTCAGTAAGGGACCCACACCATCCTTGATCCTTTTCTTGTGACTGACATACTTGTAGAACCCCTTTCTGTTATCCTTCACATCCCTTGCTAGCTAGAACTCCAATTGTCCTTTGGCCTTTCTGATTTTATCCCTGCAGTCCCAAGCAATATCTTTATACACCTCTCTTGTCATCTGTCCAAGCTTCCACTTCACATCACATCACCATGCATTATTTCTTATACGACAAGTATAGCATTACCAGTTTCGGTTGGACCTATTCCTGGAGGTTTCATCACATAATATAATCTTTAATTTAATATTAATCTTTACTTCCTCCGGACTCCTGGAGGGCTGGCAACCCTAATACAAACAAGTATGGACTTGCAGACCTGGAAATAAGGTACATTTATTTGTTCTCCTTTGGCCTTTTCAGTCACAATCTACAAGCTAATAATTGCTGGGGATGATTTCTAATACCCAAATATGTCAGACATTTCTTAGTCTCCATTTTATTTTTTTTAAATGAGCTACCATCCAATTTGTTTCTTTTGCATTCAAGTAAAAAGAGGGATTGAAAATGATATATTAGTTAGTCCTCTGCCAACATCACCTTGTATCATGATTTTATAAAGAAACTATTTTGGAAAACAATTTAAAAATATATTAGCACAAATGATGAGTTAAAATCTAAATTTCTACTATGCGGGAAATTCTAATATTTCAAAATTTATTTTGCTCTAAATTGGAACAAAAAGTTAAAATAGCAAAGTTTTTCACAGAAAGAATAGTTTAAAAAATGTCAATTTAGAAATGGCAAATTGTTTCATTTCTGAATTTTCTCTCCAAAAAAAAATTATTGTATATTCCCAAGTAATTGAAATATTTGATTTTCTGTTTAGCTGACCTGAAACATCTTGTTTCTACCTAGTTCAACATCAAAATGCATTACCCTATTATGGAACATTGCTTCATGGAAGTTTCTTTCTTCAGGACAGGCTACCTAGCTGGACTACGTCTCCCATGATGCAATGTAGCTCCTCTCTGCCTGGATAGCATAGTGCATTCTGGGAGTCATATGGCGATGGGTGCATATTTCAACAAAGCAGAAATATTTCAAGTCAAGTCAAACCAACCAAGTACAAAACATTTTGTTTTTCTTTTCCCAATAGAAAATTTCAAATGTGCAAAAACTGCATTTTCATTTGGAAAACCATTTTGTTAGAGCCAGCTCTAATTAGTATCAGTTTCTTTGTCACATCAAGTCTTACATATAACTAAGGCCTTCACTACACTAACACTTATACTGGCAAAACTTTTGTTGCACCAGGTTGTGAAAAAACACTACCCTGAATAAGTAAGTTTTCTAGCATAAGCATGTTAGAGCTTTGCCTAAACAAATACCTGGTCCTTTTAATTGCGGATGTTAGGAAGCTCCTGAAGCCCCTAGGCAAAGACCACCACTAACAATGATTTTTGTCTATTTACTATGCATGTGACATTTAATAAGGCAGTATGATTACAATTAAGGCAGTGATTAGCAGTACAATAAACATCCAATATATCCACAGACTCTCTAAACTGCAATGCTGCTTATTGCATGAATGCAGATTCAGGGTTTTGCATCAAGTATGGCTTTAAACATATGGCATAGAGAGCATAACAGAGCCCAATATACACATAATCCAATGCAATCAAGAACACAAGCCCATATGTAAAACACAATCACACAGGACTCTTTGTGCTGTTGTATAGGGATCTCATTCACACCCGCTGAGTCACGAGGTTCACCTGTGTACTGTTGCACACAGGATTTAGTCTCAGACCTGGTCAATGGTTATCCCCCATTCATACTTTCCTCCCCCCTGCAGCAGAGTTAGAGCAGCATGGACACCAAGCACAGAGGGTGCCCGTTTATGCACTCACACAAGAAGGGGATCCAGTGGGTCACAAGGTTCACCTGTGCACCCTAGCTTTCAAAGCCTTGGGGGGGCTTTGGTGCGGCTGCACACAGATTAGTCTCAGTCCTGGTCACCAGCTTATAATTTCATCACGCACACTCTCTAACACAACATAACACATTGATAAAAATAAGAGCATTTATAAGCACGCACACAGAGAAGCAGAAATGCTAGCACAATTATACCAAAACCAAAATCCTACACCTTCCCCTATTCCTACATCAACTCCAAACCCAAGGCTGATGCAGGTTTTGTTCTTTTACTTGAAAGTCTCAGCATAAAGCTGGGAAAACCTTTAAACTTTTTGTGTTACTTTTTGTTTAGGAGCCAGTCACTACTCTGGGCTCCTTTCACTTTAATTACCTTTCCTTTATCAGATTGCTGGTCTGATCTTCCCGATAGCTGGCCAGGCTTCCAAGGTTTCTCACCCGGTCCGTCTACATCCTGCAGCAAGCCAGATGAGGAGTACTCATGGGGTGATCAATCCCAGAGTCTTTCTACCTCAGAGTTAACTGAGACAAAATAACACTGAATTCGCTCCCCTAACAAGCCTCCCTTTATTGCTCAAGGAACTCAGTGATGTGGTGTTCTCTCCACTCTTAAGGTCCAGCTGTTTTCTTCTGATTATCTGAAGATGGTCAGAGAGCTCTCTGACCCCCCTCCTCTCTCTGCGGTTATCTAGCCAGAGGGCTGGGGGTCTGTTAACCTTCCCCTCCTCTCTGTAGCTAGTTTAACCCGCCTTCTGTTTGCACTTTGGTAATGGTCAGTCAGCTTTATCTAATTTAACAGTTTTATGGCCTTTCCCATCTTTATGCTCTTTGACTCTTTTTTTTCTCTCTTTTCAAGCTACTGATCTTGTGGCCTAGGTTTTGGACAGCCTAAGCCTCAGTATTACCTGACAAAGCACTTGTGTGGACAGCGCTATGCTGGTGGGAAATTCTGTCCTGCTGACATAGCTAACACATCAAGTTTAGGTAGTTTTATTATGTCAGTTGGAGAGCTCTCTCCCGTTGACATAATGCAACTACCCAACTGCTCTTACAGCAATACACCTGCACCAATGGAAACAGCTATGCCAGTGTCAATTTTAAGGGTAGACTAGCCATAAGGCAATCCAGTTTTACCATTCCACACAATAATATTGGTCACGATTTAAAAGTCATGACCTCACAGTGGAATCTGAGTTACTATTATTTTCCCCGCTGTATTCAGAACTAGCAATATCTGCAGTAACTCAGTAACTCTGTGTTTTAACCATTGACTTTTCTGTGGTGACCACTACAAATATCAAAATCGTCCAAAAATTCAAGCATTCAAAGATCATCAGAGACTTAAAGAAATTATTAATCTACTTTGTGTCAGATTGCTGAGGCCAGCCATAAGCATTTTTTCTAGAAACCAGTATTCAAGTGTTAAAAGCTTTTGTCTATTAAAGGTAATTTTGTCATAAAGCCCCCTCCAACAAATGATTACTTTGGAGGAGGGCATCTCATTTTTCATAACTACTGCCAACGGCACATTCATAGAGCCATTAATATGCAGCTTTATTATTATTTATTATTATTATGTATTTGAGTGAGTGAGATTCAGGATTTGCAGGCACTAATAGAAAGGTTTGACCTTCTCCTAGAGTCTTAGTTCTCAGCATTTCATGATAATTTTTTGCTTTAACCTAAGTCTTCTTTTAATCAGGGACTCTCTAACAAAAGCCCCCCTATATGGACTTTCCTACGGAGTAGCCCAGTGTGCACAGTACTTTCTTCTTGCAGCAGGCTTCAGATTCGGGGCATGGCTTCTTGTTAATTGTTATACAGACTTTACAAGTGTATTTATGTGAGTATATTTTATGAGAATACACATCATTCCAAAGGCAATGACTTTAGCCCATGTTAATTGGGTATAAGTCTAATTATTGAGGCAGTACTACAAGAGGTCCAGCAGTTTAGAATCTGCTCAGGAGTTCATTTCAGGCAGAAGGGTTATTGCTTGGAGAGGAAGCATGGAAGCAGTTATCTGTTGACACATATAGCTGCCTCAGGATATTTATTATGGAGCAGTTACAATGCTGGAATTTCATTGCAGACAACGGGCTTTCTAAAATGTTTCTGCATAGAGAAACTGCATACTAACAGTCCCCATAACATTGTATAGCTGTTATAGCTCTAAACTTTGTTTTCTAATCTTACATGTGTAATTTTTCTGGGACATAATTTTTTATGATTGTCACAATTCTCAGATTTAAAGATTCTGTAAAGTCAATTTGTTTTAAATAAGTAAAACAACATTTCTAAATTATTAAAAATAATATGAAGTATCTTTTTAAGTGAACTGAAAGAAGGTTTGTGTTTGGTTTTCAGCGCCCAAGCTTCTTTCATATTTTCTGCTATAAATCTTGGGCAGACCACTTCTTTGGTATCAGATTCTGGCAAAGCTAAAGTTTCTGCCCAACGAATCTTTCAGCTTTTGGATAGGAAACCTTTAACTGACAGCTATAGTGAAGAGGGTACAAAACTGGTAAGATCATTCAGAAAGCCTTTAAAACTTACTAAACTAGTGAAACTGTATTGTCCTTCATTTTATTAGTTTTGTTATATTGCCTTTCACAATGTCGAAGAAGATGGAATCAGACATGTAAAATTTAACAGCAAATACTTAATAATTTCATATATTTAATTTCATGTTTACCCAGTGGTATTTTATACCTTTTTTCTTGTGAAATTAACAGAATACTTTTAAAAGCAGTTCTGTTCTGAAAAATGATTGGAAGAATGATGATTCATTAACAGTTTTGTCACTTGGGGGTATTCAGAGTTACAACTGCGTTAGCAATACAAGAATATTCATCTGCTTTTTACTACCATAAACTATCAGAGCCAACACAACTATTGGGGAGAGTAATTAGATTCTATTCCTTCTTGTGTATCATCAACAGACTTGTTTGCTAAGTTCTAGTCAGTTACAATGGTGTAAGAGAGGCAAGTTGGGTGAGGTAATATCTTTCATTGGATCAAAGTCTGTTGCTGAGTCAGACAAGCTATCAGACTTACACAGAGCTCTTCTTCAGCTTTGTCTAAGCTTGCAAGCTGTTTTGCTCACCATCAGAAGATAGCCTAAAGTAATATATTACACACCTACTTTGTGTTTTTAATATCCTGGGAGTCTCATGGCTACAACAACACAGTGTACAACATCTGTGTAGCCTCGTTCAAATCAAAGGGATTAGTGAGGTATTAATGAGGACCTGCAGAGTCTTTGTTCTGGGTGGTTATATATGTGATGGAAAGAACCCAGCTTGCCTCTCAAACCCAGAGTTGACAGTTAAACGCCTCTTTGTACTTGTAAATTGAAAACATTTCATATGGAAAGTACTGGAAGATAGTAAATGTGAAAGCCCATGGTGCCGTATTTATAGTGCCTTTTTTTAAAGCAGAGGCGTCCTTTCAGAAACTAGAATTTGCTTTAGAAATCTGACTTTTGGATTGTGGCCTCGATTCAGAAAAGGACTCAGGCATATACTTTAAGCATCCCAATAACTCATGTGCATAACTTTAATTAAGTATTTGCTTGAGGTCTTTCCTATATCAGCTCCACACGCTCAAAGGAAAATACCTCGTTGCAGATAGAGACTGCAACTGAAAGCAAAGCCACTGCAGGCCAAATCCTGATCTCAGTGAAGCAGCTGCCTTTGACTTCAGGGAAACTAAGATTTGGCACAAAGGCTATGTCTATACTTACCAAAATTAGTTTGAATTAGTTAGTTCGAACTAACTAATTTGAACTAATTTTAGTTAGTTTGAATTAATTTAATTCAAACTTGAAAAATTTAGTTCAAACTAAGCAAGTGCGATTCATGGCACTTGCTTAGTTCAAATTAGCAATCTTCATTGATTTCAATGGGCCGGTTAGTTCGAACTAAGAAATTAGTTCGAACTAACATGGCCACATTGGTTAATTCGAACTAACTAGTTCGAATTAACCCTTTCTTCTAATACCCTATTCGAAGTTATTAGTTTGAATTAAGGAAGCCCTTAATTTGAACTAATAAAAGCCTAGTGTAGCCATGGCTTTAGTTAGTTCGAATTAAGCATCCTTAATTCAAACTAACTTGCCAGTGTGGACGTAGCCAAGGAGTTTTCACCTTGAAAGGCCAGCTCTCTAGGTGCTGTAACAACCCCTTGTACTCACAGTGCTGGGATTGCAGTCCTTCAGCTGTCCCATCCCCCAGGCATCAGACCAGGCTCCCACAATCCTTCCTAACATCTTTTTCACTTACCCCTGTCCACATATCTTCTTCTGTGCTACCTCTCATATTCTGTTCTCACTTACTACAAATAAGAGTCAATCAACTACCCATTCCTTGTTCAAATAAACCCTTAAAACTTAGTTGTCCTTGAAAAAAATGAATAATCCACCAAAGTAAAAGTGTTTAACCCAATTTATTCTGAGATGTGATGTTCACCTTCACTAGGTGTTTAATTTACAATCTAGAGCAGAGGTTCTCAACCCCTGGCCCATGGGCGAAAAGTGGCTCATGGGGCTGCCCGGTGCACAGCTGGGAGCCCTGCTGCGGCCACCCGCCTCCTCTCTGGTCCCAGTCAGGGCTTCAGGGGCTGCGGGTGGGGTTGCAGGCCGGTGCAGCTGGGAAGCTTGTGGTGGAGGGAGGGCATGGGCCAACTCGGCACACCCCACAGCACAGCTGGGAAGTGTGCTTCGTGGGGGGCATGGGCCAGCACTGCACAGCTCGGAGGGGGAGGTAGAAGGTGTGGCTGTAGGAGTGCTGGCTGCTGGGGGGCTGGCGACGGGCTACGTGGAGGCAGGGTCCAAGGGCTGGTACAGTCATAGTCACAGGGGAGGGGAGCGGGAGCAGGAGCATGAACCTCGCTGTTGCTGGGGCCCAAAAATGCCTGCCCACAAACTGGCTCTTTTCATGCCCATCCAGCCCACCCCCCCACCTTTAAAAAAAAACAAAACCTTTCATTTTTTTTTTCAAATTTTTAAAAAATCTTTTGGGCTTGAGGGCCACAAATGTAATTTTTACAACCCTGAAGGGCCACTAGTCAATTTAATTAAAATTGTATTTAAATTTAATAATTGATTTTAATTAATTGTAATTAAAATTTCATTTGAATTTAATTAACTTAATTTTAATGTACATTTAATTAAATAGATTGGTGTCCCCTCAGGGTTCTAAAAATTATATTTGTGGCCCTCGAACCAAAAAGGTTGGGAACCACTGGTCTGGAGAGTAAACTCCCTGTGGCAGGAGCTATGTTTCCACACACAAAGATGGTGCCCATATTATAGGATTGGTGACATTAAAAAGTGCTATTATGGTTGTTTACTCACCTAAACCAATGATAGTCCTTACAAACCAGGTGAAAAAAAATGATGTAGGTGAAAAAGAGAGAGGGGGAGAGAGAGAAAAAAAAAACCCTCAAGAAATATCTCCTGCAAACAGAAGATACCTCACACTCAATCCAGTGTCACATTTAAGCAATAATTAACTAATAAAAGTGTTATGGGTTTGAAAATGCGATATCATTCCCAACTGGCTTCTCAAGGCATTCATTTAAATGACTATATTTAATTGTATTTGATGCTTCCAAACAAGATATCCATCTCTTTTGTATTTTCTACTGTGTCCAGAGTCACATTGATGGAACCATTGAATTCAGGGACGTCCATTTTGCATATCCTACAAGACCAAAAGCTCAAGTTTTGCAAGGACTCAGCGTGAAGGTTAATAAAAGACAGACTTTGGCCGTGGTGGGGAGCAGTGGTTGTGGCAAAAGTACATCCATTCAGTTGCTGGAGAGATTTTATGACCCAATGGCAGGACAAGTGGTAAGGAGAGATTTATGAGATATTAACAACATTTAGAGCTTATAGAACTGTTCTTCAAAGCGTGTTATAGGCATTAAGCCATCCGCACCACACCACTTTTGAGGTGGGTAAGTATTGTCATCTCCTTTTACAAGGCTGGGTCCTACAGAGGAGACTTGTGATTTGTTCAAGGCAGAGCCAGGAGGACTCAGGAACTTCTGACTCTCCATCCTGGATTTAAACCACTAGATTATATTGCTTTGTTGATTTACTCAATACACTGGAGTGGGCATAATGCGTCCAATAGTGTAACTCTAGCCACTAGTTTTGTATTCATTTTAATATGACACAGTTTGAAGTCTAATTCATAACTTGGTGGGGCGTTTGATGCAAGTCCTATTAATAATGATGGGAGCACAAGGGGTGTGTCTACACTGGCAAGTTAGGTCAACCTAAGGAGGCTTAAGTCAACCTAAACAAAGCCACATGCACACTGGGCTTTTATTAAGTCGACTTAAGCACTTCCTTAAGTCAACTTAAGGAACCCTTAAGTCGACTTAATAACACCTAGTTTTAGGTCAATTTAAGCCTTAAATCAACTCCTTAAGTCGACTTAAAGCCAGTGTGGACAGGGATTAGCGCCTAAATTGGCCTTATTAAGTCAACTTAAAGCGTTAAGTCGACTTAATAGGGTCGACTTAGGCTATGTCTACACTAGAAAAAGTTAAATCGACTTTGTTAAGTCAATTTAATAAGGTTGACTTAAAGTCTAGTGATGGATGAGTCAAAGGGTGTTCAAATAAATGCCTGAAGATGAAGATTCTTGTTAAAACTCTTCAATCATCTAAGTTTAAGAAGCTCATGAACAAACTTTCCCATGAGATCCTTGGTACCTCACAACTTCAGTAAAGATGGAGATAATGTGGGCACAGCCTGTGATAGATTGGCAATTCCACCTCTGGGCCTGCTGGAAGCACAAAAAATAATATTAAGGAGAGGAGAAGTTTATCTGAGCGTCTTCGAATTTTCAAAGAGTTTTGGTTCAGTTAAATTTTGGATGAAAATTCTTATCTATTATTACATCAGAAGTAGTTCACCTTCCCCTTTATTTTACTCTGTCACTAGTTAGAGGATTTTTACAGATTTATGTTTCATGTTTACATTGTCCTCCTGAGGAGGAGTATGGCATTCTTCATGGAATGATTTTTCTCCTTTTCTGTTTCTAGCTGGCAGATGGGTTTGACATCAAGACTTTGCATTTGCAATGGTTAAGGTCCAAACTGGGTATTGTATCACAGGATCCTGTTTTGTTTGACTGCAGCATTGCTGAAAATATCCAGTACGGAGACAACAGTAGGGTTGTCAGTCAGAAGGAAGTTGAAGAGGCCGCTAAAGCAGCAAATATTCACGCCTTTATAGAAAATCTCCCTGAGGTAAATGAAAATGTCCTTCCATTCTCAGTGTGGATTAAGTATTCAAAGCGACTCATATAAAATTATCTAACCAGCCACCCATTAATGCAAAACACAGTACTTTTTTTGTTTTTAAAGCTTATTTTCTTGTGTATAGAATTCTCAGAGGAAAATAGGAAGCTGAAGTTTAAAATTGTAACTTGCAGTGTGCCTTAACAAATCTGCTGTCATAGTTAGCTCCTTCAAATACAAAATCTGAGCTCCAGTTCTCTTTACCACAGTAAATACACATATATAGTATAAAAGAGACTTCAATTGTAAACCTTTATCATTTCCTCATAATCTTTGGCCATTCTTTTAGGTTTTTAAGTGTAATTTGTAGTATAGTCTTATCTGAAATATGAATAATATTAAATTGTTTGAAATACATCTTAATTTTCGTGTTTGCAATGCACTTAGTTCTCAAAGTAGACAAATCCCTTGGAAAACCCCAAGAAATCACATTTTCTGTTAATTTACATGGAATTGAAAATGACATGCTGATCCTGAAAAATATTTCTTTTTTGTTACAACCTAGTTTTTGAAAATGTACTTAGAAGACAGTGTTGGATGTGCATAAAATAAAGATGAAATCTTGTGTGGGGGTCTCTAGAAACATGAAATTATAAATTTCTCTTGAGATCTACATAATCAAATACTGGTATCTCTGGCTAGACACATCAGTGGTTATATCACTTGGTAGTTCCTCTTCTTCAAAACCTGAGATTAATTTTCATTACAGAGCATTTATCAACAGATGTGACTGTAAACATGCATTTTAATTCAATTAATAGAATCTTATCAAATCTTAATGTTTATTAAAACGAGCTACATTATTCTTTTTTCTTTCAAGGTTGAAATACTTAATATAGCAGATTTTTATAGCAGAGAATATAAATTTCTGCTTCTAACTTTCCTTCACAATGAATACTTACAATGTCCTGTTATCTTCCATATAAAATACAGAAATATAATACTCGAGTTGGTAACAAAGGAGCACAACTTTCTGGAGGTCAGAAACAAAGAATAGCAATTGCTCGTGCTCTGGTTCGTAAGCCAGCAGTTCTGCTTCTGGATGAAGCCACATCTGCTCTTGACACAGAAAATGAAAAGGTTAGTAATGTGTATTATACCATTTGAAATACAAACAAATTCATGAGGTTCAGAAGCTAACTACATGTGTGGCCTATGTGTGGCTAAGGTAGCCACCTGAAAAAGCCAACTTCAGAGCAGGCTGCAAAAGGAGAGCAAATTCTCCCAGCACTGGTGGATGACACTGAAGTCAGACTTCCTAGCCAGCCACAAACAATGCTTCTGAACCCCCACACTAGCATCAGAAAATTTAAACAAAAATATATTCAGCGCCATTTACTGCATTTCAGTTTCTGGCTCCCAATTAACCACTGACACTAGTAAAATGATAAGTTACTTAAAACTCTATGGCTATGTCTACATTGGCAGTTTAAGTCAACTTAAGGAGGCTTAAGTCGAGTTAAACAAAGCCACGTCCACACTACGCTTTCATTAAGTCAACTTAAGAAATTCCTTAAGTCGACTTACTGAAAGTTTAAGTAGACTTAATAAAAACCACCCATTAGGTTGACTTAAGCCTGCTTAGGTCAACCTAACCCTTCTTTAGGTCGACCTAAGCCCAGTGTGAACGTTTAAGTCCACTTTGTTAAGTCAACTTAAGGGTGGTTAGGTTGATTTAACAAAGTGGACTAAGTCGACTTAAAGTCAAGTCGACTTAGTCCACTTTGTTAAGTTGACTTAATAAGTGACTTATGTTGACTTAAAAGTCAACATAAAGTCGACCTTATTAAGTCGACTTAACGAAGTCGACCTAACTTTTCCTAGTGTAGATATAACCTATGTTATTTACCAAAAGGGTTCTAATCCCAAAGGATCAGCCACATTACCAGATCAATACAACTTTGGATCTTACCCAAAACACCACGCTGCCAGCCAATCCTTTAGACACTAAAACTAAAAGGTTATTATAAAAGAGAAGAAACAAACTATAAGAGAACTGTTAAAGAATTAAAGCAATCAGATCCATAGAAATTATTTAAAGGTCCATATATATCAAGCTTCCACTAGATTTCTGGTTTCTATAGCCCTTCTGGAGTATATTCAGTACCTAGATGGGTCCCAATCCTTTGTTTTACATCTTCATTTGTTAGAAATCCAGTTCAGGGAACTGAAGACTAAATAATGCATATAGAGACTTTCTTCTAATTCTCTCATGAGAGTTAGCAGAGTGATTGTAGGCTGGTGCTGGGATCTCAGGCTGCATCTACACTTGTAAATTAAGTCGACTTAAGCTTGCTTAAGTCGACTTAATTTACCCTGCATCTACCCTACACTTTCCTTAAGTCAACTTAAGCAAGTTGCTTAAGTTGACTTAAGGAAAATAAAGTCGACTTAATGAAAATTAAGTCGACTTTATTAAACCTCCTTTTAATTCGACCTAAGGCTTAAGTCGACTTTTTCAAGTCGACTTAAGCCAGTGTAGACCTGGAGTACCCTAAGTCAACTTAAAGTCAATTTAGGACTCTCCAGGACTCTCCCACTGCCCTCCCTGCCGGGGGGGGATGAGCACAGGGGGAGCCTGGCATCCCCGCCACCAGGGTAGGGCAGGGCAGAGCCCTGCCCACCCTGCCCCTATGTCCTGCCAGGGTCCCTGTCCCCCTTTGCCCCATTGTACCAAGGTACAATGGGGCAAAGTCTGAGCCCCCTTGCACTGGACAAGGGGTGCCCCCCCTGCCCCCGTGGACCTGCCCTAGGTCTGCCTAGCCCCTAGAAGTGACCTAGGCATCCAGTGTGGACGCTCTAGGTCGACTTTGTAAGTTCCCCCCTAAGTCGACTTTAAATTTAGGTGTAGACACACTAAGTCGACTTAGTGAAAGTCAACCTAAATTTATAAGTGTAGACATAGCCTCAGTCCTGTGATCCAAACTTTCCCAGAGAATCTTGGACAGATGTAAGAAAAAAGAGATTAAGCTCAAAACTTCCTTTATAGTTGCAACAAGGTGGGCATTTGCAAGTATTTTCCTCATGTAGGCTTTGATGAAAGCAACTCTTGACCATTACTCAATGAGTTCATCTTCAGACAATATGGCCAGGAAATCATTCAAGTTCTCACAACAGTTCACAGATACTTTCTTGTGTGGAGAACAGTAATGTATATTGTTATTCAAAGTAAAACCTTCACCTCCTAGGCACATATAAGTAATTTGCTGCATTAGCACAGTTAACAGACAGTTTACATTGTTACATCAAAGGTCCATCTATATGTTAATATTCCCTTTTGACCTCTTAATCAGCAGAACAAAAGTAATAAACAGGAAAACATTTTATCTATATTGCTAACCTCTAATAAGACAGATGAAAACATCATCAGATAACTACCAACAATACACTTGAACGGTGTTTGTTTTGATTTAAAAAAGAGAAAAAGGTGCCGGTACTCAGCCCAATCTGGCCTGAGCTGGTAACCGGTGGCCACTGGATCCGGCCCTGTCCAGTGACCTGGGGCCACCGGAAGGAGCCGGGGCCTCATCGCTATGAAAAAAAGGTTCCATACCATCATAAAAACACTGGCTTTAGGGTCAGGATCTCAATGCATTCATGAGCCAATGGTTTTTTTTAAACTCTAGATTCTATCATCCCTTGTGTATGTCCCTGATTGCCATTGTAAATAACTTCACATACTGTGTATAAAGAGGGGACAGGAGAAGAATGGAAGGGTCTTATTTCTTCCCCCTTTGCTTGGGATGAATAAGATCTGCACAGAAAAGATTGCCCTTGCTCTGCTATGGGAGGTCCAATTTCCGTCTCCTCTCTTGTTTTATTTAATCCTGGAGTTACATGATGAAGCACTGTGTAAAACATTTTCTGATACAGTGTATAGGAAAGAAGCCATCCAAATAAAGTTATGTTGTAAAAGGCAACTAGAAATTAATTGGTATAAGGAAATCAGTGTAGAGAGTTTAAAAATGTAGAATCCATGAAACAAAATAATTTGAACTGAAGCAAAGGGGTGGTACATAGAAAAGCTGCATAGGAACTGCATTGGCATTCTGGATTTATTAACAACGTGAGGAGAGAAAAAAAGTATTCATGCATTCACTGGCAGAGCTGTCAAGATCTCAGCACTGGGGCCCATTTCACCAATCAGGGAGTGAATGAAAACAACTGAAGTGTTCACAAGCAGAAAGGTGGGGAAAGCAGCATAAAAATATGCTCCAGCAAAAATAAAACACCATGAGAAAATAACACCACACACACGTCCAGAAAAAGAATCACGCTGAATGTCTGTCACTGGCTAGGAGCTGGGATTTGTAGTCTCATAGACAAAGGCACTGTCATGAATTTCAGGTGCCTTTTCTCTCCAGGAGAGGGTTTCTGGGTGTTTTGTTTTGAGCGCAGAGGAGGCAGAAGGAGGGGCTAAACGAAGGTTTGAAAGCATTCAAGCTGTTGTGCTGAGTTTAGATCACATCTGTTCCCACCACCAAGCAATCTTGTGCCACAGGACTCCTTCTTTGTTTTGCATATTCACATTGAACAAGCCTTCCCCCACCACCGCCAGAAAGGCAGCCTCAAGCAAAGAGAAGCCAGGAGGGGACAGGAGCTGTATGCTTTTGGGGGTGGAGATCAGCAGGGGAAAGGAGACCTGCTCCTTTCCCCTACTGACCCCGGCCTCCAGCTGGGCAGAGGGGCCAGCAGGGAACAGTGGAAAAAAAGGTGCCAGTATGCAGCACTGGTGCGTACCGGCAGGAAAAAAAGGCCTGCACTTGCATATCAAAGCTCCAGTCTACTTGTAAGGACTGACCCTCGCTTAGCTAAGTCGACTTAGCATGTCCACACTTAAATTTAAAGTTGACTTGGGGGAAACTTACAAAGTTGACCTAGAGCGTCCACACTGGATGCCTAGGTCGACTTGTAGGGGCTAGGGGGACCTTGGACAGGTCCATGGGGGCAGGGGGGCACCCCTTTCCCAGTGCCAGGAGGCTCAGCCTTGGCCCCATTGTACATGTGTACAATGGGGCAAAGGGGGACAGGGACCCTGGCAGGACATAGGGGCAGGGTGGGCAGGGCTCTGCCCTGCCCTTTCCTGTGGGGGGGCATGCCAGGCTCCCCCTGTGGCCCCCCCCCAGTAGGGAGGGCAGTGGGGGAGTCCTGGAGAGTCCTAAGTCGACTTTAAGTCGACTTAGGGCTACTCCAGGTCTACACTGGCTTAAGTCGACTTTAGGAAGTCGATTTAAGCCTAAAGTCGAATTAAAAGGAGGTTTAATAAAGTCAACTTAATTTTCATTAAGTCGACTTAAGCAACTTGCTTAAGTCTACTTAATTTGTAAGTGTAGACGCACCCATTGTGTTTACCTCTACTATGTCTTTAAAGATCAGATTTAGGCCATGTATTTGCAACGTTGCTCTGCCTTTTTGGGCCTAGCATGACAGCATGAACATAGATGTTCCTTTTATGATTCAATTTTGAAAGTTTCACAGAACAATCCTTTGTGCACCCTCAATGTAGGCCTGCTTCTCCAAGATGTCGAGAAGCCCCACTCTTTGTGCCTAAATTGATAGTTGATGGCAATCAGCAACAGTTGGGACTAAAGATGGAGTGGGATTTTCAAAATTCCTCAGGGTTAGCCTGACTCAGCTCAAGTCAGTTATGAAGTCAATGGGACTTTTACTGGGTTCACAGTTTGACCAAAGCTGAGAACTTTGGAAAATCCCATTCATAATTTGCTTTGAGTTTGACACAGGTGTCTGTAGACAGTGTACAGTGATCTATTAAAGGAGGCCTTGTAAGGCAAATCAATTCCTTTTCCCTTCAGCCAGCAGCACTAGCAGCAAAGCAGGTCTCTCCCTGCTCTATTTTCTGCTCTGTCTGGGTGAACAAGTGTTGCTACAGAAACCAAGAGGGATCCACTCTGCCTCTAGAACTGCTGGCTGTCAGGATAGAGAGGAACGATGAGGAAGATTAACGTTGTCCTGCCCCTGTCTGCTTCCCAGTCCTTGGATCACTTGCATTCACAGGGTAGGAGGTGACATGCAGGAACAGCTGACCATTCTACCTATAGGGGAGTTGGAAAGAAGGGAAAAAGGTTTCAGTAACACCTTCCTCACAAGAGAAGCTGCTCAGTGCGAAGAGTACTTAAGCTATCCTCTGCTGGCTGAGCTTCCTCACTACATCCACCATCCACAGGAATGGGGGAGACACCAAAGGAATAAAAAAACTGTTGATTTGGATGGTGATGCAGTAGAAAATAAAATTGTCACCATGCAAAAGACCACCCATTATAAGCCAGAGGTCAGGATCCTGAATTTTGGACTTTTATTATAGACAGCAAGAAGCATATGGCATTGCTGGTACTATCAATGAAAGTGAAAGTTTTATTCATGTCCTTGGATTTGGCTGGTCTGCTTTCTCCAAAATGAAAAATAATCCAATCTAAGGACTGTGTGTGTCTGTCTCACGAACACTTGGACAACTACATATGTGGGGAAGATGGAGGCTCTTTCCACCTACAGGCTGAATTCGGTGGTTAAAGTATAATTTGACGGGCCCTGGAACCCTCCTAATCTCTGGGCCCCCTTCCCATATTGTCTGGGGCCCCTTCATGCATGTGTGGGCCCCAGCCCAAGTAGGCATTTGCAACCACTTCTCAGTACCACATGCATCGGTTATCGCTCCATAAAAATATTTATAATATATAGGGCGTTTATGTCTATAGCAATTATTGTCACAAACTAGCAAACACTGCATAACACAATAAGTATTGTGATTAACAATGGTGGGGCGTAGGGCCTGCCAGCAGTCAGGGCAGGGCGGAACATGTGTTCCGCCAGATTTTTCTATTTTTAGGGGCCCTGGAACTCTGGCCCCTGAAATTTGGGGGCCCCGGAACTGAGTTCTAGTGCATTCCCCCTTACTTTAACCCCTGGCTGAATTTAGAGAAATGTAACACAAATATTTGCTAAGCAGTCAATATCACAGATGACTCAGGACACCTCTGCAAATTACTGGTATTGCATGGTAAAGCTAAGTTTTGTGTTGGTTCAGACTACATCCTTCTGGACCTTCTGCTAGCCCTTGTTCATGAGACTAGTCCATGTGCCTTCAGTGAAATTATTAAAACAAGTAGGAGCTATAGTATTTGTCCTCCTGCGTTTGTGGCCTCCTTCATGCTTGGGAATTTCTGATTCCTATAATCCTGTGTAGAATATCCAAGTGATAATATAGACTATAAAGACAAAGGTCTTACCTAAGAAAGAGAAGATTCTCTAAGTAATAACAAAACAACAAGGAGTTTAGTGGCACTTTTAAAGACTAACAAATTTATATATCACGGGAGAAGGATTTTCTCCTATGAAAGCTCAAGCAATAAATAAATTTGTTAGTCTTTAAAAGTGTCACTAGACTCCTTGTTTGTTTTGCTGAACTAGACTAACTTGACTATCCCTTTGGAACTACATAATAACTAGTTTTTCATTCCATCTGTCCTCAGATTGTCCAGGAAGCCTTGGACAAGGCCAGGAAAGGTCAAACCTGCATTATTATTGCTCACTGCTTGACAACTATCCAGAATGCTGATGTCATAGCAGTGATTCATAAAGGAAAAGTGGTGGAACAAGGAACTCACAGCCAACTGCTGGCAAAAGAAGGACATTACTATGCACTTGTACATGCACAAGTGTCTCCTTAGATTCATTTTTTAAATTAATGTTATTTCTATAAACATACACACAACCTACAGCTAGTAATATTAAGAATAAATGCACCTCATTACTGAGATGTCAGCAGATTCAAAACATTGGCACATCTGGCCTAGTGAAAAACCAAGAAGCGACTTTTTTTTTTTGTTTTCCATCACACATTTAGTGTTACTTAATCTTAGTGATAAGCTTCTTTTGGGTTCATTGTTTTATTTTAAACTGTTCTTATATTAATGATTACAAGCCTTTCATAGAAATAGATATTGACATAATAGAGCACTAATCAGTTATAAACTATTTTAAAATCCATATTACTAACCTAACAAAACCTGGTTGTTCTTTTGAAAAAAAAAAAAAAAAGAAGTTCAAATATATATCATTGGCCCAATGACCACAATGGCTCCTTTTGGAGCTGATTAATGTCAGCCTGGTTGGGTTTGATCTAAGCTTCCACCTCCCTTGTAACCCTCACAGCAGGTTACTCCCCTAAATCAGTCTCATCCATCTCATGGAGCTAGTTTTCTGTCCCCCAATAAGACTTTCTCTGACCCTGATGGAAAGTTGAGCCAATTCAGTTGACCAGGGCTTCCTTTGTTCTTCCCTCCCACCTGCTGACCACTTCCTACCTCCATTGGGGTTTTCTGGACCCCTCCTCCTCAACCTTTCTGTCATCTGCCGACCTCAAGAACTTTATGATTTGGGCCAACCTCTATTCAAATGGTTCCTTCCATGCAGGTGACAAGATTTCTTCTTGGTCCCTTTTGTGGTCTCAGTCTGATAGCAGCCATTGCCTTACTGTGACAGCTCCCTTTTCTCAATTCTGGTAGTGACCTACCATTTAGATTTGCCTACTGCTTCCTCCCTTCTCCCCCCAATGTTTCCTCAAGCCCCGCAACTTGCTCAACACTGCTTTACCATGTCTTGCTTGGCTATTCTTTCAGCCTCCCCCCCAGCCCATTTCCACCCCCAAAACAGTAGCCTTTTATTTCAGCCAACATATAGTTTTAATTATAAGCCATGGGGTAAGAAGAAAAATGATTACATAGAAGGGAGGCGCTAACTTGAGTCGCTTCTCAGGGGACCTAGATGTGCTTTAAGCAGCCCTCCATTAATGTATCTAAATCAGGAAGCAAAGCTGGTGTTTTAGCAAGAACCAGCTTTAGCAATGCTGGATTGCATCCCTTGCCTTCAAAGTTGTCTAAACACCATTTTCATCATTAAAAAAAAAAGAGGAACTCGGAGATTAATGGCTAGTATTAAAACTCCTATCTTACCCACCTCCTATAGAAAACCCACCAGCCTCTCACTGCTTTTTAATTCTTCATCAAACAGTTGAAAATATTTTAAAGTTGCCATGAATCAACTGAGAGATGTTTTTAGTCAAAATAAATCAGAGCAATGCTTTCCTGAGAACTCCCCAGGCATTCCTATTCAGGAAGTGTCTGAGATTCCTATGGAAAGAGAAGAACTACTGTGGATGGTATTCTGCAGTTTTGTAACTCCAATTTTTGTTATTGTGAGGAAACCAATTCCCAGCTAAAAGTTCAGTCAAAAAGTCTGAACTCCTTCAGGACATTTTAGTGCCAGTGCCTCCAGCCTGAACCATTCTGACTTGAAATATATTTAGCTAGTCACTCATTTAAAATTGAAGGGAGAATTATAGGACAGAATTCATCAACAGTTGTTCTATTATGTAAGATCCTTGTGCAAGGGACCTATCTACCCAGCTTCTCTTCTCCACAGCTTAGAGAGGGATTCATTCTTTAAAGATACACAGGCTACTGCACTTTCCAGGCTTAGTATCTACAGAGTAATTTGACTATCCAATAAGAAAGATTCCACCTCCTTCAAGCCTTCACGGCAAAATACTTAGGACTGTTTGGCAAATTGTAGTATTTAAGCTGAAATGATTTGACAATGATGAGGGTTTTTTAATGGGTCAGTAGGTTGGGATGGAGGTCTTAGTCATATCTATATCACCTATGCCATAATTAGTTAATGGCTAGACAAGATGGGTGAGGTAACATCATTTATTGAACCAATCTCTGTTGGTGAAAGAGACAAATTTATGAGCTACCCAGGGCTCTTCTTCAATACTGCAGACAATAATTAATTTATTTCTTCTCAGATTAAAGAGAAGAATTAAGAGGCATCAAGTGATGCTTCATGAACATCTGTCCCTTATAAAAGAGAGTTGCTTCACTCTGAAGGAAAAAGCCATAGGGAAAAGAAGGATTTTAGTGAAAGAGCGGGTAAGGAAGTTAAACGACTTAGCTTTGGCACTGGAGGAAAAGATTCTGGACCAGCAGAAGAAAGAGATTAACATTAGAACTTGGAGAAAGGTAGATTTGTTGAGAAACTGTGGATTGTGGTCTGACTTTTTGTTGCCTTGATAGGGTTTGGATTTAAATGCTTTTCAGCTGGAGGACTGAATTGTGTATGGAAGAGATAGAAAAAAACACAGGTGGCTGGGACTAAGATTCCTGAAATATCAAATCCAGATACTAGGGGCACACTAATGATGAATGGCCATAGAAACTTGCTTCTCATGGCATTGATTCCAGATTGTTACAGCTGTGGAACGGACAATAATCTAATAAGATGCAGGGAATTCAGGGATTGCCAAAAATCTTTGGGATATTATGAATGACTGCTAGTAATGCAACTATTTGGTGTACTAAAAGGATTAAAATCTGCCTTGTGCTATACCTAATTGCCTTATGGGGAGTATGTTTGTTTAACATCTTAAACACAAAGAAAATGTTGAGACAAAAGTACTATTGCATTTTCATTACAGGAATAAAAAGTGGATGACTCATTAGGGGGGAAAATGAGACACAAGGAGGCCAGAACTAATGGCAAGAAGGTAATTTTAGTGTTTTCTATTTCAGCAAGCCTGCTGTCTTGTGACCAAAGATAAAGGAAAGTGTGTATTTTGAAATGAGCTGGTCATTGCTATTCAGTCAGGCTATGTCTACGCTGGCAAGTTAGTTCGAATTAAGCTTCCTTAATTTGAACTAACTTAAGCCTTGGCCACAGTAGGCTTTCATTAGTTCAAATTAAGGGCTTCCTTAATTTGAACTAATAAATTCACTTAACTTTTAGAAGTAAGTTAGTTAGTAACTAGTTAGTTCGAATTAATCCAATGTGGCCATGTTAGTTAGAACTAAGCACTTAGTTCGAACTAAAATTTGCTAGTTCAAATTAAGTTAATTCAAACTAACTAAAACTAGTTCGAATTAACTAATTCAAACTAACTTTGGTAAGTGTAGACATAGCCTCAGTGTAAAGTAGCTGTCAATCTCCTGTGAGCAATAACAGCTTCCTCTATTGAAGAATATGCTGTTTCTCTACATAGTAAACTGGATCTTCCATCTGGTTGCTGAGACAGCTGTGGAAAGATGTTAAGGCTGATGGCATTGCCAAGTACTGCCATGTATGGATCTGTCACATACATGCAACCCAATTGGCCTCAGTGGGCACAAGTAGAAATCTCCCTTGTGCCAAAGTGAAGGATATTTTGACTCACTTATAACTGAAGTACTGAGATGTGCCCTTAGCCTAAAAGTGGCTCTAAAACTAACATGGAGGCGGTTCCATAAATACAGTCTTTCAGTCGCATCATATCACCAGTTGACAAGTAGAGTGTTGCATCTAGCTACAGGCTTCCCAAATTAAAACTAGATCAAGGGTCAAGTTGTATTATATTTTAGAGGATTACAAAAATAATGGAACTGCAGGTTATGCATAAGCCTTAAGAGTCCAGTTCTCATTCCCATTACTTTATTGGCAGTAAAAGGAGTAGATAGATCTACAGGGGCCAAATCTGTAAAGTGAAAGTGTGTCCTTCATGTAGTTACTTTTCAGAGTACAACAGTGCAATAGTCTTTGCAAAGAGTGTAAGGAAGTTAGCATTACATATACAACAGTAGAAAGACAACAGAGTCTTGTGGCACTTTTAAAGACTAACAGATTTATTAATAAATTAATAAATCTGTTAGTCTTTAAAAGTGCCACAAGACTCTGTTGTCTTTCTACAATAGACTAACACGGCTACCCCTTTGGAATATACAACAGTGACATCTAATGGTTCAAGAAGATTCACCTGCTGCTTGTTTTGTCCCTTTAAAATGGCTAGAATAACTTAGAGGGCTAGTTTAAAAAAAACAAATCTGTCAAATAAAAGTAAGTGTTGATGTAGAATAAAAGCCTGGGAACTAACCTCTCCTGACCAGCAAGATTCAGATATAAGTGCAACTGTTAGGAAATCTTTTATAAGAAGGAGCTGAACTTTCAGTCTAACGTGTGCAGGCTCTGTTTTCACTATGGATTCACTGATTACAAAGTCAGAAGGCACCATCTACTCTGACCCTTGGCACATTGCAGGTCACAGATCCTCACCCACTCCTGAAATAGACCCCCTAATCTCTGGCTGAGTTACTGAAGTCCTCAACTGTGGTTTAAAGACTTCAAATTAACACAGAATTCAATATTTACTCTTGCTCAAACCATCCTGCAGAGAAAGGTAGAAAACTCTCACAGTCTCATCCAATCTGACCCAGGGGGAGTTCCTTTCTAACCCTGAATATGGCAATTTAGTTAGACCCTGATCATATGGGCAAGACTCACTAGGCAGATTCCTGGGAAAGAATTCTCTGTAATAACTCAGAACCCTCCCCATCTAATTTCCCATTTTTAACAGTTGGGGATTTTTGCTCTGGAGAGTGGCTGAAGGGCCAAATGCCATCGTACAGTCCCATCATACAATCCTTTCCACAAATGTATCAAGCTCACTTAGGTTTTCTGCCCCCATTGTTCCCTTTAAAATGTCAGTCCTCTGATTTAAAAAACTAGTTCTTTATCCACCTTTCAATTTTCCTATTTATTCCTATCTCCAATTTAACTCGTTTCCATGTGGAATTGTATCAAATGCCTTATTGACAGCCAGGTAGACTAGATCCCTCTGTATTTCCTTTGTCTAAAGTCTTCTCTTATCAAAAAATAATCAGGTTGATCATCATGCTCTACCTTTTGTAAAACCATGTTGCATTTTATCTCTTCACCTCTGTTCTTAACTACTTCCTTTTTAAAAACTTGTTCTAAGACCTTGCATACAACTGAGGTCAAACTAACAAGTCTGTAGTTTCCTGGATCACTTTCCCCTTTATTGAAAATATGAATTATGCTAGTAGTTCTCCAGTAACCTTTGCTTTGTTAGTCTAAATAAATAGACGCAGGGTGCGTCTACACTTACAAATTAAGTTGACTTAAGGAGGCTTAAATTGATTTAATTTACTCCGCGTCTACACTGGGCTTTCCTTAAGTCAACTTAAGCTGCTCCTTAAGTTGAATTAATTAGTTTGAATTAACACCTCAATTTAATTCGAACTAGCACTTATATTGACTTTATTAAGTCAATTTAAGCCATGGAGATGCAGAGTAGTGCCTAGGTGGACCTTTTTAAGTCAACTTAAAACGTTAAGTCGACTTAAGGCCAAAAAAGGACCACGTCTTCACTTGAAAAGTTGTCAGCTTTTGTTAAGTTGACTTAAGAAAGTCCACTTTAAGTCGACTTCAAGTCAACTTTATTAAGTCGACTTCATAAAGTCGACCTAACTTTTCACGTGTAGACATAGTCAAGGAGCCCAATCACTGATTAAAGCATGCCGTATATTATCATGGCTCTTCTCTGATCCCTCTCCAATGTATCAACATCCTTCTTGAATTGTGGGCATCAGAACTGGATGAAATATTCCAGCAGTGGTTGCACCAGTGCCAAATAGTCATAAAATAACCTTGCTACTCCTGCTCAAGATTCCCCTGTTTATGTATCCCAAGACTGCACGTAATTTTGGCTATAGTGTTGCACTGGGAGTTTGTTCAGCAGAGTATCCACGATAACCCCCCAAATCTGTTCCAGAAGCACTGCTTCCCACAGTAAAGCCTCCCCATCCTGTAAGTATGGTCTTATTTGTTCCTAGATAGTTACTGCAACACCTAGCCATATTAAAACATCCATTGTTAGCTTTGCTTACACCTACCTTCCCAAGTGATCCACATCTCTGCATTGGTGACTTGTCTCCTCCCTTATTTACTTCTCCTCTGACCCTTGTGCAATTGTAAACTTCATCAGTGGTGGCTTATACTTTTCTTCATTAAGTGGCACAGAGCCACTATGCCATTTTCTTTTTTTTTTAAAGGCAATTTATGTTCTTGCAACTTATCTGTTGTGGGGGAAAAGTTGGCTAAAATTTTCTCCTGCATCCCATGTTTGTTTAAACCCTTAACTTAAAAAATGATTATTTTTTGTATGGGTTATCCGAATAAGGTGATGTAAGGGATTTTATAGTTTGCCTATCACTTCGGGAATCTCAATGGTTTTCCAAGACCATATAGAGTAAGAAACAAGAAGGCTGATGCTACAGGATAGTCAATTATCTTAAGGCTGATAGGATGAGATTATTTTTAGGAGGTCTCTTATGAGTGCAAGGAGCTAGAAAATAAGGAATATTTGTGAAAGGAAGTAATTCTGGGAATGTTTTATTTTAGGGGATAAACTCCATTACCCATTTCCTTAATGGTCTGGGGCCAGGATCAATGTTCCCTCTAAGCTGCGTGGGAGTATGGCCACGCAATGGCCATCACATACCCGCACATCTAAAACAAAGACCCACGCAGCCTGACCCTGTCTCTCTCTTCCCCAGTTAAAAGATGAGCTGCAGGGCTGTAAAAGCTGTAAGTGATTGCTCAATTTGACACAAATATTTATATTTGTCATCTCTAAAAGTGTGTATATTCCAAAAAATATTGTCAAGGGTTAAGAAATATCTTCAGACACTAATTGCTGTTTTCCAAAATTATTTTCTTGTGGTTGTTTTGCTTTATTTCTTATGAATTGATTTATCTAAAAATAATTTAATTGTGAGTGCATGTTTATAGTTATATGGATAATACTGGGTAGTAAAGTAGCACAGTCTAACAACTTCATCATCATATTCCAACACCATCCAACTTTTCTCAAAGTTACAGAAATGACTAATATAAAAACAAAACTTCTCCCACTAAATTAAAAGGCATGGGGCAGGAGGGAAAACTTGCCCATGTGGCGCCATGCCTCACAAATTGCCGCTCAGTGAGTATCATAACTTGCTCAGTTGCATCATCAGCTTAGAGGGAACATTGGGCAGGGTCCTTGCAAAGTAGGTGGGGGAAAGCTCCCCTCACTTCCAGCCAATCAGGATGAGCTTTGTGAAGAGGACCCAGCGTATATTCTGTCTCCAATATCTTAGCAAGGGAGACACCAGCAGGAGAACTTCTTACTACTGAGCCTTCCAGGCCTGAATTAAAGCAACTTGCTGGGGAAGCTAGCTGAGATCCTGCAGCCAGGGATTTCCCAACACCCCCTTCCCCACCCCCAAGTTGTCAGTCACTACTAACATAGTGTTATACCAACTTAGTCATTGGTGGAACTTGGAAATGACTGGACTGAACTCATTAAGGAGTAAGGGGGTTCAGATACCATGCCAGATTGATTCACAGTTGAGAGGGTGGGGAGGAGATGGATGCGTAAGTTACAAGTACTATCTGATTGGTAATCAGCTCTATTTTTTAACAAGGATTGGACTGGTCAAATAGTGCTTGTAGCTCTTAGACAGACTCCATACAGAGTCTTTTGTTATTTTAAGTGACCACTATAGCTGAAATCACTGATAAGTGCTAGTGCTTAGACCTGCTATGGGGGTGCTTCTGTGGAGAAACTGCCAGCCTGCATCATACATTCCTCCCTTCCCACCTCCCCTCCCCCCCCCCCACACCTAAAATCACAAAAGCCAGGTCACAGTGTGGAGGTAGCAGCAAATGGTGCCTTCTTTCCCCTTTTCCCTGGAGGGTGAACTCATGAAAAAGCACCTCTGATCTGTAGGTCTCCAGTACTGACCAAGGAGGACAACACGGTGAGTGGGGTACAGTGGCAGGGGAAGGGAGGAGCACATTAAAGGAATATTTGTTTGTTGAAATGTGTTTATTGACTTGTGACTAGGAAACTAGTTATGCTACCCTGAAATTTGCATCTTCCTTGGTCGGCAGCAGGAGGAGAAGCTGGCCCCTGGGGCTGGGGCCAGCAGCAGGTAGCTGGGGCCGGAGAAGGAGGAGCCAGGGCGGTGGGAAGTTGGTGCTGTGGGGGAGGGCTGGGGTGGGGAACTAGGGCCACAGAGGGGGGCCCCTGCGGGCCTTTGGGAACCCCTCAATGGCCCTATAGAGGAGCCCCACAATGGGCCTTCACCTAGGGCCTCCACTAGCCAAAGGCCGCCTCTGGGTATTCTGCAATCCTTTGCAGAAAGCTTCTGGGGAAGGCAGCCTTATTTCTGCTTCCACAACAGGAGACTTTACCATGCTGCTATTAAAGGAGCAGGCATCATCACAGAACATAGCATAGCAGCTAAGGGCTACCTCCATTTTCATCTGCGTTACCCTCAGGAGACTGATATCACACATGGTCACCTAGGGAAGATGTAATCTTTAGAGTAAATGACTAATATCACCTTCTTTCCCTGCACTGGCTAGTTTCCTTTGGATACAAGACAGCACCGCACTGAGTGCATGGGTGTTAAGGGTCCCAATAATTGTTACTCTGTGTTTCCTGCAGCCTTAATTTTCACACAGCCTCATGCAATCCATTTTTGCCCAACTCTTCCCACAGTACACTGGGGGGATGTAAACAGGGAGCTCAATAGTCCCTCTCCTTGGTTAATTGCTTATTGGAAAGCTGTGTGTTGTGCTGGAAATCTCTTTAATGGATGCAAGGGCCCCTGGAACAGCAGTCCAACCCCTGTGATATGTGCAGGTTCGAATGTGGTTCTGCCCTCCCAGTCTGTGTAATCAAGGCAGTTCTTGTAACAATGTATCATACTTCAGACTACATGGGCTCCTCTAACAACAAGCATTTTGCTTGTGTTACAGTCGATACTCGGATCTTGGGCCACCCTAATCCTTCTCACAGACTAGGAAGAGGTAGAAAATATCCAGAGATGACATGCTCAGCGAGCTGATGAATGCCTTTGCAGCAGCTGATAGAGAGCTCAGAGCCTGGAGGATGTCCTTTATCCAAGAAACTGGACATGGACAACAGAAGAGCAGTGTGAGATCAGGAGTGTGAAACGCGACAAATGTTGTGTATTATGAGGGATCAGTCCGACATGCTGAGGTACCTGGTAGAGCTCCAGAAAAGGCAGTGGCCAGACAGTCCCCCTGCAGCCCATCCAGAATCCACAGCAAGCCCTGATACCAAGCACTCGAAGTGGAGACTGAGACAGTGGGTGCAATACATGCTGCACTTCACACCAGTGGAGGTGAGCAGAAAGAAGCTAAAACCCTTTAAGAACAGCACTATTCCTTTTCTGCCTCCTTCCCCCCCAAAAGGGTCACAATTAAAACTGAACTGGTTTATTAAAAAAACCTGTCTTTATTCATGCATAGCCTGGGCAATGTTGGGGGGCAGGGGAAGGGAGGGAGGAAGGAGAAAGATGTTGGGCAGGTTTGTGGATGAGTGGATTCGTGGATGGGAATTAAGCACAGAGCACTGAAAGGCACATGCATTACTGCTTCTTATTGCAAATAAGTGTTTTCATTGCTTCCCTGCTACAAAGCACCCCACAGTTCACTTGGACCAGAACACAGGCATGTGGCTGCTCAAAATTTGGGGCCAGTCTATCAGCTTCCATAACCCCAGCCTGGGGGAACTTTTCACCATGTTTGTGTTTCATGTAAATTATGAAGCACACAGCAAGCACAGATCACTGTTGAGGTGGGGTGGGGGGGTAGATTTTTGCTGGGGTCAAGCCCCGTGAGGATGCTCCTCCACCTTCCTTTTAGATGCACATTCCACCACCATTCTGCACTTACAGCACCTGTTATTGAAATGCTCCTTATCAGGGACTAGGTGCCCGGTGTAGGGGTTCATTAGCCAGGGGCATAGGGAGTAGGCAGGATCCCCCAGGATCACTATTGCGGATGTTGAAATGTCAATAGCTATTTTCTTTTCCTGTGGTTAGGGAAGAAAATGCCTGTATTCAACTTCTTGAGCAGACCAGAGATCCGAATAATGTGAGTCATGCACCTTTCCAGACCATTACACATTGATATCAGTGAAACATCACTTGTGATCAGCAAGGGCCTGCATGACTGCTGAGAAGTATCCCTTGAGGTTTATGTACTCTGTGGCAAGGTGGTCTGGAGCCCAAGTCGGGATATGCATGCCATCTATGCCCCACCCCACAGTTTGGGAACCCCTGTGCAGCAAACCCATCCAATGTGTCCTGCACATCTCCCAAAGTCACCAGCTGTAGTAACAGAAATCTATTCATGGCCCTGCACACTTGCATCACAGCAGCTCCCACGGTGGGTTTCCTCAGTCTGAATTGATTTCCAATTGACCAGTAACAGTCTGGAGCTGCCAGTTTCCACAGAGCAATGGCTACTCACTTCTTCACTGTCAGAGCTGGCGTCAAGCGAGTATTCACTCATTTCATTGCTAGGGACGGCTCTGCACAAAGTTCAAGAAAGTAGCTTTTCATATACAAAAGTTCTGTAGCCACTGCTCATCCTATCACAGTCATCAACATGTGTTCCCACCAATCTATGCTTGTTTCCCAGATCCAGAAATGGCTCTTCACTGGCTGAAGATGATGTGTGACAGCCTGCAGAGCAAGTGGGAATTGTTTTGCTTTCTAGCTTATAGCAGGGCACCTCAGTAACATTGCAATTTCCCATGTTGCAGCTCCTAGTTCACTGTTGAAAATACTGCAGCATAAGACATGAGGTGTTTGTAATGCTCACAATAATAGTGCAGAGGTAACCCATATGCCTAATTAAGGGCTATCTCTTTAAGGGTACCTATTGAGGCTGGTTTACTGTTACTCAGCCAACTTGGCTGCTCACCCAGAGTCAGAGGCTTCTGGAAATGAGATGTGGTAGTATTTGTCCCTGACAGATGTTCCCCTGTGCCAGTTTTCTGTCTACCTTGTTTGTGTGGCCACCCCTCCCAGGCTGCTCATGGGAATGGCTTTCTTACAGCTTCTTTTGTGCCATGGCCCTGCCTAAGGAGGAGGCCCCTTAACTATTGTTTCAGCCCTGGCTCGGCGTAGGGTGGACAATGCCCAGGAGTGCAAGACCAGAGTGGCTTGTTTTTCACAAAGGGCATGAGTCACACACCAACACCTGTGACTATGAGTCACATACCTGCAGCCCAAGACTCTGCCTGGACTTGCCCACGGTTTTCCCTGACCTCTCTCCGCCCCCTGTAATTCAGGGAGCCTATCAGAGTTACTGGTGGGAACTGTTTAAATTTGTTTATAAAAGCAGACCTTTTTGGGGCCAGCCCCCAGAATAGGTTCCTGCACTGCCTCCTGGCCTGATCACTGACCCCTGGCCCGGGGTCTTTGGGGACCTTTCTCCGCTCCCGGCTATGTAATTGAGCGTACCCCCGTTTTCAACCCCCCTCCCACGAACAATGAATCTTCTCCTGGAGATCTCCTGAACCACGAGCTACAAACTACGAAAACCGAGTCCTCTCTGCACTCATTTATGCTGCTGCTGCTTCAGTTTCTGTCCTTGCTGCTCTCCTGGGGATTGGTAAGATTCCCCCCTCTCAAACTCTCTCTAAATTTACCTCGGGGTCTGTAACAGAGACCCCCTCCTGCTCTGCGGTTCCTTTCCACCGTGGCAGCATAAGCTGTGCCGCTGCTGAGCTGTCTGCCTCTGGGGACCTTGCCTGGAGCTCCCTGCTCCCAGCTGTTCCAGCCTCAAACTGTGCTTAGTTTTTGTTACTCTGTTACTTTAGCTGTGTTAAGTTTCATTATTGTGTGCTGTTACTAAGTTTCACTATCGCGAGCCAATTGCTGCTGATCAGCAAGTCTGCTGCTGTTATATTGTTGCTAATTAGTGTGCTAAGTTTTAACATTATAAGTTTTACCTTTAATTTGCTGTTAGTTTTTTTCTCCTTCGTTTTATTTTTGTTAGATTGTTTTATTATTGTGCCCTGTTATAGCTTTAAGATCCTTTCCGTGCCTCCCCTGAACCCCCTCCTCCTCCTCTGCCGTTTTTCCTGACCCCCTGAATCCACTCTCTGCTCCATTGCCCCTCTGCCGTCCCTCTGCAGCCCCTCTGCTGCCTCCCCTAACCCACTCTCTGCTCCATTGCCTCTCTGCCGCCCCCAAATCCGCTCTCTGCTCCATTGCCCTTCTGCCGTCCCTCTGCAGCCCCTCTGCCGTTTTCCCCGGCTCCTCGAACCTGGTCTCTGCTAGCCGCCACTCTCTGTTGCTGCCCCCTCCCCCCAAAACCCCTGTCTGGTCTTCCCCTCAACCTCCCTCCCAGATGCACCCTAGACCTCCCCTCTACCTCCATTCCCTTGCCCAGTTTCCCCACGCACTCCCTCCACATGTTACCCTGCCCCCACCATCTAAGTGTGCTTACCTGGTCTGTTCCCCTGTTCACCTCTGCTTCAAGCACGCTCCAGCCCATCTTCAGTGCCTCCAGGCCTGGCCTGCAGACTGACTACTCCAGGTCTCCCCCTGCAGGTCTTCAAGGCTTACTGCAGCCTCTGCTACTGCAGCCTCTGCTGCTGTGTTCTCTTTCCTTAACTCTCTGCTCCTGCCTGCCCATACTCCCTGGCCATTTCCCTTAACCTCACTCTCTCATTGATACAGTTGCCTTGTATGTTTATGCTTGGAAAAAGCCCCATTGGTTTATATTAATTTACATTGGTTTATATTAAGCTACATTGGCATATTAATTTACACTGGTTTACATCGATTCCACCACTGTGACACTATACTGTTCAATAGAGAGGCCCATCTCCCAGTACCCTCTATACACCTCACTGCCCCATTCCATTTACCCTTGTTCACCCCCAATAAAAACACTTATTAATTCAAACCTCGCTAGCATATGTGTGTGTGTGGCAGCTGCTCCCCAAGATCCTCTACCTGCTGGCAGGGTCAGTATTGAGCATGCTCCAAAAGGTTCCCTGCTAGTGCTGTGGTCAAAGACACCTGAGAGCAAGCAGCCTGGGCAGCTGCATTGAGAAGAGCCCATGTGCTCTGTGCAAGGGGAGAAGCAGAGCCAAGAGCAGACAGCAGACTGTTCTCCCCAACTCTGAGGCATTTTGTTTTAGAGTTATGTGTGTATGTAACTGAGTGTTGACTAAGCAGTAAGCTGATTGGATAACAGTGGTTCCAGGAGAGAAAGAGAAGGGCCTGCCTGGGTTTCCACTGAAGAGTCCTGCAACCAAAGAAGAGGGAGCTGCTTCTTTCAACACAAACTTTAGAGTTGGTGAATAAAGACTACAACTGAGATTCAGGTGAACTCTACCTAGACTTTGGAAACACTTAAGTGCATCTCCCAGAATTTCTGGAGGGCTGATCTTTCAAATTCATTTTGTTCCTCTTTGTGTTGTACCAAAGAAATTGTAAAATGGTGAATGTGGATATATCAACTAGCCACATCATGTTATAGATCTATATAGTAATTATTTTTTCTTTCATCATAAGGTTTATAAAGTTAGTATTTAATACAGTTCATTGCTTTTGTTTTCATTTACTCTGAACAGTCTTCACTGTGAGTCCCTTAAAGACTGAATCTTGGTTCTCCAGCTGCTTCTCTATAGGAGTTGGGGGGCTACTTCTGGTGGGCACTGGAGAAAAGCAATTGAGGTAAACTGTAGCCCACCTAAAGGTTACACTGGCTCCATGCCTCTCCCTTTGTGCAGCAGAAAAAAAAAGGCATGAAAAACTTTGCTGTTTGTTTGTGATGCAAAGGGAGAAGGAAGGAGCATATTGCATCATGGGAAAACCACCACCTTCCCACAAGTTGCTGCATCTAGCTGAACTATGGGATAGCTACCCATGGTGCACTGCTTTGAATATCAACCCAACAGTGACTAGTAGGGATGCAATAATCCAATGCAAGGAGTGTGATGTGATCACACTCCTGTGACTTCCAGAATCAACAGGTGAAAATCAATTTAAAATAGATTGACTTCGCTCCACAGTGTAGACATGGCCTTAATGATCCCACTCAGGAGGGGAGCAAGTTTAAGCTTCTCGACTGCATTCAGTGGGATTTAGAGGGACCACAAAGGACTTTTGTCGTCTTTGTAAATGATTGTTACACTCCAGAAGTGATAGAAATTGTGTAGCACAATATGGAAAAAGTCTGTTAAAAGATAAAGGCATCTAACTCCTTTGGGGTAGTAAGAAATTGCTTTAAAAGGGTGAAATTCCAAATAGTCCTGGCTAATAGTGAAATGAACTCAACGTTTTAAAAAAAGTTACTCTAGTGCCATCTAGTGGGCATCAATGGAAGCAGTAGAAAAATGAAGGGTGCTGAACTCTGAATGACAATTCACCAGTGCCTGATAGAAAATAAGAATTGGCAAATCTAGTTTTAGATTTCAGCTTAAAAATCTACCTAGTATATTGGCAAATTCATAAAGTTTCCCCATATACACTTAATGTCCAGTTTGTAACTGAGTGCTTCAGAAAAATCTCAGGTCAAATTGAGCCCCATAGTTTGGCTTTTGAATTTTTTTTATCAAATTTGATTTTAGGAGAATGGAAATAAGTTATGCTTTCAGCAATAATTGTTTCCTCCAGAGTTTACTAGCCAAATATTATGGCATCCTATAAATAGATGAGAATGTGTGAAAAGTTAAAAAGATTAGATGTGGAAACAAACAGCTACTGGTTTGCTCTCATTGTCCCAATATAACTCAGGGGAGGAGTAAACAGAAGATATAAATGGTCTTTAAAAATGAGGTTTTTAAATTTTTTTACATTCAATAATCTTAGGAGACCTGAGTTTTGCTTTTTTTTATAGAAATATCTAATGTCTGTTCTAACATAATTTCAGCATGACAGGTGCTTCTCTGTAGTCTGGTTTAAAGAAATACTAAGTTAAAGAATGAGATCACAAACCACGAATATTTTGAAAAACTGTAAATAGAGGCTACCGGGAAATGGCTGTGAGATGATTTCCCAGGGGAAAGAGGTGGCCGGGGGTGCCAATCCTTAACAGTAGTTTAGGAGAAAGATTGCCTGTGGCACTGGACCTCAGATTTGATCATATCCGCTTTTCTGCTAGCTGCTATCTACGGAGGAGGAGAGGCTAAATGTACTTGCCTGCCGTGATAAGGAAGCCAAGCCCCCTCTGGATGCAGTACTCTAGAAGAGGAGGGTGATCTCTTTCCACAGAAATAAAGGAAAGCCCCTTCAAGTCATCCTCTCTTCTTTCCGTGAGGAAGATAGTGCTTGCTCAGCATACCAAAGAAGGTAAATTATTCACACTCTTTATCACTCTTTCTCATGCAGGGGCAAAGTCAGCTCAGGTTAGCAAATCCCAGCATTTAAGCTGCATGTTAATGAACCTCAGTGTCAGAGTTAGAGTGAGGCAAATAGTGGGGAAACATTTTGAGAACACTTTCACTAAATCTCAGTGGCTTTGGGAATTAGCCATGAGCACATCCCTTTTTGCTCACTTTTCTGTGAACATTGCTGCACATAGGTGGCTGCTCACACTAAAACTGAAGAACAACTCAAGCTGGTTGGAAGACACTTACACAGAGCTTCACCTCCATTTTTCACTGTAGTTTTATTTCCAAAGTGTTCTTGAGCAGCTCTAGCAAGGGGGACTGTTCTTCTGCACATGCAAACCAAGGTCTTCGCTACTCAAACCGGAATAGTGCTTGGCTGTAAAGTTTGTCATCTAGTCAGGGACTAGATATGATATTGTGCGGCTTAGGTGGCCGATCATGTATCTCAAATAATGAACAGTAAAGACTTGAAGACACAGCCAAAGTGACTCAATTTTGAAACACATTAATATAAAGGGTTCTTCAAAAAATTATGAAAAAAAGAATGATTGCTATTAAAAAAAAATTCCACATCTGTCTGCAGAGAAATCATTAATACCAAGCAAGTTGATTGTCAGACTAATATTCCAGTTTACTCAGGGCTGGTCTGCAGAAAGTGCTGATGTACAAGTAAATACGTCAGAACTGCCTGAGTCTCAGTGAATCCCAATGGCTAAGCTCAGTGCCATTGATCTTCATGCTGGCATGTCAGTGTACTCCCAAAGGTAGCTGATTCCCAGCAAGCTCTATATCAGAGTTGTCTGTGAATCATAACTTTTCTGCCTCAAGCAGTAGGAAGAAGAGAATAGTGTCTAGCAATGGTGGGAAGGGGGCGGGGGGGGGGGGGGAGAATGGAGACTTTAAGCTGTAACCATCACCACTTCTTAATCTTTGTTTTATTTTCTCCTTAGAAAAGTATTCACAAATGGCCCATCTCTTCCCTTTTACCAGGCTCTTTACTCTTAAACTTCACTGACTGCATTGAACTGTCACTTTGATAAGCTGTAGATTCCCTAAGTGCAGCCAGGATGTTATCCCTGAAATGTCAGGGATGCAGGATTGGTGGGTATCAGAGTCAAAAGCTGAATTACCACTGCCTTAATAGAAAATAATTTCCTCCTTCTCTTCCCCCTTTCCCATTGAAATCTGTGGGTGTGATAGTGTCTGCTGGACTGTCTACTGGCCTCAAACCTTGTGCGTTCTGGGGTAACCCAAGGTTATTTGCAATCCAGGCTCTGATAGAAAGAAGCCCTGAAATTTGATCAGACTGTTAAAACTTCAGACATATCTGATGACTATCACAATGGCAGAAAACCTTCCCCAGCTGTGTGTAGGGCCTACAGCTCCATGGGAGCTGCTTTAGTTGCTGAGGGGAAGTAGGATCAAAAACAAAGCTCCCAGATCTGCCCTTCTACCTTCTTTCTGATCAGCCTGCAAATTGGTGAGGACAGGCACCATGTGAACATAATAAAGAATTGCAGGAAGAGTCACTTTCTTCTAACAATCAGCAAGGAGCTATATCAGAAATAAGAAAAAACAACGCTCTCCTTGAAGTTGTTCTGTCTCCCACTGTGCTAAGAACTTTCCCCAGCCCTTTCCTGCCTTGCTTCCGGCTACAGTTTCAAAGAATCAGTACAAGTACCCTCACAGCAGAGGAGAGCTGAGGGCAAAGAAAGCTGCCAGATCCTGGTTGCAACTGCGCTAAGGTTCAGATCTTCAGAGGTATTAAATGCTCAACTCAAGTTAGGAGCTGAAATATCACTGAGGATCTGGGCCCAAGTTTCTCTGGCTATTCTTAGGTACAGTGAAGAAGCTGGTGGCTCTTTCAAAGCCTCTCACACATTTGTGTGTCTCCTCTCTCCTGGTGAAGCTGGCTGTAAAAGCATCCTTGGGAGAGCTATCTAGCTGAACACCTGCCAGCAGAGGATAAAAGACTAAGACCACAAGTTGGCCAGTAGATGAAAGGGTTTGGTGTTGAAGCACCAGCAGAGATGAAGAGCTGAGATCTCAGGGAAATGTTAGAGCCCAAATGTGGGAAGGGAGCATATCATATTTTTATGTCCTTGGAATACAGCTTAACCTGATGTAGGGCAGTGGTTTTCATATTTAGGGTCAGGACTCAGTACTGGGTCGCGGCACCCCCTGGTACCCTTGCCAAAAGAGTGGAATGCCTTGCTCAAAGATGTAATTGTTGGGTCACAGGCATAAATGAATTTTTTTTAACTGAGTCCTGAGAAAAAATGTTTGAAAACCACTGATGTAGGGAGCCTGCTGTGGGTTTGGGAGAGTCCATTTGGCACTGTGAACAAGCTCAAATGATAAGTAAAAAACAATCACAAAGGAGATGGGGATGGACAGCTTCATGGTGCTCATTTCCTTTCCAAAATGTTCCACAGAGCATGTTCTTATCTTCAATAATATTGTGATAAGGGGCCCCATTTGCTAATCAAGCTACCATAACAATTTAAGTACCCTTAATAAAAAAGCTACTACTTTATATTAATATCTTTTCATCACCAGGTTATGGCAACATTTTAGGTTCCTAGTTTGGGGGAAGAAATATTCATATATTTTTAGACAAGTATCTGTCTCCTATGAAAACTGCCTGAGTATAGCTTTTTCCAGATTCATTTCTTAGCCACAGGGTAGCCATCCTCTTCAAGTCTCTGTTAAATGCAAAAATTGATTTGTATGATGCACACCTGAGGCTCTGTAATAGTTTTTAGGATTGATGAAATGTGGTGTGCCCATCAAGAAATAAAGTAAATTCACTCAGTTATAGGGCAGTCTCTGAGAAAGGGTGTGTGACAGGATGCACATCCGTGCACTCCTAGGACATAATCTGGGTAACTTTTCTGTTCTGTTTTGCAAGGTAATTGTGTGATTTCATGCCAAATGCACTATGCCAGATTCCTCTGTGAATTCTCAGAACATATGACACGTGATTACCAGGGTGCCATGTTCCCTGCTGTGACATGTATGTATAGATGTGAAGCATGTTACAGGGTTCAGACTCTCAGGGCTGTCTCTAGCACAATGGCTGAAGATTTACACATCAAAGGGAATGCTAATGCCTTCCCCTGCTCAGGTAGAAGTGAAGAGAATCTCACAACAGGACAGCGGGGGGAGGGGTTGTCAGAAGTTGGTTAAAACAAAGACACAGAGACTGTGAGGGGGGAGAAGCTGCAGGCTTTCTGCCTGAGAAGACACCACCTTGCAGCCAACTTCGAGCAAGATCGGGGCCCTGCCTGAAAACAGGCAGAGAATGGCTGTAAAACATCAGACAGCCGAACACCATGCGCATAACCTTGGACTATGATGTCAGTTCAGGTAGAGATGTTAGATTAGTATGAGGTTTATACCTTTTATTTGATAGTGGTCACTCCTGACTCATTTATAGTATGGTTCTGCCTTGATTGGCCATGTTCTCACTTGAAATCAGACTCTGATCAATAAACTAGTAGTTGTTTCACCTAAAGCTGTGTGGTCTTTAGAGGGCACGGGTGTGGGAGGCTGGGCACAATCCACTTCATTGTTAAGTGGACGGACTTGAGACTAAGGTGATTGGGAGTGGGTCCCAATCCCTGTAGGGCAGCGGCTCCCAGGGTAGTGTCTGGGGCTGGGTGTGCTCGCTTGGGGACCAACGCCTGTGTGGCTAGTGGATTTACACCCACTGCCTGGGACCAATTACACGCTGGGGGCTGGTGTGGACTGACTCAGGAGTGAGCCGTCACCTAGCAGAGCGGGGTGAATTGGGGTTCAGGAGCGGGGTTCAAGTGGTCATAGCAGCACACCAGACTGGATTTGGGGAGCAGCCTGTCACAGGGTGAGACAGACAGAAAAGGCTTTCATACAAAGCCAGAGCCACTTACATTGAATCTTGGTGCTTTGCCAGATTGCCAATTAGGCATCATGGGGCCAAATAGCTCAGTACAAACAGAAATGTAATGTTAATAGATAAATCCTCTACACCAGCGGTTCTTAGCCACTGCTGTTACACATTATTGTGTCACAATGCAACTGTGTGTAATGGAGAGCTGGAGGGTTGACTGGATTCTGCCAGGGAAGAGTGAGCTGTTGTGTCCTATAGGATCATGACATACCACCAAGTGTGTCGCTACCTGTGAAAGGTTGAGGACCGCTGCTCTACACATATTGATGGCGATGCCCCAGTGTCTTGTAAAGCTGATTGATTCAAGTGTGCTAATCTCATCTGTGGTGTGAGAACTCCTGAAATGTTTTGCCTTTTTAAAGGGAAGGGGTAAAAAGGCAAAAATTCTTTCATAAACCTTAGTGTGCATCTGTGTCTATAGGTCTGTGTGCATATAATATGGAGGCACTGATTATGGCTCCGTAGTTAAGGCTGAGCTCAGTTTTATATTTTGAGCAAGGGTTCAACCTGTTTATGTTTATGTTTATGTAGAACAAATTGTATCTTCCCCAAAACAGCACTTACTCTGAGGTATAAAAAGAATTTTATGAGAATTTAAAGTACATCTATTGAGTTTGAATTAAAAATTTCAAACAGGTCCTTTAAGGTATTTAATATTTGGTATCAGACCTGTTAATTTGTCCCAAATGACCTCGGCTAAGATATTCTCTAATTACATAAAAATTGACAGAGATTAATCTTGAAGGCATTTTTAAAGTCTTTTTGTAATTAATGGTCATTTTTTCATTATCCTTCATAACTGAAGTTTCTGCTTCAACAGAGGATCAAAGATACTTACCAAAAATTGCATACTTCAAAACGCCAGCCATTTTGTTTTCAGTGGGACTGAGACCACTGGTAACCACTTCCTCCTTTCATCTGTGCTCTTCACTTCTGTTGGGGGCAATGGGAAATGGTGACAATCTTAACTGAAGAGATCTGGGGAGAATAATGGAAGAAATAACCATGAAACCAGTAACCTAAAACTTCTTTGCAAAACCTATCATTTACACCATATCTATTCAAAAGGGAGAATAGGTGTGGGGAAAGTGGAATAGGAAGTGTTTGCATGGTACTGTAGCAGGGAATAGTGGAGGAATGGGAAAACTGTGTGCATTTGTGAGAGTAACCGGTAGCAGGGGAGAGGATATTAGCAACTTCTATAGCAAAATCACATTGCCACAAAAAAATTTAAACACCACTTTGTAAAGCAGTTTAGCTCTATATATCATGTCTGTCATATGAAAAACTCAAAATAGTGACTGTCTAGGTATAGCTGTTACAAATTAGTATTCCTACGATGTATTATGTACGCTCAAAGGTTCACAGTGAAATTGACTGTTGAACCTGATGAGTAATCACAAGGATATGACTCAGGCTTACGTAAGAGTTTCACAATTTATAGCGTACTGGTTGATCTTAAAGGATTTAGAGACAGTTCTAAAGCATTTGTGGTTGCAGAACATATTGGTGGAGGTAACCTTACGAGCTATTGGCACATCAGGTCAGTATGCTTATTTTGTGTCATTTGTGGGCCATATTCTTCCTTGAAACAGGTAAATTGACTGCAGAAGAATTTACAACAGGAAAGAATTTGGCCCAGTAAGCTTAAAGAACATTCAATTATGGACTTACAGCATCTCTTTATTTTTACCTCCCTGGTGCAGAACTCAAATCTTGCTGATGTACAAAAGACTTTAAGTACCAATTACTGTCTGTCAAGTCATGCTGTGTATGATGTTAATTATAAACGTTACCCTTTCAGGTACTGTTGATTCAGTGAAATAAGCTTAAAATGACCTGAAATGTGTGTATGCGGATGGAAGGTGCTTATGTCAATTATTGTATTATCTAAATCACTTCAGCAATTCCTTCTCATCCAAAATAACCTTATGTGGCCTGAATTTTCTATAATTTTATTAAATCATTTTTCTTAAGTATTGAAACTAAAGAGATGAAATTGAGTGAGGTAATATCTTTTATTGGATCAGTAATATTGGTTTCTCTAATATCCTGGGATCAATCTGGCTACAATATTGCAGACAATCTGTTTACACTAACATAGTTATTGAATAACCTGCCCATAAAGCAAAAAAAATGTTCCTAAATCTAGGAAGATTGTGAAATCTCTGTGCTGGAGTTTTTTAAGAAAAGGTCAGACAAACACCTGTGAGAAATGGTTTAGGTATGCATGATCCTGCCTCCATATAGGGAGATGGACTAGATGAGTTCTCAAGTTCCTTTTCAGCCTTTCATTTCTATGGGCTTGTCTACACTGAAAATGCTGCTGACTCGACACAGCGGGATCAATTGAGTAGCCACAATAGACCCACTCAGTCAATCCCAGAAGCTCCCTCCCATCAGCTCAGTAACTACACTACTCCATCTCCCTTCAAGTCGATGCAGCTGAGTAAAAACATCACGGTGAAAGTAACTGAGTCAACAAGAGATATGCATTCTGCGGCACCCAGATTGCGTATCTCCCATCAATTTACCCCACAGTGTAGACTAGGCCTGTGATTCTACAACTTATGCAGGCCATTTTGGAAGGGGTGTAATTTTATTAAATGTTTTTAGAAACCTCTGAAGTCAATGGAAGTTACGCTATTCATGTCAGTGAAAGCAGGCTTTGGGCTGTAAATGGGGGAGGAACAGATTTAACATTTACTTTTGTTATAGTTAATTAGCTAACATGTTATGGTTAACAATAAATTTAGAAGTAGTATGGGACTTGCCATATTGCATCAGACCTATGGTCCATTTAGCTTAGCCTAATAGCCTGCCTCTGACACTGGCCACTTTCAGATGCTCGGAAGGTGTAAGAAATCCCATTATGAAAGATTCTTCTAAAACCTAATTAGTCAGTGGCTGGCTTGTGTCCTAACATAACAGGATTTATGAGCTTGATCGAGTGTGCATTGAAGTCAATGTAATGAGTCCCACTGACTTCAATGGGCATTAGATTGGGTTCTATATGTGGTCTAACTTTTTAAAAATCCAATCTAATGTAACTATTGGTGTTCTGATTCATGTAAAGGTCTAATTATCTTTTTCAAGCCTAAAGTCCTGGCCTAAGTGGTGATTAATGACAAAGGATGTCACAGATTAACTGTGTTGATTGAAATGAAGTACAGTAGGACCTCAGGGAATGGAGGTTGTTCATAATTCTGAAATGTCAGTAACTGAATAAAACATGATGGTTTTTTGTTTGTTTCAAAAGTTTCTAAACTGAACCTTGCCTTAAGACAGCTTGGAAACTTTAGTATACAGAAGAAAAATGCTGCTTTTAACCATTTTAATTCATATTAAACAAGCACACAGTTTCCTTATCTTGTCAAATCTTTATTTTAAACTTTCCCTTTGTTTTTTAGTAGTTGACATTTAACACAGTACTGTAGAATATTTTTTCCCCTGGTCTGTAACTCTGGTGTTATTAACTCTGAGGTTCTACTGTATTTCCATTACTTTTAAATAGGCTGCCTTATAATCAATGTCCTCAGCTTTCATTTTATGAGAAGATCAACAGGAGCATCAGGTTTAACTTCTTTGTATCATTGATTATTTCATATGTCTCTATCATGTCCTATGCCTCTAATTGTTCTCGTTACCTGTCTCTGAATCCCATCTATTTTTATGTCCTGTTTAAAATTTGGCTACATTTAAAGCCGCTCCAGACATTTCACATGGTGAAGAACAAGGAGCCCAATTGTTTAGCAGGAGTGCATGCACCACATTATGCTAACATTGTATACATTTCACTGAATTCCTATGTGCTACTAGGGGCAATTTACAGAAAACAACCCTGTGGCAGTGAGTCTCCGAACCTGAGTCAACTGCCTCAGTCTTCTGCAATGGGTTCTGCAAATAGCAGTGTAGACTTCCACACTTTGGCTGGAGCTTGGGCTCTGAAACCCAAAATGTCTCTGGCTCTAAGACCCTCCCCCCTCACTGGGTTTCAGAGCCAGGGCCACAACTCAAGCACTGCTATTTGTGGCCCCATAGTGAAAGCCCAAGTCAGCTGACCCAAATTCTGACACTCCCTGCCATAGGGTTGTTTTTGCAATGTAGACGTACTGTCAGGTGCTAAGCGGCCTGTATTTGAATAGTTAGGAGCTCTCATCAGGAAATTGAGTTCCGCTCTGAAACTGATTTTCACCACTGGTCCAAAAGAGCCTGAGTTTGTTAAATATGGCATGGTTACATGCCCTGAGTTTGTTTACTTATGGTTTTGCCTGACGTGTATTACTTTGATGGTGAGTCCATTTTCCTTTAATTAAACATTTGTTATAGTAATTTTGTTCGCTTTACAATAAGCATCTGATGGGTGTACTTAAAAATTGTATGTATGTAAAATAAAATATGTAAAAGATGAACTGAAAATATTCTAGGAAGTATTTTATCGTACTAAAGAAATAATAAACAGGAAAAAAAATATAATCATATATTAAAGCAATCCATGATAAAGGATAGGAAATTGGTTTCAGTTGAACTAATATTTCTGTTGAAATGAGTTGCATCTGCTATTCACAGTTTGTCTTCTGCACGCCCTAGAGCAATAATAGATGCTGCCTAGGAAAACCCACTGAAGTTGCATACTACACTGCTATATAGGAGCAGATAGTAGGATTTCTTATTCCTTTAACAATGCAAAAGAATTGTTTCTGTTTATAAAAGTCTGTGATTTTTAAAAAAATGTTTGGCATAGGATAACTTGCTTTTATTTTTCACTCAGCAAGGGAAAATATTAAACAAGAGGCATCTCTAAAAGAGGGTACCATGCTTCTAATTCCTTTGCTTGGGACTTTATAAAAAGAAATTGATCTTGAACTGAGGCAAATGCCATGCTGTACAAGCAATCACACTGAACATGCTCCCCAAAACAACTCTGAAGCAAATGTTAGGTAACAGATTGATGGCACCTTGTTCCCGATCTCAGAATACAAGAACTTCTTTTATCCCTATGACCTCTTCTCTATACCAGTAATTATTTTGCATACTTTTATCATGGCCCCTCTTATTTATGACCTCAGTCTTTTCAGTCTCTCTACATAGGAAAGTTTTTCTGTGGCCCTAATAATCTATCATCTTTCTCAGTGTGAACTTGGAAAAATGTTGTAGGGCAAGTGCATCCCTCACACTGTACTTGTGCCTGTTTCTGTAACATTTGACCTTCCTGAAGCTATTGTGTCTGTTGTCAAACTAATATCTCACTCATGTCTCACCCATCCTTACATGGGAGTATATATACCTCTTAACTGTAGTTTCCACTTCATGCATCTGATGAAATGGGTTGCAACCCACAAAAGCTTATGCCCGAAGAAATTTGTTAGTCTTAAAGGTGCCACAGGACTCTCTTGTTTTTTTGCTGTATACACACTAACACAGCTACCCCTCTGGAGCTAATATCTAATTCCTTTGACTCTCATTGCTGTTTATGTAATTGAAAGAAGCAGGCAACTCATTCAATAGGGAAACCAGAAAAAAGTTGTAATACCGGAAAAAACATCTTGTGAATCCTGCTTTTAATTTATATTTAAAAAAATAAAAAGCTTCAATGACCAAATTAATCACATATCTGGTATAAAGTTTTATATTAGAGATTTCTAATTGGTGACACTTAAACAGAAAGTGTGTCCTGTACTGGATTTCATACTGATTAATGATATTAACAGCACTACATTTTATTTTAGAATAAATAGCCTCCTAACATAGCCATGGAAGACATTGACATAGAAATCGCTGGACAGGCTCCAAAATATTCTACTAATGTGGATGTAGATGACAGGTAAGTGTCTGGGTCTTGCATCTTGTTTGAGTTTGGCTTTATATCTTGTTTTGGGTTGGTCATTTTTTCAATGGGACAAACTGTCTCAAATGATATTAGTATAGCTTTCTAAATAAAAGACATTCCTTGTAAGGGGCACCATTGAGTACAGCAGCCACCCTTCATTCAAGGTAAGAAACAATAATGGTCTAAAACAGGGGCACGTCCAAGGAGTTTGAGCTGGAGTTTGAGCTGTGTAGAGAGAATTCTAGGCTGGTCATCATATGGCAAAGGACGTGCGTGTATGAGAAAGAGGGGTGATCCATACTGAAAATTTACATCAGCATGGCTGTATCTCCCAGGGGTGAAAAACCCGCATTCCTGAAAGACAGAGATAGGCCAACCTAACCCACAGTGCAAGATCAACCAGAAGAATGTTTCCATTGACCTAGTTACTGCATCTCAGTGAGGTGGTAGATTAACTAGAGTAACAGGAGAGCTCCTCCCATCCATTTGGTGAATGTCTACACTGCCATGCTACCCTGGCATAGCTGTAGTGCTGAACTATGCCTCTGACCTACCCAGAGTTTTGACCTACCCAAAGATAGCCCCATAGACAGGGAGAGACAGAGAAAGTCTGGACAAGTACAGGGTGCACTCTGTGTGACACTGACCCTTGGAGAAGCCAAGACTGGGGCCTTCTGGGTCTGCAGAAGCTGGTTAAAGAGGTTTGGCACTGTTAGTTCTTTAACTCCTATTGTTTGATTCCTCTGGTGTTCAGGGAAAACAGGACATTCCTTGTAAATAATCAAGCTTGCTTCAAAGAAATTACCGACTCTACCGTCAATTTTTTCCTCCTTACTGGAACCGTTTGTAACACCCTGTATTTGTTGGAACTCTCAGGTCAAGAAGGATAGCATGCATATTGACATCAGCTAATGAGCCTTATTGTTTTCTGACAAAGGTCAACTTCACTGACTTCCATGGAATACTCTTGCTTTACATCCCTTTAAGTGAGAGAGAGTTCAGGCTCCTTGGTTTCATCTTTAATTCTCAACATTTGCATCATGTCCCTAGCAATGAGTTGAATTTCTTGTTCTTTACAGAAGTGTTTGTTTCTATTTTAAGTAAACTTGAGCTAATCTGAGCTTCCTGGGACTCATGCTGTTGGAATGATTTTCCCAGTGTTCCACCTACACAAACCATTTTCTCTAATTTCTCATCTCAGCGGAACTGTGCAGGCTTTCTATTGATTTCCTAATAGTGTATAAAAAGAGATCCAATATGCTGATCGGCTTTTGGCACATATTGCAGTCTGGCAGCACATCAAAAAGAGCTACTCTGACAAGATGACTTAGATGTAAATTACAGCTCCCTGCCCCCATCTGGCTCTCAAGTCCCAAAGGGGCGGGGGGAGGAGTTCACCGTGAAGGAAGGCATTGCCATCACCTATGCAGCTTTAGGATTACTTGGGGGTAGTTGACTTTAAATTGCAGAAAAGCCTCAATGCAGTATCAGAACATCCGGGACAACCCATGGCTCTGCTCCATCCCTAGATAGTTCCACCTACCTGGGGGTTGAAATGGTACCTGCTAAGATTCCTGGGCTTGCAGTTTTTGGATGAATGCTACACCAGTTCCTGATAAACATTCTGTTAGAGTCACCGTCTGTGACATCTACTGGGCTGAAGCTGGGCCATAAACTTTGGATCCACTTTGACTGTACTATCAGTCTTACTTCTATGTATTAAACCAACCTTGAAAATTAAGAATCACTAACAGAGTGAGACAGGGCCCAGAATTTCAAAGAGGAGCAGCACAAAATTCAGTCACCTTTTGTACCCTTCCAATTCTGAGATGCTTTGTGAGTTGAAGAGGCCTTGAGGACTTCTCTAAACTACCCCAGCCTCTCCAGACTGTCCTACAGCCCATAGCACATCAGACTGCACCCTCACCCCGACATGGCCTTCTCCCTGCCAGCCAGGAGTGCAACCAGACTCTTTGTAAGGAGGGGGGTCCAGAAACAAAGGTCACAAAATCTATAATGTTGTGTGACATGTACAAATAAAGTCCAAACATTGTACCACACTGACCTGTGAGACTAACTTATCAACATACTATCAAGAGCTGCACATCTCTGCATGTATGCTACATTCCCAATTTCCTCACCAGCAGGCTCCCACTTTACAGCTGCATTGCATTCCAAAAGGTCTGCAAGTACATCTGGTTCCCTCCATTTTGCAGTGCCAAGTGACACATGTGTCCTTGCTGAGTTACCATCTCTCCTTGCACAGTGGGCCTAGAAGTGGAAGAGAGAGGCAGAGTGAGGAGATGGCAGCTTGGAGTTCTGAGAATGAAGAAACTGGGTTCAGGGTCCCATGAGGAGCCCCAAGACGAGGACAGGACTAACACAGGGTCTTTAAGGGCTGCAGCCCAGGCCCCCAGCAGGACCTGTGGGCAGAGAGGGAGCCTGGCACTGGCTGCCACAGGTCCCACTTGCGACACTCAGGGCAGCAAGCTGTCTGCAGAACCACTGCAGACACCAGGCCAGCCCTTCACAATACAGGGGAGCACCCACCACCCTACCCCCTGTGCATTGTGACGGGTTGGCCTGGCACCCCTCCTCACTCCCTCTCCCCCTCCCAGGCTGGGAGGGGTGAGGCTGCCCTGACAGAGCCATCAATGGGCTGCAGGGCTGGAGTATTGGGTAAATGCAGAGCACCGGATCGGCCCTTCACAATGGGCGGGGAGGTATAGGTGGCTGAGGAGTGGTTGCCCTCACTCCCATGCCCTCCTCACCTTATGAAGGGCTATCCCAGTGTCCTCACACCCCAACCAGTGCAGGGCTGCAGGGCTAGGAGAAGCGGGCACCATGCAGAGGGTAAGTGTATGCGAGGGCAGAGTGGCAGAGCCACTTGTGGGCACCCCCCCTCACCCTGGCCTCACTTCCCCCCATAGGTACAGACCTCCCCTTTCCCCAGGCAACCAGAGGATGGCGCTGAGACAGTGGTGGCCTCTCTAACAGCCCTGGGCCCATAAGAGAGTTAATCTAGTCCTGCCCAAGAGCTGCTCCATCTCACGCTGGTCACTACCAGCTTCAATTGTTCTTTCTCCCCCATCTCTAAGAACCCGCTCCGGGTGAGAGAGATCTCTGCCCTCTCCCCTTCTGTCCCATCTGCAAGACTAGGAAAGACTGGGAACATGCAGTTGCTTCTATGGCCCCCAGCCACTACTTCTTTGCACCCTGACCCCAGTCAAAGCTCCTACAGCAAGGTTTGTAAGGACACCCTTAGAGGGCAGTCTTACAGCTGTCTTCTGTAGTGTCTGCGTGAGGGAGAATTCTCCCTCAGCTGCAATCATGGCTTTTATCGTCCCTTCCCTTTATGCTGCTTTGGCCCTTTTTACCCAGATAGTACAGCTGAAAGAATTTTTAAAAATCAATTATTACCAGTTTTGTATTTTCATTCAGTGAAGCAAGACTGACTACTTATAATCTGTTTCCCTTTCCAGTCTTCATGCACTAGTACAGTGCTGCTCTTGGATATGAGTTTACAGCACAATGTTTAATTTTTGAAATTCCTATTTTATATTGAAATTAAAAAAAAACCATGAAAACATTTTTATCCAAATTCATTGCTTTAAAAAAAACAACTATTAAAGTTTTGGCCTTATTTTTTTTAATATGAATCCCAGCTAATCAAGTTACATTTTCATTTCATATTACTAACTCAGCTTTTGCTAAGAAATGAAATGTTATCTGTTCCAAAAGTATTGAAACAAAACATCAGTAATGTTTTTGCTGTCCTGACTTTATAATTTCCTTCTCTGTATACAGATCTTCATCCCTCCTTCCCCAGGAAAACAGTGTGAATCCCACAGTTCATAGATAATTCATAGAATCATAGGGTTGGAAGGAACCTCATGAGGTCATCTAGTCCAACCCCCTGCTAAAAGCAGGACCATTCCCACTAAATCATCCCAGCCAGGGTATTGTCTAACTGGGTCTTAAATATCTCCAAACATGGAGATTCCACCACTTCCACAGGTAACCCATTCCAATGCTTCACCACCCTCCTAGTGAGAAAGTTTTTCCTAATATCTAACCTTGACCTCCCCACCTGCAACTTGAAACGATTGCTCCTTGTTCTGTCCTCTGTTACTACTGAGAACAGCCTAGCTCCCTCCTCTGTGGAGCAGCCCTTCAATTAGTTGAAGGTTACTATCAAATCCCTCCTCAGTCTTCTCTTCTACAGACTAAATAAGCCTAATTCCTTCAATCTTTCCTCATATGGCATGTGCCCCAGCCCCCTAATTATTTTCATTGCCCTCTGCTGGACTCTTTCTAATTTGTCCACATCCTTTCTGTAGTGGGGAGCCCAAAACTGGACACAGTATTCCAGATGTGCCCTCACCAGTGCCGAATAGAGAGAAATAATCACATCCCTCAGTCTGCTGGCAATGTTCCTACTGATGCAGCCCAATATGCCATTGGCCTTTTTGGCAACAAGAGCACACTGTTGATTCATATCCATTTTCCCATCCACCATAACCTCCAGGTCCTTTTCTACAGTGCTGCTACTTAGCCAATCGGTGTCCAGCCTGTAGTAGTACATGGGAGTTTTCTGTCCTAAGTGCAGGACTTTGCACTTGTCCAGGTTTATCATGTTTATATTTGACTTTAAGTTCCCATTAAGGTTCAATGATTTAATAGTATGACCATGTCTGCTAGAACAATTTGTGTTCAAATGGTGTTAGAGCCAGCCCAAATGGTCTACAGGTTACAGCACTCCCTTGTGACTCAGGAGACCTGAATTCAGTTTCCTGTATTGCTCTCGGCTTCCTGTGTGACTTTGGGTAATTCACATAATGTGCATTCCTGGCCCTAGTGAAGTCAATGACAAAACTCTCAGGATGCTATCATTAATCTCCCTATTTTTCACCCCATTAGACACTAAGTATAACAGTACTTAGCTGCCACTCAAGGCTGAATGTAAGTGCTTCAAAATATTGCAATACGCTCAGATCCTAGAGAAATGGGGCTATAGAAGTATGTAAGATAGTGAGGATATAAAGTAATGTACATATTTGTGCTAACCTTATAAATATGTGACATTTCCACTTTCAATTTATATCTTTCAGGAGCCACAAAGAAAAAGAGAAAAAAAGCAAACCACCTGAAATAGTTGGTCCAATCACAATTGTAAGCAAGTGTACATTTGAAATGATTGCAACCACACTTTGGTCAAGTTTATATGCAGCGAAATATGTTTTTATGTTTCTTCCAAAATCAGACTATTCCAGATTTGTTGCTTTCATTTTGTCGATCAGATTATTTAGAATTATAGTTACCTTTGTAACAATCAAAAACAATTGCAAATGCTGCCTTTTATCCATATGAAGCACTTCCCAGTGTCATCTGTATGGGTTTTACCACAGATGGTAACTTAAGAGAGACGTGAACTTTTCTATAATTTCTGTTAAACGAATGAGAGCATTAACTTCCTAACAGTTTATTTTAAATTGTACAGTTTATTTTATTAACATTCAGATAACCAGGATGACTTCCTGGTTTCCACTAACCAAAATAATTTCCTATTTTCTCTTTTACTTATTCCCATCAGTTTAGATATGCAGATGGACTGGATATTACTCTTATGGTATTTGGAACAATAGCAGCAGTAGTGAATGGAGTTTGCCTTCCTCTGATGTCATTGGTTTTTGGTGAAATGAGCGACGGTTTTGTGAGTGGCTGTACATATCAGGAGAGTTTATGTAAGGAAACTATACTTTGCTTTTTTGTGTGTGATATGTTCCTCTCCCCTCACCCATTTATTTCCTTATGATCACCTTAGCTTTCCTCTGGAAAAAAACGGACTGTAGCAGGCCTTGGACATGTAGGTATTTTCATGGCTTAGTAGTAATAATCCTTATCTTAGAGAAAAGGGAAGTTGTAAGTCTTCGTGTTAACGTAATAGATTTCTTCTTTTATGTGTTTAAACTTCACTCATCATGGTGATTTATTTTGTAGGTGAGATTCATTCCTGGCTAAAAGGTTCACACAAGGGCTACGAGTCTTTGAGAGAACTTAAGTGGAACTGCTAGTCTCTGCACAGGGATGGCGTTCATGTTATGACATTAGGCAGTGCCTTCATGAAGAAATGCTTATGTATAAGAATTGCTAATTTAATAACTTCTTATCCAGCTTATCTCCCTAATGTGCTCTAAAGATAGCAGGGAACAACTAGTATTCTTCAAGATGTCACTAGCTGTGTTTCCCATGGAAATAATGGCTTCTGCTCTTCTTTATTCCTGTTGATAGTGCTAGGTAATGTAATGTTATAACCATGGGTCTGGGGCTTCTCTCTTCACTTCATTTGTGCTGGTAAATAAAGTGGAAAAGGGCAGTGCTGGGGGACAGTTCTGGGGAGGAGGCATTTACATCCCTTCGTGGCTTCTATCACACTCAAATAGTAGGACAGAGCACATAGCCAATGGCAACGAGATTTCCAAGAGTTTTCTGCTACCAGGGAATCCGGAGAGCCAGGGAACATTATGCTCATGATAGCAAGTGATCCATTGGTTTGTGCTTTGTAAACACACTTAATTCGAATAAAAATTAATAATAAACAATATGTTCTTATTTTTATCGGACTCAAAACCAAAAGGATAGCAATGATAACAGGCTGGAAGGTCTTTTTCCCCTTCTTGTGCTCTCCTTTTTTAAAAAGAGGCAACGTTTTTCTGTTAGTTTTGTTATATTAGAAATGGGGGTGGTGTTTACCCCCCAGCCCTGGAAGACTCTACAATGCCTAGAGAATTAGTTGGATTATTAAATCACAAGAACCAAGAGGGGAAAACTTGAGCAACTGGAACCGTGGGGGGCAGAGGGGGGGCAGATTTTAGTTAGAAGTAAACAAAAACACAAGTGTAACTCAAAGTTCTGAGAAACAGTTAGGATATAAAGTCTTTTTTGTAGGAGATTCAACACTGGTGCCTCTTCAATTGAGGGCTGAGGGATCCCCAGTTAAAGCCCTCTGTCTATCCAAAGTATACTCCAGCAGGACAGGAAAGACAAGACTTGACCTTTCTGATGTTTATAATGTAAAACACAAACTTTATAATAACCTTTAAAACAACCACCATTCTGGCTTATGCAGGGGAAAGTGAATGCAAACTGGGGTAAGTCTGGCCTAGAAAGTATTATACTCCCTAGCATAATTTCTTAATGAATATATTTGCCTGATTATTTTCATCTTTTCAGTCTTTTCAGCTTTGCTTGTGAGCATGGAGGAGAAAAGCTCCACATGTGTGTTTCACTTGGATATAGCTCTAGTGGTGATATGGCAATTCTTGGCTATATCTACACTTGCTAAAATTAGTTCGAATTAGTTAGTTCGAACTAAGTAATTCGAATTAATTTTAGTTAGTTCGAATTAGCTTAATTCGAACTAGCATGGCCACACTGGAATGTTAGTTGGAACTAAGCAAGCACTTGTTTAGTTCGAATTAGCGATCCCCATTCATTTCAATGGCCGGTTAATTCAAAGTAAGAAATTAGTTCGAATTAACATGGCCACATTAGTTAATTCAAACTAGTTAGTTCGAATTAACCCCTTAGTTCAAATACCCTATTCGAACTTATTAATTCAAATTAAGAAAGCCCTTAATTCGAACTAACTAAAGTCTAGTGTAGCCATGGCCTTAGTTAGTTCGAATTAAGCCTCCTTAATTCGAACTAACTTGCCAGTGTAGACATAGGCCTTGAGTTTTACCACTTTACAACTTATTAATGCCCTGGGTCTGCATGTCAGGCACACAAAAATTAAAGTGGCCCTAGCAGTTATATCACAACTTCCAATTTCAGTGGAATGTTGTACTAAAGCGAAGGACACTGCCTATGGTCACCACAAATATTGGTATGCAGCATGAGCAATGAAGAGTTGAAGGCAGATGGTACAAAGAATTAATAACTTACATTGTTGTATCAGTGTTGTTGTATTCATGTTGGTCTCAGGATATTAGAGAGACAAGGTGAGTAAGATAATATCTTTTACTGAGCCAGCTTCTGTTGATGAAAAAGACAAGCTTACACAGAGCACCTCTTCAAGCCTGCTCCGTGTAAACTAGAAAGCTTGTCTTTCACCAACAGCAGCTGGCTCAGTAAAAGATATTACCTCACTCACCTTGTCTCTCTAACAACTTACGTAATTTTAAAATCTCTTTTTCTCTCCTCAGCAAGTTCATTAAACTGCAGTCAGTCACAAGTGCCCTTTGAAGGAGAAATGACAAAGTAAGTTCAATGTAATTATTAACTTTGCGTTGACTAGCAGCTGTTAAGTGTACAACAGAGACAGACTCTAAGTACCCTGTCACTGGAGATAGTTAATAACATTAGATAAGCATAGTTATTCATTACTTTCCAACTGAGACAACAAGACTTATCTGCTGCATTGAATTATGTCCCCTGAATACTTTCTCTTCTGTCACATGTGACAACTATTTTACCTCATGAGTAAAATTAAAATGAATGAACCTGATTCTTGGCTCAGGTATATTGCTGTGAATCAGGGATATCTCCAGCTGCATTGATTGGAATTACTCTGATGTATAGCTGGTGGAAGTGACAGAATGGGAAAGTAGCACTGAGTGCCAGAGAGAACAAATGAAGAGATTCCAGGCACTTCATATGTAATTGTGAAGTAATGAATAACCATTTAAACTCATTAGCCTCCAAAGATATAACATTTTTATTGGCCGTTTCAATAACAAGGATGATGAAAAGGATTCATTCTTGAGTGGAGACAAGGAAAGAAACTCTCATCCAACAGAAATAGGCTCTTAGATTTAGTGTTTTTGTGAGGAATCAGCTGAGCAACTAGAGGTCAGCAGAGGACAGTGGGGTGAATCTGATGAGGGTGAATCTACTGCTGCCTTTGTGGCTCTTGACTGGAAGGTGATATAGGATATCCAAAAGGGAAAGGCTCTGTGCAGTAGTTGGGATGATGGTTAGGGACATGTAGGAACAGCAAAGGAAGCAGTTGTTCCTAGTGACTGAGAGCGGATATGGTGACTGAGCTGGGGTTTCCAGGGCTTGTGATAGTCTGGATCTGACACTGTCCAAGAGACATAAATCTCACCTAGATGTGTAAATTACATCATGTACATAGTGTAAATAAACAAATGACAGTGGACTTGGCCCTGGACATCAGCTCCTCTCCAACAACAGAAACTGACCTGCTGCAGAACCGTGAAATCAACCATCATGCAGCCAGGGAACAGCAATATTATCTGCCTGCCAGAGGCCTGATTCTGCTCTCATTTGCACTGAGTTCAGTAGAATTATACCACTGTGAAGGAATAAAGCCTCACACATTTTGGTGGATAAATGTCTCTGGTTCACACCGCCCCAGGAATTGGGAATACTGTAGTGAAATTCTTAAAAACCAAATGAGGCTACCTCTGTATTCATCATCATTAAGTTTTCTCTCTTCCAAATTACCACAACTTAAATCCCTGTTTTGTTTTGTTTTTTAAGGTTCGCTTTATATTATGTTGGTATTGGCGCGACTGCCTTAGTGTTTGGCTACCTACAGATTTCATTTTGGGTTTTGGCGGCAGCAAGGCAGACAAAGAAAATAAGAAAAACTTTCTTCCATGCAATTCTGGGACAAGAACTCAGCTGGTTCGATATCAGTAACAGTGGAGAGCTTAACACACGTCTGACTGAGTAAGAGTTTTTGTATTTTGTGTTAGTTTAGGGTCCTGTTCTGCAGCCCTCAAGTAATCATAGTGTATAAAGATTGCAGAACCATATCCTGAGAGAACTCTTAAGCGTTCTGAGGGCATTTCTATTTGTTCTTCTATTTGTTGTTGTGCTTGAACTGTGTATATATTTCCATTGAATGTGAAATTCTGGATAGAGCTGAATGAATTATTTATTTTTTTAATTTTTTTCTTTTTTTTGCTTTGGTGGCCAAACCAAAATCTGGGAGGGAGGGCAAATAATTTCATATCAAAGCAAAACTGACTTTGTTTTGTTTTCTTGCCACAATGAAAAACAGAAAGAAAAATCATTTCTGGTCAAATGAAACATTTTGTTGGATTGAGAAAAAGAAATGGGATCACCAATCTAGCCGAACTTCTAAACTAAACACTATTTCAAAAAGAAAAGTTGAAACATTTTGTTTAGAAAATGTAAGAGTGAACCTTTTTTACTCTTTTTTTTTTTTTCCATTTTGTATTCACCAACTGTAACCTGAATTCACAAATAGGTTCATTCGACAACAACAAAAAATGCACCCACCTCCTGGACAATAGGTCTTGTATGCATTAAGAACATTTGCATTGGTGCAGCTATTTAGTGGTGACTGAGTTGGGCTGAGTGGGGACTGAGCTGTGCCTAAGCTACTGCTAAGATAGACATGCTGTACCAGTGCAAAGAGGGCCTTCTACTGACATATAGGTCCTTAATCATCTGCCCAAGTCTGTTTCAATTCTGCCATAAATTTCACCCTTATGAATTAGGAGTAACTCTTGCCTTCACTTGAGTTACTCTGAATTTATTCTAATGTAATATGGACATTTCTGCAGTTACACTTAGTGTTGTGTTGTAGTGCAGACTCTTGTACATTGCCAGAAAGAGTTTTTCCATCACTGCAGTACATTCACCCCAACAAGAACTACATTGAATTCTTCTGTCATCCTAGCAACGTCTGCACTGGCTTAACTTAATACCTGGCTTAATTTAATACACTGGCTTAAGGCCAGTTTAAGTACATCTCTCAGAAATGTGAATTTTTCACAGCGTCACTGAAACCTTTTCATACAACGAGTTATTATTAGAACTAGAGACAGCGCTGCTGGATAGCCTTATGGCATCTTTCTAGGGGCCTGAACAAAACACACATTTACTTTTAGAATTACTTCCATTCAAGATGGAAGTATCGTCGGAAAGACAAAGAGAAAGCAATAAACGCACTTAAATTTTACACTATAAATCAGTGGTTCCCAAACTTTTTGGCTTGAGGGCCAAAAATATAGTTTTTAAAACCCTAAAGGGCAACCAGTTTATTTTATTAAATTTAAAATTAATTAATTGAATTCAAATTGATTGTAATTAAAATTAAGTTGATTTAATTAATTGAATCTGAATTAATTTTTAATTGAAATTTAATTTGGAAAGGTTTTTAAAGAACCTTTTAAAAGGTTTTTAATTAAAATTCAATTTTTGAAAGTTTTGAAAGTTTTGAAAGTTTTGAAAGTTTTGAAAGAAAGAAAGAAAGAAAGAAAGAAAGAAAGAAAGAAAGAAAGAAAGAAAGAAAGAAAGAAAGAAAG